>JAJJWW010019362.1:0-127500 GCA_023531295.1 Papaver armeniacum
GAGAAGATGTTTAAATTACTTACCTACGGGTTATACCGTGAAGTGCACGGCGTCTATTGGAGACGCGGCAAGTACGGTCGATCCACGAGAGACGAGGGGTGCTTACAATGATCTATGGCTTGCTAACTGAGTTCAAGTAAGGTAATGTGACAACTATGGTTTGCCGAAACGGCTGAAGTAGTGAAATGAACCTAAGCTAAGGAAAACAGCAAGATTGTAACAAGATAGAGAGGACTAGGGTGTCGAATCCACCTCTACTTCTATGCTAAGGTCAAACATACCTGTTCATATCTCATACCTCCCCAAGGCCTCAGGTGGAGGAATCCTTTAGCTAACTGTCTCATTCACTCCTAGTATAACTTGTCTTTTCACAGTACAAGTTATCACAAGCTCATTCGGGTTGTAGGCTAACTAATTACTCCTAAGTGATTCAAATGATATCACTAATGCATTCCTAGTATAATTTGTCTTATCACAAGACAAATTATCACAAATGTAATTGATCCAAACAAGATGAAATCACTCATCTCCATTAAGCACAATGAGACACAAAATTAGACATATGAACTCAACATAAGAGCGGGGAGTATCATCAAACACCACGAAGTTAAATTAAAACATAACAAGATAAAATTGAACACAAATAAACTAAGGTGACAACATTTCGCTAATCCAAAGGGTGCTAAAATCATCATCTCACTCTTCTATTTATACATACCAAGCAAACCCTAAAACAAGAAACCCTAATAATTCAAAAATCGAAATTAATTGAAAAGTAAACCAAACCCATGCTCGATTTTGCCTCTCCTCTTGTCTCATCATGCCGAACTCCATGCGGTTACTTGGGTGGAAACCCTAGCCCTAGATGTCTCTCGATTTAGTTTCTGTGGTTGGTAGAAACTAAAAAGGAGAGATCTAGTCCCTGGGGTTGTTGGTCAGGTGATGGTGCGGCGAGAGATGGTGTGGTTGTTGTTGTCGGTGTATGGAGGTGGTGGTTTTGCAAAGGGCGACCGGGTATGGTCGGGCAGTAGAGGATGGTAAGGTTGCAGAGGTAGGGGAGAAGAAAGAAAACGATGGAGAGAAAATGGGTAGTCGACTAGGGTATAGGGTAGGGTCATCTCGCCGTGAGGCATGAACAATGGGGATGATGAGAACGCCGCACCGAGCGTTGGATGAAGATTAATGGAGATCTCGACGGCCGAGGATGGTCAAGGTCTCGGTGATTCGGGTGTTGCACTGGGATCATCGAGAGATAGATGTAAGCGATGGAGCGACCGTTGGATGTAGCTGTGCGAGATCTCGACGGCTCGAGTGAGCGGGCTCGATCCGGGTCGTGGATAGCTTTAGCCCATGTCTTCCTTTTGGGTTGCAACCGATTCGCGCGGGCTTTGGCTATCCGCTGCCCATAGATGCTCGACTCTAATTCTTCGCTCTTTGGGCCTCGGATTCTCCGAGCTTTATTTATTACCTAAAACACAAAATTAATTAATACAAATATTTATTCTTGAAAACAGGGAAAACACAGAATCTGGGATAATATCTATTTTCTAAGCGCAAAAGATGAGTAAAATGCCAATAAAAAGGTGTATAAATATGCACTATTTGGCACTCATCAAATACCCCCAAACCCGAATTTTACTTGTCCTCAAGTGAAACGGAAAAATAAGAAATCCTAACTATACCCCGTCGCAGTCTCTCGAATGCATTTAGCGTATGCACTAAGCCTTTAAAACCGCTAGGTGTCCCTAGTGGACGAGTTGTAGTCTCGTGAGGGTTTTTTGAGGTGTACCCACAAAACCTTCTCCAACTTCGAGTGTAAAAGAGTCTCAAGCCTCCAAGAAGCTATGAGGACATAGAGTTTCGCATGCTAGTAAATGAAGTTAGAACTATCGAAGAACACATTCTCATCCTTAAGTGTTGAGCGAGAAGTAACCATACCATATGAAAGAACTCGGATTCGATTGTGATCATAAGTCTCAACTTCCGCTCACCATTAGGGTTTTATGATAATTGCACTCAAAAAGATCGCTTTTTAGTCTCTCATGTGTGCAAAAGCGGGAATAAAGAGAGAAATCATGCACACGTTGTAGGTAAGAAGGATAACCTTCCGAAATAAAAAACTGAGACTCCATGAAGTGTGGATAAAAGAATCTTTTTCCGATGATCTCTAAGAAAGGAAATCAACCATTAGTAAGGGGTGGAGTACTCACTCACTTCTCACCCGATCGTCAATTAATATCACTCTCTCATAAGAAACCATAGAAACGTCTTCAATCTTCGGTCTTCGGTCTTCGGTCTTCACTTGTTGATGACGAACTTCTAAACTTCACAAAACTTGACAATTTTTAACTTTTCTACTCAATTTTCTTGTTGTTTTGGATTTTTCTTTTTAAATTCTTCTTTACCATGGTGGTAGCAAAAATAAACTACAATATTTTTTTTATTTTTTTATTTTTTTTTAGATTACAATAAGTGAAAATAAAAATACAAATAATGAAACAACTAACTCCATGGACAAAGGACTTTGTCACTCAATTTTTCCACAACTTGTATTGTCTTGATTTTATAAATTTTATTAATTCTCATCATATTTTCTTTTCTTTGTTGCACATAAACCTTGGACTATATCAATTTTTCTTTCAATATTCCGATTCCCCGCTCCAGGTTCTTTGACGATGATGTGTTTCTATGGGTCTTGCCGATTGAGAGAGAGTGATGCTAACGGCAAATCAGTATTTAGAAGGATTTTTCATCTTTAGACGTCACCCTCATGATTGACAAAAACTAGCACTCAAGAGATCAAAAGTAAGTCTTCGAAAATGGTGCGAAGTTGGGTAGCTCACCATTCCTACCCTAATTTACGTAAGGTGACACACACTCTAATGATTTTCTAGAAAGTTGCAAAAATTGAAGGTTGGTGCCTCACTTGATGTAAATTGGGTAGTCTCCACTATGGGTGATCACAATTCTACTACCGAATATCTAAACAGCACCTAATTCGCCCTCTGGTATGGTTAAATCCAAATTTAACGCTCTAATCAACTAAGGAACCCGATTGCGTTCTCCGGTACTTCCAATTTCTATTATTTCGGTCAGATTCTCTATGTAAACATAGCTAGAAGCATGCTAGTGACTCTAAAATCTCTAAAAGTTGGAGGTTTTTATTTGCAAAAAGTTTTTGAATTTTTGAATTTTTGAATTTTTTTTTTTTTTTTTTTTTTTTTTTTTTTTTAAGATAAAATAAAAGACTAAAAACTCTAAATGCAAATGCAAATGTACCCCCAAACCTAAATCAAACATTGTCCTCAATGTGTCACAGATAGGAAAAATTTGAGCAGTGGTCACCACCACGAGAACTATGCCGATAAGATAAAAAGGGAAGAGATTAGGATGTCGGCAAAGAGCAAGGTTGAGCTTCATTCGTCAGGCTAGAATCCAATATTCTCAACGGAGATCATATCGGATTAGCATAATATATGTGCAAGAAGACTCAACCGAATCAAGAAAAGAAAAAATTTAACAAGTCCCTACCGGATATATACAATGAAAATGCACCATAAACCAACAATCTAAAGAGTTGAGGATCAACCCAATAGAAAATATGTACACACATTAACAGCCTTACACAAAAAGAAAATGAGAGTGCAAGTAAGACTGCAAATGGGAATGAGTTTCCCCCAAACCTAAACTTGTGAACGGGTGTGTTTGTGAGAACAAAATCTTGCAATTTTAAAGGTACATCATGCAAAAGGTCTAACTCAAAATGAGTTTTGCTAATTCTGTGCATACATACACATTCCAACCGTGGTTCCCTAAAGGTGTCATACTTTGATGCAAAATAGTCCAAGAGGACTTGGGAAGCACAAAGCTCTAGGCCTAAGTTAGGCATTTTTAGAAAAGTTGGTTTTGCAATTTTGTGACAAACAACACCTAGGTTGGGTGAAGGAGTTTCAATTTGTGACTCAGGAGAGAGGTTAGGTACATCTAGGTTGTTTTCATTTTTAAAATCATTTGTACCATCACACACTATCCTAAAGTCAAAAGAGGGTAAATCATGTTCACTTTCACAGGACAATTCCACAGGATCCATATCAAATTCATCAGAGGAGGCAACATATTATGACATGGGAAGGGAATCAGACACAACAATAATATCATGATCCAAAGAACATTAGTGTCAACAAGATTCATCCTTTCCTAAGTTACAAACAAGTTGTGAAGCATGCTCACATTCACCGAAGAATTTCACAAAACTAAGCTCATAGTTAAGATCACATTTATGAATGTTAAGAAGTTTCATTCATAGGGTTCACAAGAGACGCCTAACGCCTCCGAACCCAAAGATTCTACTACATTTTCGGATACACATGCTCTTCTAACATATCATATTCATCATCATCATCATCATAGCACAAATGCATTTCCCTATTCAAATTTGTAGCATTTCTAGTGTACTCATTTTCCTCTAGAGTAGGTTCATATTCGGTATATGGTTGTGTATAAGGTTCACTAGAGAAGGGAAATTCGGACATGTTGCTAAGTGGATGGTCATGCATTGCATTCATTTCAATCCTAGCATTTTGCTCCATGAGTGTTTCCATTGTTGATTGCAAACTAGGAGTTGGGGAGTATAAAATTGTTCATCTCCCCACCGTGGTGAATGATGCATGTGTGCGGGTTGATCATGGTCCCAATAGTCACTTCTAGACACTTCGTACATTGGATTATCATGGTTTTCCCTAGACTGTCTAAAAGCATGCAAAATATAACAAGATACTCAAGCAGGTGGTCTAAGCCACCACATAAGGTGCAAGCATGCGTTTCATATTGCCTAGAAAAACTAGATTCGGACAGATTGCCTTTCTAAAGCGTATTGCCTATCTAAAGGATAGTCGAGCCTCTAATTGATCTAAAAGTGATGACTGGGTATGAGAAAATTGTTCATTTTCAACCCGTGGTGGATGATGTATATGATCATAATGATTAGGGTATGTGAGGTCGGGCCCGAGAAGGCCCATAAAGTTCCCTAAAGTCACTATGGGATGTGGGGTGTTCATCCTGTGAAAGGTGCCCGTAAGCAAGCTCTCTAAGGGATTTATTTGTTCCATCCCCAGATGCAGACCAAAATCCTGACATGGTCTAGCTCTCAAATTGAACTCACAATCTAATTTGGTTTTGGTGGGATTGGTTTGGTTTATTGGGTTTCATTTGGTTTTGTTGGGTT
This sequence comes from Papaver armeniacum, assembly GCA_023531295.1. Lineage (NCBI taxonomy): Eukaryota > Viridiplantae > Streptophyta > Magnoliopsida > Ranunculales > Papaveraceae > Papaver > Papaver armeniacum. The sequence continues at coordinate 5,225 of JAJJWW010019362.1, forward strand.
TTGGTTTATTGGGATTTGATTTTGGTTGATTTGGGCTTCCAGCCCAGTTGTAACACCCCGTGTTTTTAGCATGGCGCATGCTAAAAGATGCGCCATTTGCTTGTGATGAAGCTTCATCCAAAGCTTCCGCAGCGTGAAAAAGGTGGATTGGCTTAAGGTTAATACCGCGCAAAAAATGGCGCATTATGTTTGGCATTTGGCCAAGGGCCAATGTTGCATCATCATGATGCATTAGGCCATTGGGTAGGTGGGCTCGATCTTACAAATAAATCATTGTGCAATAAATGTAAACAGTGGAAAGACGGGTGGTACGCAATCATTGTACGCAATCGTTGTGTGTAATCATTGTGCAAATGACAGAACAATTGGTGCACAATCATTGTGCAGCAGACGGAACGAGTGGTGCACAATCATTGTGCAATAGAACGGAGACGGCAATCATTGCCGGTCCTTCGTAAATTCATGGCAACGGCCATGAATAGTGAAGCATGTCAATATGCTCCCCTTTTCATACTTGTAGAAATTCCATTAAGACATATATAGGGAGGGGTAGTTGGTTGAAGGTGCATATGCGGACTATGTACCAAGTAAGCTTCATAGCTTAGTTTAAGAGCATAAATGATGCCTAAGGCTCATTTATAGTTGCGTAGCCTTTCAAGAGGGTATTTGATGCGTTGGCATCACTATGCCACTGCGCTGACCCGATGATGCATAAGCATTATGCATCTTGGCGGAATGGCCTATACGGACCGGGAGCCATTACCGCTTTTGCTAGGCCACAGCCTTGCAAACGATTTGGTTTAATTTTCTGTCCCTTCGCGGATGAACTACGGTCTGTGCTTGATCCCTTTAGAGTAGGGAAGGGTACGTAGGCAGCCGCAATGAGTTGCAGCATTGCCGGTCCAGCACGTTGGCCCCTCATATCATCTAAGCTTGGTAGCTCGACGCAAGAGATGATTGTGGCCAGACTTGATGAGGCTTAGTTGCATGCCGCAAGTGGATGCTCATACTTCCTATCAAGTTATAAAAGAGATGGTAAGCGAGGTAACGTGGGAAATGGCAAGGGCTTGGTGTGGCCTACGCTAAAGTCTAAGGCTTATGCCTGGACAAGACACGGCAATGTGACGGTTGCTCAACTAGCTAGGAAATTCATTTATGAATTCCCTACGTAAAGGTAAAGCCAGAGACGCATGAAAAATGCATTGGCATTGGCCTTATGGCCTTAAACCCTTTTGCGGGACAAGGGTAAGTTGGAATGGTGTGGAAGCTAAGTTAGCCGCGTCATGCTCCACGAGCATGCTTACAAGGGCAATTGGACGTGCATTTGCCTAGCTTTGAGGCCCGGATCGTAGCTTCATCGTGGCGCACCGGGAGATTACGGCTGTGGGGCAACGCGCCAAAGGCGTAATTTTCCGGTCCGTCACGAGATGGTATCGTGAGCAAGTTCCGAGAAAACTCTAGGGACTTGTGCGGAGTGGACTCATTGGCGAGTGTTTTCCTTGATGGAAACATAAAGTTGGAGAGTAGGCCAACTTTTGCGCGGGGAAGAGTTTGTAATCGCTTTGCCAGTTACTATGAGAATCGAGTTGAGCTTGTTCAAGTATCGTGGAGATTGCCCGGCCTAAGTGGCACCCCACTTACGAGTGGATATTCTAAGACCGTCTGGGACAGTGGGTAGACAACGGGACCGATCATCCCCACACGTTGGCACCGCCAAGGGTGTGCGTTGTCGCCTCGGCTAGCATCCCACTTACGAGTGGCAACTTTGGATGACCGCCGTGACGGTGGGCAATCGGATACCGATCCACACAAAGATCGTGCTAAAATTTTGTCATTTTGATGACACCTTTCAACTTGTGAACCTTAGGGACTTCGAGTGCGTAGTATGGGATGCGCATTCAGGATACCCGGTCGAGATATCCTCTTGGCACCGGCCAATTGCGATTCTTGGTTTAGTTGTGGGCACTTTGGATCCTGGGCGGTGGTATGGGACATGTGCTCAAGATCTAAATTGTTGTTCATGACAACTTGAAGAAACCCGTGATTTCCGAGCATCCGGTATGGGACTTTTGCTCATGGAATCCAACTCAAGAGATTGTCCACAATAGCTTTGGTTTTGAATTTCGGGACGAAATTCTTTGAAGGGTGTGATAATGTAACACCCAGAGTGTTTTTAGCATGGCGCATGCTAAAAGATGCGCCATTTGCTTGTGATGAAGCTTCATCCAAAGCTTCCGAGCGTGAAAAGGTGGATTGGCTTAAGGTTATCTACCGCGCCAAAAATGGCGCATTATGTTTGGCATTTGGCCAAGGGCCAATGTTGCATCATCATGATGCATTAGGCCGATTGGGTAGGTGGGCTCGATCTTACAAAATAAATCATTGTGCAATAAACAAAACAAATAAGACCGGGTGGTACGCAATCATTGTACGCAATCGTTGTGTGTAATCATTGTGCAAATGCATGTAACAATTGGTGCACAATCATTGTGCAAACAGATTTAACGAGTGGTGCACAATCATTGTGCAATAGAACGGAGACTCGGCAATCATTGCTGCCCTTCGTAAATTCATGGCAACGGCCATGAATAGTGAAGCATGTCAATATGCTCCCTTTTCATACTTGTAGAAATTCCATTAAGACATATATAGGGAGGGGTAGTTGGTTGAAGGTGCATATGCGGACTATGTACCAAGTAAGCTTCATAGCTTAGTAGGAAGAGCATAAATGATGCCTAAGGCTCATTTATAGTTGCGTAGCCTTTCGAAGAGGGTATTTGATGCGTTGGCATCACTATGCCACGGCGACTGGACCGATGATGATGCATAAGCATTATGCATCTTGGCGGAATGGCCTATACTGACCAAAGCCATTACCGTTTTTGCTAGGCCACAGCCTTGCAAACGATTTGGTTTAATTTTCTCGTCCCTTCGCGGATGAACTACGGTCCGTGCTTGATCCCTTTAGAGTAGGGAAGGGTACGTAGGGCAGCCGCAATGAGTTGCAAAAGATTGCCGGTCCAAAGACGTTGGCCCTCATATCATCTAAGCTTGGTAGCTCGACGCAAGAGATGATTGTGGCCAGACTTGATGAGGCTTAGTTGCATGCCGTAAGTGGATGCTCATACTTCCTATCAAGTTATAAAAGAGATGGTAAGCGAGGTAACGTGGGAAATGGCAAGGGCTTGGTGTGGCCTACGCTAAAGTCTAAGGCTTATGCCTGGACAAGACACGGCAATGTGACGGTTGCTCAACTAGCTAGGAAATTCATTTATGAATTCCCTACGTAAAGGTAAAGCCGAGACGCATGAAAAATGCATTGGCATTGGCCTTATGGCCTTAAACCCTTTTGCGGGACAAGGGTAAGTTGGAATGGTGTGGAAGCTGTTAGCTCGCGCCATGCTCCACGAGCATGCTTACAAGGGAAATTGGACGTGCATTTGCCTAGCTTTGAGGCCCGGATCGTAGCTTCATCGTGGCGCACCTGGGAGATTACGGCTGCGGGGCAACGCGCCAAAGGCGTAATTTTCCTGTCCGTCACACCGATTGATGCTAAACAGCCCGGAAGATGGGTTCTAGCCTGATGGTCTGTCCCAGTTTGGCCACACGGCCAGCATTAGGCCGAAAAATGTATAGCCCGGTTGTTGGGCTTCGATTATCAAGCTTAGTTTAGCTTAAGCCCAAGAGTTCAGAGGATGTGGGCTTAACAATTTATGCAAATTTTTAGCAGTTTGGCTGGTTTTGCCTGTGTTTGTGTAATCAGCCCAATGAAGATGGCTGATGTGTAATGGAGGTCAGCAGTTTACATTCTGACCTAGTTGTTGATTCAGTTAGGTGGGCTAGAGTTTGGTTGCAGCCCAACAGTTCAGCTAATATGGGCTTGGCTGTTAAGGGTTTGCTTCAGCCCAGCTGTGTGCAGCTTAGGTGGGCTTGGTTGTGTGCAGACAGCCCAGCAGTGTGAAACTAAGTTTGGCAGAAGGCTTCACAGAGCCCAGGTTTAAGCTCAGGGTAATTCACACCACACACAATGACACAGATCAGGGTGCTTAGTGAATCAACACAGGGAGTCACCGAACAGGGCAAGGTTTATGTGCTCAATACACACAGAAAGCACACAAAGACGCCTTAGTGCTTGCAAACTTTAGTGCTTGCACAAAGACAGATCAAGTGCAGCCTGGTCGCCAAGCACGTAAACATAACAACTCACAACGAAATGACCCAATTTCTCAACAAAGACAAGAAAACATTCACAAGACAGATAGACAATGGCTCAAAGGTGTTATAGCAGGCCTTGTAAAGGCCAAGATTTCAGAGCACAACTACAGGTCGACTACGGCTCAACTCGCAGCTTCAGGGGGCTGGAGAGTTATAGCATAATTCAGAGCTCAACCACAGCTCAACTCACAGCTTCAGGAATTGCTGTAGTACACACAAGGCAAAGCAAAACACAAGGCAAGGCAATACAGGGCTCAGCAAGGCAAGGGTGTGTGCATTCAACAGGTCAAAGACAAAGAAGTTGGCACAAACTCACACCATTTCACATAACTAAGCATGAAGTGTGCTTTTGTTGCTATACAACACAGGGGTGCCAATGGCTCTAGTTGCGAGAGCTGGTTGGTTTGTGCTCAAGTTAGGTTCACAGAGCGCTTTATGCACGGGTTGTTCAACAAGGTCCGTGGATTTGAGCACGGTTCGAGGTAAGGTCTCTAGCTCACCGAGGTGAACCGTGGTTGTGCACTCAACCACGGCAAGGCAAGGTTTAACAGTCGTGGTTATGCTCGGGGTGTGTGTACCTAGTACGGTCTATAGCATGCGTCGCAATGGCTTACAATCTCGGGTATGCAATTTTTCGGGCGACTAGTCTATCATGCATAACATGGTTTACACAAAGACAGGATTACAATATGCCATTACTAACCTCAAGTTTGCACTTTTTCTTTTGTTTCTTTGGTTGCTCAAGAGCTCAGCCGCTCAAGAGCTCAACCCCGCAAAGAAGCACATCAAGCACCCGCTAGCTCAACAACGAGTTTAATTCTCAAACTTGTGCAGTTAAGGCAAAATTGAAGAATTTTCATACAAACCTAAAATAACTTGGACCTGATTCGGGATAAGGCAGTGATGCTTACAAAGTTACTTATTAAGTTGTAGCTCAGATGCAAAGTGAGTGCAAGATACGAATAATCACACTAAGTGACAGATCTAATTATGATGACTACAAGCACAAGGTTAAACAAGAACAAAAGGAAATTACAGATGTATGATGCTAAGTTATAACACAAGGAATAACAGATGGAATACTAACACAAGGAATCACAAAGTGCAATAACATATGGAATGACAAAGTTAAGCTATACTAACATAAGGCTAAAATTAACAATGCAAGGTGTAAAATAAATATGTACGTGGTGGCGAGCTTGAGGCCGCAAGGATTAAAACAAGATACAAGTTACGTAAAAGGCAAACTACCGCAATTTACACTAAAACATGACTAAAAACAAGCAAAAACAAAATAAATATGTACAAGAAGTAATTTCTAAGTTAACAGATGTAATAATGATGCGAACAATGCAAGACTTCACTACAGAACTAAAAGGAAAAATACAGAGTGAAAATGTACAGTGATGTAATGAGCACAAAAATCAGTTAAACAAGCACAAAAATCACTCTGGGCACACGCCAAGTCCCCGGCAACGGCGCCAAAAACTTGGTAGGCCCGAAAAGGAGTTTAAATTACGGCCTACGGTTATACCGCAAGTGCACGGCGTCTATTGGAGACGCGTAAGCACGGTCGATCCACGAGACGAGGGGGTGCTTACAATGATCTATGGCTTGCTAACCGAGTTCAAGTAAGGTAATGTGACAACTATGGTTTGTCAAACGGTCAAGTAGTGAAATGAACCTAAGCTAAGGAAAACAAAGAAGATTGTAACAAGATAGAGAGGACTAGGGTGTCGAATCCACCTCTACTTCTATGCTAAGGTCAAACATACCCTGCTCATATCTCATACCTCCTTTCAAGGCCCGTGTGGAGGAATCCTTTAGCTAACTGTCCTCATTCACTCCTAGTATAACTTGTCTTTTCACAAGACAAGTTATCACAAGCTCATTCGGGTTGTAGGCTAACTAATTACTCCTAAGTGATTCAAATGATATCACTAATGTATTCCTAGTATAATTTGTCTTATCACAAGACAAATTATCACAAATGTAATTGATCCAAACAAAGCATGAAATCACTCATCTCCATTAAGCACAATGAGACACAAAATTAGACATATGAACTCAACATAAGGTGAGTATCATCAAACACCCCAAGTTAAATTAAAACATAACAAGATAAAATTGAACACAAATAAACTAAGGTGACAGCCGGCTAATCCAGCGTGTCTAAAATCATCATCTCACTCTTCATTTATACATACCAAGCAAACCCTAAAACAAAGAAACCCTAATAATTCAAAAATCGAAATTAATTGAAAAGTAAACTAAACCCATGCTCGATTTTGCCTCTCCTCTTGTCTCATCATGCTTAACTCCATGCGGTTACTTGGGTGGAAACCCTAGCCCTAGATGTCTCCGATTTAGTTTCTAGGGTTGGTAGAAACTAAAAAGGAGAGATCTAGTCCCGGGGTTGTTGGTCGGTGATGGTGCGGCAGAGATGGTGTGGTTGTTGTTGTCGTTGTACGGAGGTGGTGGTTTTGCAGGCGGCGACTGGTATGGTCGGGGCAGAGAGGATGGTAAGGTTGCAGAGGTAGGGGGAGAAGAAAGAAAACGATGGAGAGAAAATGGGTAGTCGACTAGGGGTATAGGGTAGGGTCATCTCGCTGTGAGGCATGAACAGCGGGGATGATGAGAACGCTGCACCGAGCGTTGGATGAAGTTAATGGAGATCTGACAGTGAGGATGGTTGGCGGTCTCGCAGTGTGATCTGGTGTTGCACGGGATCATCGAGAGATAGATGTAAGCGATGGAGCGACCGTTGGATGTAGCTGTGCGAGATCTCGACGGCTCGCAGTGAGCGGGCTCGGATCCGGTCGTGGATAGCTTTAGCCCATGTCTTCCTTTGTTGGGTTGTAACCGATTTCGCGCGCGGCTTTCGCTATCTCGCTCCATAGATGCTCGACTCTAATTCTTCGCTCTTTGGGCTCTCGATTCTCCGAGCTTTATTTATTACCTAAAAACACAAAATTAATTAATACAAATATTTATTCTTGAAAACAAGGAAAACACAGTATCTGGGATAATATCTATTTTCTAAGCGCAAAAGATGAGTAAAATGCCAATAAAAAGGTGTATAAATATGCACTATTTGGCACTCATCGATGGGTGACCTCTCTGGAAGCTGCTGCTGGATGTACGCAGTAGTGCCGTTAAAAATCCCACACTGTTGGGTAAGTGGGAACAATATCGGTATTAGTTGGGATACAACTAGGGATGGTTCGCTTGTGCTTGGATGAGAGAGTATGATAGGATGTTGTTCTATATACTGGTTTCACAAGAGGCAAGGAACGTCTACATTATACCGAGGCCTTTTCAGTACAAGTGGCTCCAAAGTTGGCAGAACACTCTGCAGTTAAGCGTGCGCGGGCAATAGTAATCCAGGGATAGGTGACCATCCGGAAAGTTTCTACTGGATTACCGCAGAGATGCCCGTTAAAAAACCCACACTTCCAGATAACCACAGTGGCTAAGTGGGGACAATATCGGGTGGAGGACGGGTCATTATTACACACTCATCCTCTTGAGAGTTAAGAAAGTGTGGAAGAGGTTTTAAGGAAAAGAGATCGTCCGAGGAAGGAAACAACTACGCCGGCGGTTCGACAGGTGAAATCAAGGATTGCACCTCTTATTATAAGTCAACCAAAGTAGGAGATGTTGTGAGGAAAAGAGGTAGTCCCGGGAAGGTAATTATTGATGATGGATTTTCAACAAGTGCTAAAATCATAAAATTATGATACTGCATGTTTCTGACCCGGCTTCAGGAACGCATGTGACGATTCATGTTTTATGATTCGTGAACCGTTTCACGATCTCCGACCGAGAAAACATTCCTCTCGTGAGCCATGATAAATATGTTTCTCGAAAGGCCTCCCAAATGAGCGTTCGATACCGCACATTTCATCATGACCTCTATGTATAATCAAATGATTGGGCGGTTCTCTAGACATAATTGTTTTTAGAGAGCTTAACGCTTCGGACGTCACGTTGCTCATTGTTCCCCGACTACATAGAGAGACCCACCTCTACATAGAATAATGATTGGGCGTTTCTTTAGACATAATTATTTGTTGGAGAGCTTAACGCCTTCGTGACGTCACACCGCTCGTTGTTCCTCGACTATGTAGAGAAACCGTATAAATTCAGGCGGCTCTCTAGACATAATTGTTTGTTAGAGGGCTGAACGCCTTCGTGACGTCAATGCCGCATGTTGTTCCTCGACTATACACTCGTAACGAGTATGATGCTTCAGCTTATCTCATATCTCGATTCTACAATAGATTAATTCTAGTGTGACATTCACCGACCGAATTCCTAGAAAGTAATTTATTTTATCTTATTACTTGTTCCATGGTTAATCCCCGATCGATTCCATGGATTAGTAATAGATAATCAATCTATCTCATTACTCCATTTCATGGTTTATTCCCGATCGCATTCCATGAATTAGTAATGAATAATCAATGATTATCTATCTCATTACTCCATTTCATGGATTATTCCCGACCGAATTCCATGAATTAGTAATGAATAATCAATCCATTTTATTACTCCATTTCATGGATTATTCCCCGACTGAATTCCATGAGTTAGTAATAAATATTCACCGTCCCTAAGGTCCGAGTCACCGTCGAGTAAGTCCCGAGAAAATGGTGCAAGTGTACTTGAAAAAATGCACGAACGAGCACCGAACGCACGAACGAACGATCGAAAACATGGACAAACGAGCAACTTATGGAGGAAAATAATATTGATAAAATAAGCAAGAGGCATGGGACGGGCCAACCGGCCGCCATGCCGTCGAGGCCTGGTCCCCTCTCTATTGTTTTATTTTATTTCCTCATCTCACGTAGACTCCTTCATTTGAGCAAACTCCTCATTTGATCCCTCATTTGAGATAAACTCTTAGTTTTCCATATTTTCATCGAACAAAATAGGGAAAGATGTCACGGACCGGCCACCTAGCCGGCCGGCCATGCCCTAGCCGTGGCCGGTCCCACACCTTACATTCCCTTATTTTCTCATATTATTATTTCCATCATCTCATGGAAATCCATCGCTTGAGCGAAAAACCCTAGTTTTTCAATATTTTTCAAATATTGCTCAAACCATGGAAAGACCAAAAAGTCAAATGGTCACTTGACCGACTAGGCTTCTCACGTCAAAAATTAAAATATCATTATTTTAATATTCTCAAAATATCAGTCGCGTGAGCGAAGTTCTGCTCGCTCATTCGAGCAAAATTGAGAGTTTCAGTCACGATCAAAAATTCATCTGAAAATCCAAAATACTGCTCAATCGCTCACCAGAAAATACCAAAACTCTCAGGACCAAGACACGGACATCATGGTGACACGGGCATGCTACCTTGACCGACCAATGCCGGCCCTGAGGCTTGCAATAAGCCGGTCCCACACATCTTTATAATTTTGACCTAATTTGTTATCAATTGCTCATATTGGGTCAAAACTATCTCAATCGACTGGGACTCTCTCAATCGACCATCAGCTGGTCCCAGAACCACCAAGGGTCGGTCCCATGACCTCTTGGTCGGTCCCTCATTTTTTCCATAACAATGTTTTGTTACCTAATGCTCACACGAGCACTATTCTAATAAATGATTAAACCAAAGATTTGATCGTTATTTCACCATCCGGTCAACAAAGGACCGTGGTGCACGCTCACTCGAGCACTTGGGCGCTACATAATCGACCATCATCCCATGTGGTCGGTCCTCATTCACCGAATGACCCCTTTTGAGTAAATCATCAATTGACCAAAGAATTGATCAAAATTAGGTTTCAACAAACGCTCCGAGCAAGTTCAAACACTAATAATTCTATCCAGCAATAAACATCTGGATTAATTTTACAATAATATTCGGTCCTTACCAATATTTAATTATTTGGCACGCTACCAATAATTTATCAAGTGAGCAATATGATAGACACATTTTTGTGTCTAATTTGTCTCGATTCTATATATTGATAGTGCTCATTTTTGTACTTATTATGGTGTTTAATGCGTGTGTAGGCCAATAAACATTTTTGGAAAATCATTCGAAAAGTTGCGTCCGGAGGACACATGTTATTCTGACCCACTACGGAGCAAGGGGTACCCAAATTACTAAGGGGCACCCAGGACATCCCCCAAGGCAACTGCTATTCGCACCCCTCTCCGGATAGGGGTGACCCTTTCTTCTTCACGACTTTTGGCGGGAAAAACTGAATTCAAATTTCAGTTTTGCAGCGGAACTCACATGAGAGATTTTGATCGGGTTTCAGCGGAATTTGTGTTAGCTATGGATTGGGATTACCCTGTTTCGGTCAAACAGGGAAGGTATGAGCGTAGAATCAAAAAGAAGGGATATGGATCGAGTTTACACAAAACGAGGGGAAGATAAAAGCTCGGGGCTTCTATTAGAGATTTGGGAGAAGATATTACTGGATATGGATGTATCCGGTCTTGTTTGAGCCTTGATAGGAGTTTGAAAGTTTGGGTTACTCAGAGACGCGTGAGAAGCAAAACAGAGAGAAATATTCTCTAACTTGTTGTGGAAGAAAAAAAGATAAGCTCGGATTTGTTAGGGTCTGCTGGCTATATAAGGAGTTGGTATGAGTCATAAAGGGTTTACGGATACTTTGGGGGGAAGTTTAGAAGAGAACGGAACGTTGAAATCACGAGTTGGAGTTTTATTTCTGCTGCTGCAATACCAAGAACACGAAGAACATAAGGCGCACACAGGAACTATCGCTATTCAACATCGAACTTAAGTATCGTTTACCAAAAAGGTGTTTATAATAGTCTTCTCGTAAGAGTTCAATTGTAATGCTTGTTTTGTAACGCGATACACCGTTGCAAACAAATTGCGTGTTATTACTTTTCACTCTTTTTAATCAACTTTTGAGCAACAAACACATATTTTTGAGACATGATTAATATGAGGAGCTAAACCCCATTCCGAGGCGACAGAGGAAGATATTTTTCCAACAAGAAGTGGTATATTCTTATTTATCTATTTATTGCAATTATTTTTATGATTATTTTTCCTTGATCGATAATTGTTTGAATGATTTTTGTTAAACAATTGTGATTTCTTTTGATAGAGCATACTTGGACTTAGGTTTTTGATGTTCTATGCTTCGGATTTACCCTTGTTATTTTGAGAATCTACTTGTTGCAATAGTTTAGAATCAACTTGAATGAGAAGCATGAATATAAATATTGGATTAAATCACTTTGAAATTTGAAAATAGTGGAATCTTAGCCTAAATTGTTCTTTTAATATTGATATCATCTTTGTCGTTGTTAGCTATAATTTTTAGTGAGTTTTCTATTTTAGTTTTGAATTTAAGTAAAAAAATCCTTCACAAGTTCGAGAGAACGAATCACTTTTCTTACCCCTTTACAAACAACTTCAAAATCATATCAATTTTTGGCGCCACCGACGCGGACTTGTTTTTAGGGTTTTAGATTTTTTTTTTTTTTTTTTTTTTGTTGTTTTTTACCTTTTTGGGTATTTATCTTTTGTCTACAGGTTCTGGATCATAAAGAAAATTGAGCCAAGGAGTTTGGTGATTTCGTAAAGACTTGGAGCGAAAGATTAAAGCGAAAAGAACGGAAGAGGAGACGATTTTATTTTAGTTATTTTGTTTTTAGGGTTTCTTTATTTTAAAAAAAAAAAAAAAGAAAAAAAATTATATTAGGTTTTATCTATTTTTGTAATTTTCCTTTTCTTTTTGGACTTTGGACATTATTTTTATTTTTAACCTACGGAAGGGTACTTTAAATATAAACTGTTTGCAGAGAAGGAGGACAATTACGATATTGTCTCTGCACCTTGGGTTTGTACATTGACATAGGAGTCAGTGGTCCGAGTCGACTACAACTGGTTCATCCCCCATCTGGAATGGGAGGTAAGATTCTAAACACTCGCGAATCCCATGTCGGGCCGAGTTACTTGGACTCCTTCGTTTGCATATATGCCGAGGACTTGAATACTACCGCTTTAATTTTCTAGTAAAGGGCAAGGCCCGCCATACAAGATAAGGGTTCGGATTTCATCATCGTTCTCTTCTTGCCCGCCTTAGGAACACGAATCTCACGCGAACCTAAGCCTTAAATTTTGACTAGAACAAGACCGATAGGTTAACGAGCTTAATAGGAAAGTTATTCAAACATATTGGTTACTCTTTTAAGAATACTTGAAGTTCATGAAGGTTTCGTGAGTTGAATGCGTGACTCGCGCCCGCCTTGTAATTCCGGTGAGGCCTTGGGTATCAAAGCTCCACCGAGCTTCCTCGCTCTATTCAACTTACTTTGACCGGATTGATTCCAGTAGGGGTTTGCTTAAATTGTAACGAATTCCCTTTTGAAGGATTAGAAGTCGGGTCCAGAAACAATCTAAGTGGAGCCATCATGCTTTTTGTTTTCTAGAAATTTCTAGGTTTGCTTTGGTTGAGTCGGCCTTGATTTGTGATTGCATAGAATCCCCTTCCTTATTCTTTTGCATGCCCTAACGTAAAAGAGACGCCTAGGTAGATTTGTTAAATGTAAACCTAGTAGTTCTAAGTGTGTCGATTACCTCAATTTAGAAAGTCCGATTTTGAAGAGTCCATTTTTGAACGCGTTTGAGGAAACAATCCCTAATATTCCGATAGTGCGTAAATGACAACTTTGAAAGCTTTGTTGAATCCAACTAGACTACTCGTCCCTCGTGTATTAGGTTATCCAAAATAGAAGCAAATTATGAACTTAAACCCGGGACCTTATAGCTGCTCCCAATCTTCTTAGGGAAAGAAAATGAAAACCCTATTTCCATGTTAGGGACTTTGAGGAAATTTGTAGTACCCTAAAGATTAGAAACTTGATGATGATGCTTTGAAACTCGTGTTATTCCCTTTTTCCTTGAAAGATAAAGCCAAATCATGGCTATATAGTTTGGCTTCGGTTCAATTGAAACATATGAACAACTTACATCCGCCTTTTGAACAAGTTTTTCCCTAGGCACAAAACATCGTCTATTAGGACGCAAATCTGCACGTTTTCTCAACAGGAGGGAGAATCTTTGTATGGGTATTTGGAAAGGTTCAATGATCTATTAGCCCAATGTCCTCATCATGGTCTACAAAAGGTTAGGTTAGTTCAGATCCTTTATGAGGGTTTAGATTATTCCACTACAACCACGGTAGAATCTATGTGTACAGTGGGTTTGAAAACCAAACAGCTTGATGAGGCGATGACATATTTGCATGAAATCGCCGAAAAGACCCAACAATGGGAAAATAATAGGGAACCCCGTAAAAACAATTCTTCTAGGTAGAGGAAACGTTAATAGGGTGAAGGAGGCTTTGAATCGATGCCAAAATTGCCGCAATAGAGAAAAGGTTAAAAGCTTTAGAAGTGGGTCACACTAGTGGTAGATTGGAGCCTTTTTGGGAAGGCTAGAATCATGAAGAACAAGCCAATGCTCTCTATAATAACACTAGATTTGATAACCGTTAAAAGTTTGACCCATATTCAGAAACCTATAATCCTGGTTGGAGAAACCGTCCGAACTTTTCGTGGTCTAAGGGCCGAGTCAAGGTCGCCTTTAGTAATTCTAATGCTCCCCTGTGTTTTGGTTACACTAAGAATTCTTCTGTGCCCGTAAAATAAAACGACTAGCTAGAGGAATCTATTAAGATATTAGCAAAAACTCTAGAAATGTTAGCACAGAGCCATGTTAGTTTTCAACAGAAACCAAGCGTAACTTTCAAACTAATGCTCGCAGCCTTGCTAAGCTAGAACTTCAAGTGGGCCAAATAGCTAAGACCTTAAGTGAGAGAGATAACGGAAGGTTCTAGTTAGACTAATCCCAATCCTAGAGGAGTTCATGAAGTAGGTGCAAACCATCGAATCGGGCTTGAATGCTATTAGAACCCTTAGGAGTGGTAGAGTAGTAGACAATCGTGTAACCATGCCCGATAGTGAACATATCCGTAGTTCACCCTCAAGATCTCACCCCTCAGACCACCACTAGCCGAGGGGACCGATAAAGTTTCGATGATGTCAATTCATGTTCCCAGAGGTCCGATTTCGTGCCTAGAGCCCCGTTTCCCCAACTATTAGTACCAACAAAGAAGGAATCGAACTTTAATGACATATTGGAGGTTTTTAAGCAAGTTACCATAAACCTTCCTTTATTAGACGCAATTAGGCAAATTCCCCGCTATGCCAAGTTCCTTAAGGATATGTGTATGCGAAAGCAAAAACTTAGCGTCCATAAGAAATCCTTTTTAGCTAGTCACGTAAGTTCAATCATTCGTAACACCACAACTCCAAAGTACAAAGACCCGTGTTCCCCTACCATTGATTGTACAATAGGAAAACAGGGTAGAAAAAGCTTTACTTGACTTAGAGTGTGCAGGAACTTACATCGTCGTACCATGTGTACTTTTACAACTAGACTTGGTAAAATGAAACCTACTCGGATGACATTGCAGTTAGTCGACAGGTCCATTAAAATTCCTTGAGGTGTTATTGAGGATGCTCTTATTGAGGTCGACAAGTTTATTTATCCGGTGGATTTCATGGGTCCTAGATACCTAACCCGTCCACGACCCGCAGAACCAGCATACTCGTGATATTAGGTCGCCCATTTTTAGCTACGTCTAATGCGATCATTAACCGTCGAAATGGTGTGATGAATTTATCTTTTGGTAATATGACTATGGAGATGAACAATTTTAATGTCGTAAGCTACCCTATGAGCTAGATGACACATGTGTTCAAGAGGTGAACATGATGAAGCCTTAGTTCAGAGTCATTACCAAACATCTTGTCTCAAGACCCATTAGAAAAACATTTATCCCATTTTGGTTTAGATTTTGACGACAATAGCACTATTGAACAAGTGAATGCTCTATTAGATTCTACCCCTGTGTTAGATACTGATAGATGGAAATCTAGGTTCGAACCATTACTCGGCTTCGAGACTACCTTAATTCCTTCTTTAAAAGAGCCTCCTAAGTTGGACCTAAAACCACTACCCGACACTCTAAAGTATGTGTTTTTAGGCCCATCTCGAGACTTTACCCGTGATTGTAGCTTCCGATTTGGATAGTGATCAGAAAGTAGGCTAGTAAAAGTACTTCAAGACAATAAGGAAGCTTTAGGTTGGACTATAACAGACATTAAGGGTATAAGTCCTACTGTGTGTATGCATCGATTCATTTAAAAGAAGACTCCAAACCTTCTAGGAGATGCAACGTCGACTAAACCCTAACATGAAAGAGGTAGTTTGAAAAGAGGTGCTTAAGTTGTTAGATGCATGGGTATTATCTACCCAATTTCGTACAAAGAAGTGGGTCATCCCCGCTCGTGTTGTCCCCAAGAAATCGTGTATCACTGTAGTCCAGAATGATAATAATGAGTTAATCCCAACCCGAGTGACCAAGGGATGGCGTGTCTGTATTGACTATAGGAAATTGAACAAGGTCACAAGGAAGGATAAATTTCCCCTTCCTTTTATCAACCAAATGCTAGAGCGATTAGCTGGACATAGTCATTATTGCTTCTTAGATGGCTACTCCTAGGCTATAATCGGATCGTTATTTCTCCGTAAGACCAAGAGAAAACCACTTTTACCCGTCCCTTTGGTACCTTTGCGTATAGACGCATGCCTTCGAGGGCTATGTAATGCCCCCGCGACTTTTCGGCGCCAGTATGATGAGCATATTTTTCGATATGGTAGAACGGTTTCTAGAGGTCTTTATGGATGATTTTTCGGTGTTTGGTTCATCTTTTGATGAGTGCTTGCATCATTTGACATTAGTGTTGACTAGGTGTAAGGAAAAGAATTTACGCTTAATTGGGAAAAATGCCATTTCATGGTTAAATCAGAATTGTGTTAGGACACATCGTTTCTTCTAAGGGTATAGAGGTAGATAAAGCCAAGGTTGACCTTATTAAGACTTTACAGTCCCAAAACCGTAAAAGATATTAGGTCATTCCTAGGGCATGTTGTGTTTTTACCGTCGATTCAATAAGGATTTTAGCTTGATTTTTAGACCTCTTTGCAATTTGCTTGCAAAAGATGTTAAGTTTGTCTTTGATGATGCTTGTTTAGAGGGTTTTGAGAAGCTTAAGAATTTACTCACTATCGCCGATAGTCCGTGCACCTAATCGGAACCTACCCTTTGAAATTATGTGTGATGCTTGATTATGCTATAGGTGTTGTGCTAGGTCAGTCGAGAAAACAAATTACTTCATGTGATTTACTATGCTAGCAAAATCAATGATTCCCAAATGAACTATACAACTACCGATAAGGAATCGTTAGCCATCGTGTTTGCCTTGGATAAGTTTAGATCCTACCTATTAGGTTCTAAGATCATAATCTATACCGATCACGCGCTTTGAAATACATTTTGTCTAAGAAGGATACCAAACCTAGATTGATTAGGTGGATCCTTTTGTTACAAGAATTTTGCCTTGACATTAGAGACAAAAAGGGTGCCGAAAATGTAGTAAATGATCACTTGTCTAGGCTGGTTGTTAGTTCCCCTAATGATTCCCTTCTATAAGGGATAGCTTTCGATGAACAATTGTTCTCTGTTTCCCAATCACCTTGGTATGCGAATATAGTGAATTATCTTGTTACGGTCGAATGCCTCAACATTGGGGTAAGCAAGATCGTTTCTAGGTTTTTAGCCGAGGTTAAGCATTTCTTTTGGGACGATCCTTATCTGTTTAAGTATTGTCCAGTATTCGCATTATTAGAGATGTATACCGAGAGTGACCAATCCCAAGATTATCTCCTTTTGTCATGAACATGCATGTGGGGGTCATTTTAGTGCTAAGAAGACCGCCGCTAAGATATTGCAGTTGTAGTTTTTATCGGGCCTTCGTTGTTTAAAGACTCATAGTGATTGTGTTTTTGTGAGCGTTGCAGCGAGGTTGAACCATTTCCCGTAGAAATATGATACCTTTGAACCCTATTTTAGTGATTGAGGTCTTTGATGTGTGGGGCATTGATTTTATGGGTCCATTTCCTAATTTTTTAGGTTATCTTTACATACTTGTATTTGTAGACTATGTGTCTAAGTGGGTTGAGGCGGTTCCGTGTAAAACAAATGACCACTGTGGTCTTAGTCCCAGTTTTTGAAAGAGAACATATTACACGTTTTGGTACGCGCGAGCTATAATTAGTGATGGAGGTTCACACTTTTGTAATAGACCGTTTGCACTTTTAATGAAATAATATGGTATTACCCACAAAGTAGCAACCCCATATCACCCACGTACTAGTGGTCGTGCAGAGGTCTCCAATAGGGAAATTAAGCGTATTTTAGAGAAAATAGTTAATCCTAATAGGAAAAGGCGGTCGTCGAGGCTTACCGATGCCTTATGGGCTTACCGACCGTGTTTAAGACACCCATTGGAATGTCACCTTATCGTTTAGTGTTTGGCAAGGCATGTCACCTTCCTGTCGAGTTAGAGCATAGAGCCTATTGGGCTATTAAGAACTTAAACTTTTCACTTGACAAGGCAAGAGCTCACAGAAAGCTCCAACTCAAAGAGTTGGACAAGATTCAGAGAGATGCATACGATAGTGCTAAGGAGTATAAGAACAAAATGAAACTTTTGCATGACAAGAATATTTTACGAAAGTCATTTTCTCCGTGTCAAAAAGTTCTTTTGTATGACACTCGCTTGCATCTATTCCCCGCGAAGTTGCGCTCTCGGGTACCGGTCCTTTGTGGTCCGTACTGTTTTTCCTCATGGCGCTATTGAGATTGAGACACCAGATGGTAGTAGTTCTTGAAAGGTTAACTGTCAGCGATTGAAGCCCTTTTTAGAGCCTTTTCCTACATGTGATGTTGAGGAGGTCCCTCTGGAGGACCATGTTTACCTTGATTGACCATCGAGGCGGTTTGTATGTTGTATATTATTTTTTAAGTTTTTGGTTACACTTCACCTGGTACTATCTTTCCGACTTCTCTCTTTACTATTTCCTCATGTTACTTATATTTTTGGTATTGTTCTTTAATTAGAAACATTGAAGACAATGTTAGATTAAAGTTTGGGGGTGGGGTAGAAACTTTTGTTACCTTTTTGTTACAATAAATAAACTCCAGAGCCTAGAAATTTATGTTTATTAAGGATGGCACTAACCAATCTAAGTGGATGGAAGCATTTTGGTTGTAGGAGTTGAGGAACTAATCTGATTAGATGGAAACATCTAAAGAGTCTATTCATAAAAGCACAGAGCTCTGGTGTTAGAAATAACATGATAGTTTCATCATATCTCGTTGAGTCCTTTTCACTGCTTTTATTTTGTTTTGTTTTAAACTCTTTGTTTCTCTAAGTGATTAGGTGGGGCCCACGAATCAAGTTGTTACCAATGCTAGGGTGAATTAGTGTGATTGAGATACAAAAAAAAAAAAAAAAAAAAAAGGGAGAAAAAAATTGAGACCAAACCATCGACCAACCTAATAAATTCAATAAAGTCCACCACCGGAACCCTTGTATATGCCACTTGTGTTGACCTAGAGTTAGGATTATCGACCACCGGTTCCCTTGTATATGCCGGGTGTGTTGATATTAGTCGAATAGTATCTCACTCCATTAGGATAGGTTCATTAAGGCCGAGGCCTTCTGACAAATACGGGAAACACCGTTCACTTAGTAAACATCAAAATCATCTATGTTTTCTCTATATCCATCTTCTTGATCTATCCATGTGATTAGTTTTGACTCCGTTATATTGTTGTCCATAGTGAGACTACCTGAGTAGAGCTCTGTGACTTATATATGAATTTTAGTATGCTTGAGTGCAAACTCGTGTACAACAATTGGAATTTCGCATCAGGGTACTTCCTCCTGTAGTCAATAAGTATGCCAACCAAGGAGATTCTTTAGTGCCTTCCAAGGTTCTGCGTAAATAGCTAGGGTCTGGAGTAAAGGTTTTGTGGGTACACCTCTGGTAAACCCTCCCGAGGGCCGAGACTATAACTCGGCCACTAGGGCCACCTAGGGTTTAAAGGCTTATTGCATACTCTAAATGCAATCGACGGTGCCTGCGACAATGAGTTAGGATTTTATTTTATTTTTGCTCGAGGACTAGCAAATAATAGGTTTGTGGGTATTTGATAGACACATTTTTATGTCTAATTTGTCTCGATTCTATATATTGATAATGCTCATTTTTGTACTTATTATGGTGTTTTATGCGTGTGTAGCTATTTTTGGCCAATAAACATTTTTGGAAAAACTGGCTCGAAAAGTTGCGTCCGGAGGACACATGCTATTCGGACCCTCACTACGGATAAGGGGTACCTAAATTACTAAGGGGCACCCCAGGACATCCCCCAAGGCAGCTGCTATTCGCACTCCCTCTCTGGATAGGGGGTGACCCTTTCTTCTTCACGACTTTTGGCGGGAAAAACTGAATTCAAATTTCGCTTTACAAATGAACTCACATGCGAGATTTTGATCGGGTTTTCAGGAATTTGTGTTAGCTATGGATTGGGATTACCCCTGTTTCGGTCAAACGGGGAAGGTATGAAATGTAGAATCGAAAAATAAGGGATATGGATCGAGTTTACACAAAAATGGGGAAGATAAAAGCTCGGGCTTCTGTTCGAGATTTGGGAGAAGATATTACGCTGGATATGGATGTATCTGGTCTTGTTTGAGCCTTGATAGGAGTTTGGAAAGTTTGGGTAACTCAGGAGACGCGTGAGAAGCAAAACAGAGAGAAATATTCTCGGAACTTGTTGTGGAATAAAAAAAAGATAAGCTCGGATTTGTTAGGGTCTGCTCGCTATATAAGGAGTTGGTATGAGTCATAGAGGGTTTACGGATACTTTGGGGGAATTTTAGAAGAGAATAAAATGCTAAAATCACGAGTTGGAGTTTTATTTCTGCTGCTGCAATACCAAGAACACGAAGAACATAAGACGCACAGGGAACTGTCGCAGAGAACTATCGCTATTCAACAGCAGAACATAAGTATCGTTTACCAACAATGTTTATAACAGTCTTCTGTAAGAGTTCAATTGTAAAATTGTTTTGTAACGCCGATACACCGTTGCAAACAGATTCGTGTTATTACTTTTCACTCTTTTAATCAACTTTTGAGCAACAAACACATATTTTGAGACATGATTAATATGAGGAGCTAAACCCCATTGCCGAGGCGATAGAGGAAGCTATTTTTCCAACAAGAAGTGGTATATTCTTATTTATCTATTTATTGCAATTATTTTTATGATTATTTTGCCTTGATCGATAATTGTTTGAATGATTTTTGTTAAACAATTGTGATTTCTTTTAATAGAGCATACTTGGACTTAGGTTTTTGATGTTCTATGCTTCGGATTTAGACTTGTTATTTTGAGAATCTACTTGTTGCAATAGTTTAGAATCAACTTGAATGAGAAAATTGCATGAATATAAATATTGGATTAAATCACTTTGAAATTTGAAAATAGTGGAATCTTAGCCTCAGTGTTCTTTTAATATTGATATCATCTTTGTCAGTGTTGGCTATAATTTTTAGTGAGGTTTCTATTTTAGTTTTGAATTTAAGTCTAAAAAAATCATTCACAAGTTCGAGAGAACGAACACTTTTCTTACCACTTTACAAACAACTTCAAAATCATATCACAATACTCGCTCAATTTCTCGAATATTTATCCAACTATTAATATTCAGTAATTTATCGAATACTTGCTCAGTTGCTCGAATATTGATCCAATTATCAATATTCAGTAATTTACAATATTTGCTTAGATGAGCAATATCAACATCATTCATTCAAGAACTATATATCCCAGCAGACATGTTCAATTCATGAATCCTAGAGCATTCAACAATCATGCTCGACTGAACAATATTTAGACCCGTCGTCTAATCAAGTCAACGACTGACTAATCAAATGCGCGTCTGCTATGCAGACTCCACGTTTGTGAGACATCAATCACGTCACATGGGGATATTGATTAGGGTTTTGTCCGCGCCTACATCACGTGTGTTCATCCACGATGAGAAATGTGAGTAAGTCGTGCAAGCTAGTTGAGGGAGTTAGCAAAGTAGTGGGTGGACAATCAACCAAGTCTCCGCACGACCCGGAACCGGGGTTAAACCACGATTTCCCACTTTCCACTCTTTCACATAAACCGTCACACTTAATGGAGATCAATGTGTTTACTATTCCATAAATATAAATAAGTCTCTGAATCCACGATTGAAACAATACAATTTTTCGAGCAATCACTCTCAAGAGTTCGATCAATCGACTGTAACTTATTTGAACTCAATAGTTCATTTAAAAACTTGCGAAACTCACGACACATTCACAATCTTTGATCATCATTGATCTCACACACTTCTCGCTTCCCTCCTACGATCAATCCTCTTCTCTCTTTGTGACCGAATTAACCCTCGAACGCCATTGTCTTGGTTTAGGTGGAGTCCTCATGATTGATCTCGAACTCAAAGAACTCTCGTGAAGTGCATCCGTTTGAGGTTGGGCAGTTCGCTCGGCCAAGGAGCCTCCGTCACATGATCGTCTCTTGATTCCCTAAAAACCAAATAATCGTTTTTCCCCATCTACGATTGGCGACCACGGTGGGAGATTAATCTCTCGGTTGCAATCTCACATTTTCACAAAAGATGGTTGATATTAGGTCTAACTCAACTACTCCAAATTCCAAATAATATTTCGAATGGAAATGTTTCTCCTCCCAACACTTCATCCGATGACTACAGTTCAACGGAGAAATCCCGACCTTGATCGAGTTAGCACGGTACAGAAATTCACACAAGGAGCATGGACTTGATGAAAGAGACATTGAACAACATACCGAATTTCCTTGTCAGGTTGAAATCAGATTTGAGTGGCGCCCCTGCTCAAGGAAATCCAATACTAAGGGCTAATCCCTCAACTGATGGTCATCCCCAAGCCAACAGTTTCACTACTTGTGAAGCTGATAGATCCAGAAGTCACACATTTGATTGAGAATCTGTGTGAACTTCTGCACTTCTCCAGAGATCAACGTACGAACACGTTTGCTACACTCAACCAAATATCATTAGATGCGCGAATAGTTCCATCATCTCTAGTAGTTGAAGAAGTTTCCATGGCATCTGAACATTCGATCAACAACATCACCTTCATTAAAGAGGACCGAATGGCAGAGGAAGGACATAACCGAGCCTTGATCGTAACTGCTTCTATCAAGGATTCCGAGTTTAGGAGAGTTCTCATCGATACAGGCGCTTCTACAAATCTCATCACTGTGAAGACTCTCAAAGAAGCCAAAGTTCCACAAAGCAAGATTGTTCATCATCCCATATTAATGACGGGTTTTGAAGGAAGCCACTACAAGAAAATCGGTCATCAGCAACATATGCCAACGTCACCAAAACTAGGTGTTTCGTCGCTAAGCGTTTTTGGCGACCAAAATTTGTTGTCGCAAAAATTGTCGGCAATAGTAGGTCGCAGAATATATACTGACGACGTTTGATTCATTTTCGCCGCAAATATTTTTCACCACAAAACCTAATCTCGTGGCCGAAAGGTTCTGCTTTCCTCGATATTATACAATTTGGTCGCAGAATTTTTGTTATTAGCGACAACATGTTTTCGTCGCTTAATTATTTGTGACGACAAGTATTTTTTGGTCGGAATATCTGTTCTTTTAGCGACTAATTCTTGATGTAGATAAACCTTACATGTAGGCCGCATATTTCTTTGTTGGCGTACAATGTTGAGGCATTTTTGTTGATTAGGAAAAATATTAATTTACACAAAGAAGGAAAATACAAAATGCTGAAGATCGGTTTTTATTAATAACTCACTAATCAATTACATCAAGTTCTCGCATCTTAGAAAAATATTGAGAATAAAAACACCATAAGTCTTTGAAATTACAAATGATATATATAACCAAGGCATAATGGACTTCATCACTATCTTTGAAACTCGAGTCACTAAGTCAACTTAATTATCCTAGCATGATGTAGACAACTGATCACAGAGGTGCATCAGATGGAGGGAAAAGTATCACAGGTTCATTGCAAGCATGTCGAACCATATTGGCGGTGGCAAGAGGTATACAAAATGGATTTGTTTTCTTATAAGATAACATTATAGCTTCAATCTCAAGTGACAACAGTTAAATGTACAAGAAGTCACCTTCATGCCACCCATTGTAGAGCCAATCACAATGCCACATTTATCTTGATATGACTCATTCAGACATCTTCTTTCATCACAACATCCGCAAAGGATATTTTTCCCATAACAAGAATGTAAAGCTCCAAATGTTGTGCATAGCCGTATTCGAAACGAATAAAAAACAATTAGTGCAAAAAGCATAATGAGGTGATATGTAGGAGCTGGAGAAGTTATAGTCCTACAAATGCATATTAGAAGACATATCACCTTACGAGTCGTAGCCGTCGTTGCCCACGAGCTAGTCATGTAAAAACCCGATGTCACAGCTGTTGCAGGTACAGAAAGTGGCCATGGTACTTGTTCAAATGCAGTAACTTCCAACGGTTTGGTATATAGTAACACCAATGTGGCAAGAGAAGATCTTGGTAGTGCTACCTACGCATTCCTCATGAAAGGCATCCCCTTCGCGCACTCCTCGAGTATCCTCAAGCTTTGACATATCCGACTTGTCAACCCTAATACCACGGATTGACATCCAATAGATTTGAGCACTTCTTAGTGGAAGGAACAAATGTAAAAGACACATTATATTCAATAACCAAACAAATATAACTTGAATCAAAACATAAACCGAACAACAAACACTCGATAAGTTTCACAGCTTAAAAAAATATACAACCAATGCCACAGAAATTGAAGGAAAACATAAAACATAGAAATAAAATTTTACCAATCCAACAAAAACAAAATGGAGCAAAAATGTTGGGTTTATAGCATGAACCGAGCTATCTAGAAATAAACTATCAAACATGACGAGCTTCATACAAAGACAAAGAAAAAAAAACTCCATGAGTCGGAAGGAACTAGTTTAACTAAATCCAATAGTTTAAAAGGAAAATCAAGTATTCAAAACAACAAACACCTATTTATTCTTTAGTGTATTGCGTGATGGTATTGGTCAAATCTGCGTACAAAGAAAATTCCACGACTTGGTATAACTTAAATAAGAATCCAAAAAAAGGAGGCAATATGTATATTCAAGGTTGAGCACATATTAAATTCATATAACAGTTCACAACAAGGTTGAAGACACAACACTAAAACAAGATTAATTAATTTAATTTCCATCCGTAATTTCAGCCTACTATGCTTATAGGATAGCTGTTGAAACATGGTATGCATATGTAAGGTAGAAATCAGTAAGTGACTGTATTCATATAATTTATCACATTAGAATCTTGTCAAAGTGAATCTTTGCATAATGATAAACTAAATTCAATGGTGAAAGTATGGCTCAAATAAATTCATACAAGACGCCGACATACTTAAAAAACATATGAAATTATAATCGGAGAGCATTTCAACCTTAATCAAGGAATGACAACCAGAAAGGATACCTGTTTATCCGACTCTTATTATCCGACCACTAGTATATGAAATAAAAGAGAGGGGCATTACTTTATCCATTCGTATGATCCGATTATCCATCAACCTAATTGACACCGTAAAGAAATAAAAATCCGTAATCGTTAAAGGTTCCAAACTACGAAATATATGTAACTTAAACAAAATTCAGAAATTGATTTTACCTTGGTAAGATTCTCGCATTACTTAAATCTTCGATTTAGAACAATTGAAAAAACCGCTCATATACGATGTCATTCGCAGCAGATTGAAAAGGCTTCAGAATAACAATCACCCTTTTCAACATTTATATGATTCTTCTTTTTCTTCATCGATCCATCTCATACTCCTATTCTCTAGACCCAAAATAAAATAAAATCTAATTCACTACTATCCATGAAACTAATTTGAATGAATTAGACATTAAACATAGTATCATGACTGAAAAGAATTAACACCTACTCATTTCATATCATGAATCGTAGTATAAACACAAGTTAGGAAGAAATCCCCAATTTTGTTCAAAACCCCAATTTAAAATTGCATAATATCCACCGTTAAACATGAGTCCATGATGATTGTTTGCCGCATCTTCCTCGATTTCAAGGAACTACATCATTATTTGCAACCTTATTCAACAAATCAATTCGGTAAAGCAACCCTAATTTCAATTCAAAAATGAAATAAAAGAAAACCCATTACCTCTTTACGCCAAGCATCTAATGATCCATAGCAGAATCCTCTTCTCAATTCATTGATTTTCTTAAATCTAGAGAAGATGAGTTTTGGTTGAGAGACAAGAGGAGAAACGAAGATAGAAACCCAAACTAAAACTCTGATTTCTATTTTTCTTTTGCGATCGAGAGAATAGAATTCAAACCCTAGCATTCTAATGATTTGGAATGAATAGAGGGAGGAGAATACGAGATTGTGTTTTTTAGTAGTTAAGAGAGAAAATGGAAATATTGTATGAAATCATTTTCACGGGAGGTGAAAGAGGGAATATGAGATCGTGTTTAAGGGAGTTTTGTTCTATTTTGTGTGGGTGTTAAAATTTTATCCGTATTCTGGTTTTAAGGGGGTCCACAGTTTAAGAGCATTGGGTTATATGTAGAGTCATTTAAGACTAACTCCTCCATTTTTAAGAAGAAATAACGAATATGAAGGAGGGAATCTACTACCGGAGACGACTTACATTTTCACTACACGCGTAATTGTATTCCATTTAGGAGAGTGACTCGACCCGTAGGATTTGCTCGGAGAAGAAAATCTGACTCCATCATAGCTCTGTGTCTAAATTTCATTCTAACTC
Organism: Papaver armeniacum; assembly: GCA_023531295.1. NCBI lineage: Eukaryota > Viridiplantae > Streptophyta > Magnoliopsida > Ranunculales > Papaveraceae > Papaver > Papaver armeniacum. The sequence continues at coordinate 31,327 of JAJJWW010019362.1, forward strand.
ATCGCCAAAAGTAAACCCTTCAGCGACGTAATTGAAATACGTCCTTAAATTTGTCTTTTATCGATCATTAATAGCGTCGCCAAAATTATATTTTGGCGATGATATTGATTTAGGTCGATGTTCATAGGATTTAACTATAATATTAAACTAGGTCGTTGTTTATATGATTTAGCGACCATCTTAGCTACGATTTTTTCAACTTGTCGCTGAAATTATTATTCAGCGACGAGAATTTTAATGGTTGTTGTTTATTATATATAGCGACGAAATTCTATGTATCTCCATGAATTGCATCGCTAATGCCATGTTTTCTTGTACGGGTACGTCTATGTGGATCTGAAAGTATGGCCGATTCAATCCACTGTCAATTTTTATGTGATCGAGAAAGACCCTGATTATCACATGATAATCGGACGACAATGGCTCCATGCCAATAAGGTTGTCCCTTCGACATACCATCAATGTATGAAAGCTTTGCTCAACAACAAGATTGTCCGCATTGCAGCTTCAGTGTCTCCTTATGCTCTGGTTTGTGATGTTGAGTTCCTGGAACCACCAAAGAGCATCCCCGAAACTCCAAGCAAGATCTACGGTACTCCACTCCCATGTTGGAAATCTATTGAGAAAACCGACAAACCATCATCGTCAGATGCTAAATAGATCATACCATCTGCCACACCGCTCAAGCGTCGTCAGGGTCAAGGTACAACTCATAAAAAATCCAACTTTATTACTAGTTATGATGCGGAAGGGAGAGTCATTTATCTCTGACGTAAAGATTAGCAATCAGCAGGGGAGGTCGATGAAAAGTCTCCCCGCCCTGAAGAATCATGTCAGAGCGAGCAATCGCCTGATGAATAAATTCAAGATGCACCACGATAGCTGCAAGACGGCACGAATTCTACCACTGACGATCTTGAGACTATCAACATTGGAACGAATGAAAACCCGAGGCCAATTTTAATCAGTTTTTCTCTCTCATTAGAGGAACGAGAAGGATTGATAGGTCTGTTGAAAGAGTATCAAGATATCTTTTCCTGGACGTACGAAGAGATGCCCGGCCTAGATGACAAATTAGTCACTCATCATCTACACATTACTCTCGGCTCCAAACCTGCCAAGCAACCACCCGGGCAGTTCAGACATGATATCGAGGAACAAATCAAAGTCGAGATCCGTGGCTACTAACAGCTAGTAGGGTTCATCAGACCCATTCAATATCCAACATGGCTGGCAAACATTGTCCCAGTCAAGAAGAAAAATGGTCAAATCCGATGTTGTATGGACTTCAGGAACCTGAAAAAATGTTGCCCGAAGGACGACTTTCCCTTGCCCAACATTGATATGCTTGTTAATGCAACCAGTGGTCACGACATGTTCTTATTCTTGGATGGTTACAGCGGATACAACCAAATCAAGATGTACGAACATCGTGCTAACAAGACCGCGTTCCGAACTCCCATTTGAAACTTTCATTACACGGTGATGCCTTTCGGCCTGAAGAATGCAAGAGCCACTTATCAACGATCCATGACTGCGATATTCCACGACATGATGCACAAGCAAGTAGAAGACAATGTCGATGATGCGGTGGTAAAATCAAAAACTCGAACATCCCACCTGGAAATTCTGAGGGAAGTTTTCGAAAGATGCAGAGAATATAAGTTAAAGATGAATCCTCTGAAGTGTGCTTTTGGTGTTTCTTCCGGGAAGTTTCTAGGATTTCTGGTCACTGCAGAAGGAATGAAGGTTGATCTAGACAAGAAAAGCCATCACTACCATGCCTCCTCCACGTACTGTGAAAGAGCTCTAGAGTTTTATGGGCAGGGTAAATTATATTCGGAGTTTCATTCCCGGATTGGCTCAACTCATTGCTTCGTTCACTCCTCTGCTAAAGAAAGGAGCAAGTTTTACATGGACGACCGTTCAACATGAGGCATTTCAGAAAATACAACAAATACTATTATCATCTGCTGTCATGAAATCTCCGGTGCAAGGACGACCACTAATACTTTACATAGTTTCCAGTGACGTCGCTATTGGAGCGCTTCTCGCTCAAGAAGATGAAGAAGGCATTGAACGTCCAATCTATTACTTCAGTCATATGATGAGGGATGCTCAAATCCGATACCCAAAAGCCGAAAGAGATTTTCTAGCATTATTTCAAGCGCTCCAAAATTCGTATTATGTATTATCAAACAGAGTTATCTTTGGGCCAAAGCCGATCCCATAAAATTCTTACTGTCGAAATCTGCTCTGATTGGAAGACCAGAAAAATGGCTACTTCAGATGTCAGAGTTTGACATAGCATGTGTCCCGCCTAAAGCAATCAAAGGGCAAGCAGTTGCAGAATTACTTGCTGCTTTTCCTGGGGAAGACATCACAATGTTGCATGAAGAAGTGCCCGGTGAGTTTCCAGAGATCTCAATTATTTTGGAAGAAACATGGCTATTGTACTTTGATAGATCTGCCACTCCAAGCAATGATACTGGCGGAGCAGCGTTGTACTAGTATCTCCATCCGGTGAAGTCTTCTCACATTCATTTAAGCTGGATTTCCACTGCACCAACAATTCGGAAGAATATGAAGCTTTCCTCCTAGGGTTATCTTTGGCCAAGTAAGCAGGAGCGATGCACATGGAGATAAGAGGAGACTCAAATTTTCTGGTCAATCAAATGAATGGCGTGTACTCTCTCAAAGAAGTAATACTCGCTCCATTCAGGGCCGAAGCGCAACTACTATTAGCTCATTTTTCTGATGCAACAATTGTTCATACTGGCCGTACCAACAACAGACACGCTGACTGTCTAGCGACTCTTGCGTCCAAACTGCAGTTTGAAGGGTCAGAGAAGTCCATCACTGTGAAAAGACGTTTTGTATCATCTACCTGGCTTACTCAAGTTGAAGATGCTCAAGCGAGCGACTAGCGGGCACCCATTATTCATGACTTGAGCAGTTCTATTACAGAAGGGAAAATCAGCCCCAAGGCGTTGAAAAACTTTTTTTTGCTGCATGAAGCGTTATATTATCGCAATCCTGATGGATCCTTGTCACAATGCCTTGGAGACGAGGAAGAGAGCGATCAACTCAAACGCATACACGAGGAAATATGCGGAAAAACCCTAGTGGTCACACTTTACATAAGGCTTCAAAGGCTCGGGTACTATTGTCCCTCCATGGAGGCTCAATCGAGAATATTACAAGGGTCCTGTCCCAATTGTCAAACACCACCTCTTCATTTGTAAGTTATAATAATCTAACACACTGGGGATTGGAGAGAACCTTACATAAAATATTTTGTGACAACGATCTACCATCAGAGAATAAAGGGGCGATCAAACTCACACAGAGGGCCAAACGCTTTGTCTACCTAGAAGGGATTTTGTATCGCAAAATCTTTGGTGGGAACCTTCTGAGATGCTTGAACGGGCATAAAATTCCCACAATCTTAAAAGAGATACACGAAGGTGAACACTAAGGAAATAAGAAATTATTTCTTCAAATCCATGAGAAATATTATTGGCCGACCATGGAAGACGATGCAGCTGTCTATGTTCGGAGATGTCATCGATGTCAAGTTCATGGTAACCTCATTCACACTCCTTGTCCCCATTATATTCCGCGAGTAGTCCGTGTCCCTTCCACATCTAGGGACTGGATATCATCAGAATAATCAATCCAGCATCTTCGAAGCAGCATGAATACATCATCACAACAACAGAGTATTTCACCAAATGGGTTGAATCTATTCATCTTCGAAGCACCACTGGAGTCACGATTGCAGCCTTCATAAAAGAATACATCATATGTATATTCGGCGTTCCTAAACATATCATCACGGATAATGGAACTCCGTTCACTAACAAACATGTTGCAGAATTGCTCGAGGAATATGGTATCAAACAAGTTTTCTCCACCCCATATTATCCCCAAGGAAACGGACAAGCGGAGAGCACCAACAAAATCTTGATCTGGATTCTTAGTCAAACAGTTCATGACAAGACACGAACGTGGCATGAAGACGTGCCCATGGCTTTATGGGCCTACCGCACCGCACCAAGAAGCTCAATTGGGACTTCGTCGTATTCTCTCGTCTATGGCGCCGATGCTATTCTCCCAGTTGAGATCAAGATTCCCTCTGCAAGAATTACAGCAGCCAGTTGAGCACAGTGGGATGAAGCTGAAGTGTCTAATTCAAGAATTGCTGAATTGGACATGCTCGAGTCGAGAAGGGCCAAAGTAGAAAAATATGTGGAAACTTACAAACAAAGGATTTCCAAGGCATACAACAAAATGGTAAGACCTCGAACATTTCAAGTGGGAGATTTTGTTTTGTAAACAGCAAAGCATATTCAACAAGACATGTCCGCTCCCAAGTTCTCTCCGAAATGGGAAGGGCCTCATGTAATCATCAAGGCAGTATCCAACAGATATTACAAAATCTTAGTTGTTAATGGATGGGTGGAAAAAAATATCATCAATGGAAAGTGGCTCAAGGCATATTATGATTGAACAATCAGTAAACCATTATATGTTAAATTTCAAAATGTAATTTTTATTCCTCTAAAGAGTATGCAGTATGCTCATTTATTCGAAATTCAAAATATATTTCATGAATCTTACAAAATTCTTCCAATCATCCTACTTTATTCAAAAACAAGTCTCAATCCTACAAAAAAAAAAAAAAAAATCTCCCTCAAATGTTCACTCAGAGCAAACCATCCAACAACGAATAATTCTTACTAAAACCCATTTCAAGCCTCTTCTGAAAGTTTTCGGTCTTCACTTTCAAGTCCTGGACAGCTTTCTCGACCCTCATCGACTCTAGTGCGAGCACCTTCTCCTCTTCCATGATAGCGGTTGTAGCGGAAATCATATTAGCATCCTCTGCCGCTCTATCAATCTTGATGACCTCGAGCCGACGACGGAGCCAATTCACGTTGAATCTCAAGATCTCACACTTTGAGATCATGTCATCCCATCAATAAATCTCTTTATTTTCGATGTTGCGAAGATTCTTCTGGCTCATCTCATCGATCATTGACAATAGTCTAGCAACGGTAGTTAGAAGAGTTGGCAAGAAGTTTCTCCATACCTCAGTGGTGGCGATATGTCCATACTTCTTCCAAATATTGGTATAGAGAGACGTATATCGCTTGAGCACGATAAAGACACCAATGAGTTGATTGTCCGAGCAAGTATTTTCCATAGGGAAATCAAACGTAAGTCCGTCCATTGGATACTCGCAAACGGGAGTTTCAAGACTAACATCTACAGGGGTCGTATTATTATCAATATGTAAGGCTGCACAAGAACCGGTCAAGAAGACCTGTACCGGCCTGGAACCAAAAATACCGGACCGGAACCGAACCGGAACCGGTATAGTCGGTACAGGGACCGGGACAAAAGATTAAGAACTGGGATAGTACAGGTACAAGGACCGTATCTATCCTATTCCCGGACTGTACCGGACTAGAAGTACTGGTTCATCTAGGGCCCTTGATCTGATATATCCTAGCCGTTAATCTAAACTTATATCTAATCTAAGCTGGTCAATTTTAGGTTAAATCCATCCCCGTATATCTCACTTTCACTTCGTCTTTGCTCCTCCTTCTTCACTGGACGAAGAGAACATTACAATGCACTTCACGTAAATGGTTGTTAACATCGTCTTTGCTCCTCCTTCTTCTTTAGTTGCTATTCTTTTTCAGTTGTTAACATCACGAAAATGATTTTGGGTAAAATAACTATAGAGATAAATTAAATTAGGGTTCACGTTCAATTGATTTTAAGAAATTAGGTTTTGTGGTTGTTCAATTGGGGGTTTTAGTTGATGAATTACAGAGAAGTTGCGGAACATGGAGAAGATAAGGTGGTGCAATTAGCTGGGATGGAATGGTGTTGCTTCACGAATTATTGATAAATCGATTTATCTTTTTCATGTTCTTCAATTTTGTATCAATTTATTGGAATTTCACGAATAATTGATGGAACAATTTGGAGGTTTGTTCAAATTTGGTGTAACTTTAAGTTAATTGAGATAGGTTTAAGCATTGGGTGATGTTTGGTCTTGTATTTTGTTAATTCTGTTTGCTTAATTTTGAATTTTAGGGCTAGAGGAGTATATGAATGAATGATGAATCAGTAGATGAAGGTTGTAACAATACAGGGAGACAAGTTAGAGAAGATGTTGATGTAAATGAGTATGTGAATGAATTAAAATGTGATAATGATTCATGAATCATGAAGGTTTCGCGAATGGGTGTATTTTTCTCAGATTCAAATGGATCTGTTTTTCACTTTTTCTATATGTTCTGAAACTTTTTTTTTTTTTTGTAATAGGTAATAAACCCGGTACCGGCTGGAACCGGACTGAAATCTCCGGTACAAGTCCAGGTCCAGGTACATGGACCGGTCCTCAGTATGAGGTACCAGTCAACACCAGGTACAGGGACCGGTTTCATAAAAAGTCGGGTCGTACCGGACCCTGTGCAGCCTTACCAATATGAACATCATCATCACTTGCAGCCGCAGACTGTCTGCATCTTCTCTTTTCAACACCAACAATGTGTATGTCAACCTGCAACGAGCGAACAAAGTTCAGTAAAATCATGGAGAATTGCTCAAATTGCTGATTAAAAATAAACTTAAAGATGTTTCAGCGTCCGCACGAGCGGATTTGAAATGGGCAGGCGCTTTCACAGTTCGTTTGGGTCTTAAGTTACAAGGAGTAGATGAAAATCGGTCGTCGTGGTTCATCTGCAACAAATATTCATAATCAGCTATTGAACACATAATGAGAAGAAAGAAAAGGGGTATTTCATACCAGATTAGGAGTTTCACTTCCTCGTTTCAACGGAGATAAACTTTGGGAAGACGAACTACTATCAAACATGCTATTATGAGGTATGATTATGATTAAATTTTTTCTGTGCAGCAATGGAAGAAGATATGATAGTAAATGGAAAACCCTAAGTCTTGAGAGTTGATACGCATGACCAAGGGATATTTATCTTCTACAAATGGTCAATCGGTTGTGGATTTTATTGAGACTCTAAATCTCAAATGAGATCATGTTGGTAACGCGGAAAAAAAGCGATGATACTGGGGACTGACCGTTCAGAGCCATGACCAGACACGGTCAACAATCAACATTTCGACTTGGAGTTGATTATACGTGCACATAATATGCTTTCTTGGATTGCTCGTGCAGCCATAACCAATTTGCACGCATGGACATTGGTCTATCTCACTCAATTTAGAGTGTAAGGATATCAAGCGAAGGATATAATAAAGGATGTCATTCTAATAGTTCCTGAAGCAATATTTATGCTGTCAAGCTGCTCAAATAAAAAAAAATATTGGTGTCTACTTCAACGAAAAATGAATGATCAACTACTCAGTGAGGTTGCTAGCAAGAATAATCATCGGATTCATCGTCGTATTCATGATCATCATCTGTATCATCTTCTTCAATCTCTTTCTCGGAATCATCATCAGAATCTTCACTGAGAATTTCTTCCAATTGGTCTTCAGGATCAGCATATGTTGCGTCTAAATATTCATTTTCTTCACATTCGGCTCAGAAATCTGCTCTAGCCAATCACTCAACTCTCATGCTAGGTGGGTATGGCTTAACCCGGCGTTCAACAGGTTCCCAAACGGATTCAACTTCTTCTGCATCTGAATCTGAGGCTACACCATCAGCACGAGGCCGAATTTCATCCTTAGCTGCTAGCCTTTTCTGCTGAAGTCGACGCCATTTTTGTTGATAAGTTGTCAGCTTCTTATCCTTGGCATCTCTCTTCAAAAATCCATCATGAACAACCTTCAAACGATCGAAAGGCATACCATTTATTATCTCATTAGCATCGTTTAGTGGCCGATCCATCTTGGCACGCGCCTCCGCTGCAGAAATCTTCATCTCCGGCTTGGGAGTCTTGGAATCTTCCTTAGAAGAGCTAGAAGAATAGTCACTACTGGAAATCACCATTATCTGGAGCCAGAAACATATAGTTATGGATATGCCAATACCAAACAACAAAAAAATGGTAACATTCCATCTCTTACCTTTTACTATTTCACTAGCTATAGTGATTACAACACGAAAATTTCGAGAGTATGTTCGCTTCTTTAACCTGCAAAGAAGAACAAAAATCTCATTAGAAATCATAACTTGATTTTCATTAAACAGTGAATAATTCACGAAAATTTCTGAACAATTCACATAATTTTCACTGTGTGAGCAACTCTTACTGAGTGAAAACTCATTGATTTCCGTGCATACACTATTAAATCACGAAGTCCTCACAAACAATATTTGACCAAAAATTGTTTGCTCCCAGCAATTTCTGAAACTCAAAATTTGATTTTACGAATTTCTTAAAATAAAAAAATCGTGAATAATTCACGCATGCTACAAAAAATAAAAAATAAATACCTTTTATATTTTAATGTGAGTTAACAACTCACGTAAGTTTTTTTTTTAAAAAAAATTTTACGTGAGCGAGTCACGTGTAAATAAAAAAAAACTTATTTTTTGCTCAAACGAGCGTTCGTCTATGAAACGAGGGTCTTTTCTATTTTGTAAAGGTCCACACATACCAAATAAAATTTGAAAGTTCACGAACAAAATTTTATCACTGGACGCAGGTCTATTTCAAAAATATATATGTTAGAGAACTACTCGGTCGGACTCGCATGCGTTGCTATCTCAAGCATATTTGTCAATGTTAGTGATCAAAACTATAAGTCTTGATTTCTAGCCTATTTATAGATGTCTCGGACTAGGACATAGATTGTGTAGTTGAGTTTAGTTTTCATGGAGTTCATCATTTGAAGACAAAGAACTACTAAGGGGAGCTTGTGGAACTTCTTCGACAAAAGGTATGTGGAGACTTGAACTCATCTATCACTTGGAAAGTCTATTTCTACTATCCCGTATATTGAGACATAAGTCGTGTTAAGATATAGTTTTCCCTATACACATTTGAGATTTCGAGATGAGTATATCTTGCTTACATATTTCTCGAAATATGTGTTGGTAAGCTTTCACTTCGACCAAGTTCATCTTATATCATGAGAAAATTGCCAAGTAACACCTTACATGGTTTGTGTGATACAATCATTTGATGTAGGCTTGGAATGTTTCGATAATGATTATTTCAATATCTTGAAAATTGCTTTGATGCTAATAGTGTGTGAAAACGGTTATTATCATTATAGAAGAATGTTTCAATGATTGAAATAAAGAGTTTAGAATCTTGTAACCATCTTTGGATATAAGCATAGTGTGTTCGCACATTACTGTATAAGTCCAAAACCGGGATCCTGAAGTATGCATACTTGTGTGTATACAAAAAGGTTGTAGGAGACTGGGTAAGTATGCGTACTGGTGGAAATTCACGTCCGTGAATTTCTGCTGAGTTTGAAATAAAAAACCAAACTCATCCGGTTACTTAAGTACGCATACCTGTACGCATACTTAAGTGTGTTACTTTTCTAAATCAGTTGTAGGTGAACCTAAACAATTATCAATAAGGAATGCAATCTTTGCAAACCGTGGCTATAATGTTCGTGACTTGATTCGAGTGAATCAAAATCGATTTTGTTTCAATTGTGTCTTGTATACTTCTATGAGAATATAAGCAATTGAACAACTCTAGAACTAGTTTCATTTAAGTCATTTGAACTAGTTATGGTTAAGATAAACAAGGTTGATATGAAAGTGTTCATATGGCTAACCTCGGTTAACTATTATTGATCCAATAAAGGTGTACATGTTTATGTACGGTTACACATATCTAAATGAAGTCACTTTTCATTTGTGTGTAACAAGCGTAGTTCGATCTAATGGTTGAAAGATATTAGCTTGAGTCTAATCAGGTTTTCATCTAACGGTGAATATTGAATGCTTTGTTATCAAGGTAGCATTGATTGCAAACCCTAATTTGGAGACTATATAAAGGAGAACTCTAGCAACTGGGAAACCTAATCCCCACACCTCTTGTGTGTTACTAGTTGCATTACCAGAGTCGATTCTACCTTAACCTTAGGTTGATTCTAGAGACCCTGTAGGTTAACGACTTAAATACTTCATTGGGATTGTGAAGCCAGAACCAACTTTTATCTTGTAGTTGCGTAATCTGATCTTGCTGTTTCTATCGTGTTGAGTACAATTGGAATAATTGACTCGAGATTTTATATCTTCGATAGGAAAGGTAGAAAAGTAATCACAAACAACTTCGTCTCATCGTTTGTGATTCCACAATATCTTCTTTCGCTAGTCGATTAAGATTATTGTGAGGTGATTCTAGGCTGTTCTTCGGGAATATAAGTCCTGGTTATCGATTGGTTCTTGTTCACCTTGATTTATCAAAAGATGAAACAAAAACTCTTGGGTATTTCTGTAGGAGACAGATTTATTCAATCCTATAGACTTTTCTATGTGAGACAGATTTGTCTATCAAGTCTCCGACTTTGGGTCGTAGCAACTCTTAGTTGTGGGTGAGATCAGCTAAGGGAATCAAGTGCGTAGTATCCTGCTGGGATCAGAGACGTAAGTAGCACAATTGTACCTTGATTGATTAGGGTTCAACTATAGTCCAGTCCGAAGTTAATTGGTAGCAGGCTAGTGTCTGTAGCGGCTTAATACAGTGTGGTGTTCAATCTGGACTAGGTCCCGGGGTTTTTCTGCATTTGCGGTTTCCTCGTTAACAAAATTTTGGTGTCTGTGTTATTTCTTTTCCGCGTTATATTTTATTATACAATTGAAATATCACAGGTTGTGCGTTAAGATCAATCAATTAGAATATACAACCTTGGGTTGTTGATTTACATTGATTGACACTTGAACATTGGTATTTGGTACCGTTCAAGTTACTCCTCTTATATTCAATTAGGCTCGCAGATTTTTATTTGCTGATTATGGATTGAATTAAGAGTTAAAGATATTAAAACTCTTAGATATACTTTACTCTAGATTGAGTCTGACTGTCCAGTTGATTCTCTAGAAATTGTATTGGAGTAAGTCCTCTCAGATTGCCAAAAAAATTGTTGGGTGTGGTTGTTAGACCCCCGCATTTTCAATTGGTATCAGAACAGGCAAACACTATAAACCTAATAAGTTTTTGTTTGATTGATCCTTAAGAATTTGCCCTATGGGAAATTTCTTTGGAAAACTTGCTCTTGGCATCTGTAACGTAAGCCATAACTCCTTAAAGATTGTTCGAAGATTATTACGGACAGAACCTCTTGTGTCTCATGATAATCTCTATTCATCTAAGACTTTGGAAAACTTAGATGGTGAGAAACAATCTAAAGGAAAAATTAAAAAGAAATGAAGATTGAGAAAACGTTCTTTACGCTCAAAGATATGGAATCTCACTAGATTAACTCTTAATCTTTTTGAGGATTACTATCATGATGGATCAATTGACAAACTTAACTGGTTTTAGAGGTTTTGAAAGCGTTTTTAGATTCTTAGAAAAACTTAACTCTGTTAAGTCTAAGAATCGATCCAATAAAGGTTCGGTACATGTAATACCATGCTAACATGGTGTACGAACTAAACTTTCTGTCAACACAAGTAAATTCAATAAAACGGGTTCTCATGTTGTTGACACAGTTTCAAGTTATCGGAAAAACCTTCTTTCTGGACAAATGAAAAAGAAGTTAGAAAGCTCTAGTAACCCTGATTATCATCATTACTATGATTATATCACTGGCACTTCTCACAAATATCAACCAGGAATAGGGCATGAAAGTCTCTCTGCACATAGTGCCCCTTGGTAAAAAGTCTGGCTATACCCCATTTGTATATATATCTTGAGATGGGGCAAGAAATGGTTTGATTTGTGTACAGTTGGGTTAAAACATGTTATTTTGTCCTTCTAGGACTTTCGAATAAGCTTTCTACTGCATCCGTCTCCTCTCACAAATTGTGTTTTCACGGATGCACAACCTTGATGTGCGAACATCAAAGAAAATCCCACATTCCTTTTGTGGGTCGCGATTCATATATGGGTCCAAGCCCATTAGTGGGCATATAAAGAAGAAGTACGCGTACCTTCTTCTTTCTCCCATCAGTCCGCGTACGTGAACTTTCTAGGGTTCGTGAAATTCCTCCATTAAATTCCTTGGAGGAATATAAGACAAAGGGGTGTTCAAGATTCATTCCAAGTAAGTGATTTCCTCTTGTTTTCCCTTGCAGTTTTTAGATCTCATGGTGAATCTCAAGGTTTCAAAAGGAATTTCAAAAAAAATTGAGTTCTTCATCTTCTAGCATGAATTTACCTATAGATCAAAATTCTCTTAGGAATAGATTTGTTAGTAATTCATATGCTGAAGTTTTTGAACGGATTTCATCCAATGGTTTTATTTTAGAAAAGAAATTGGATTTCTCTAGTGGACATAAAGAGGATTTAGTTTGTTTTGAAAAATTCAAGCTTGGAAACATCTTTGATGGTCTTGGTGAAGGCTTTGACACTCTTACAAGAATCTTCTATGCTAACATCCATGATGTTAATCTTAATGACATGGAATTCATGACTATGGTTAATAGACAAAGGATTCATGTAACTAGAGAGTTAATTTCAAGAATTACTAATATTCCCCTTGGGAATTTTCGCCTTCCAAGACCTTGTCATGAACGTCCCTCTTATGAAACCATCTCCATTGGTCTATGTGGTAAGAGTGTAGTTTGGAATGAAGGTAAGTTTCCTACTAACGATCTTAGTCTTGCCTTAGCGTCCTTTGCTAAACTCGGAATATCTAATCTTTGTCCCTCCACGATTAAGAATTCTCGTTGGAGTCGTGAGTTTGTGGAATTGGTCTATTTCCTTGTGTTGGAATTTCAAAGTCTCGACATTTGTGGCTTTATCATTTTTCAAATGGTGTTAATGACATCTTCCAACAATAAGCTAGGATTTCCTTGCTTGATTGAGTGAATTTGTCGCACTTTCGATATAGATCCAATTGGGAACTTCATTGGTTCTCCCAAGCTCGTCCGCCCTTGTACCTTTAATCACATGAAGGAGAATGCTTGCATAGACAAAGGATCAACACACTTGATGGCTCATGTGATTCCTCTTCCATGAATCTTCTTCATCAAATTCACAAAGATGTTTGTAAGATCAGTGCCAAAGTAAGGTGTGTTCAAGAGCAACTACTTGTAATTGCTACCAAGTTTCCGGATATCAAGGATGGCATGGACAGGATTCAAGCCACTCTTATGGTTTCTGATGATGAAGATGTTGACTAATATTTCCTTGTCTTGTCACCGATGATGTCTCTTTGGTTCTAGAGTTATTTTGATTATGTCTAGTAAATCTTCTCTTGTGTCTTTAGAAGAATAACTAGGGTTTGGAATGGCCATTATTGTGAGTACACATAGCTATGTCCAACGATTTTCATCTTCAATGTTTTTAGATTTATTTATTTAAATTCTAAGTTATTTGGAAGATGATTTTTGCAATTTTAATCTTTATGATTTTATATATTGGAAATTGTTATGGGATATGTTGTTTACGTCTGTGAACCTGTGACTATCCCATACTTGTTCAAAAGTTATCTCTATTATGTTAGTATGAAAGTATTGATAGAAGATAGAATGAACTTTTGACATTACAAAAGTTAAAGCCTTTTATGTCATTGATTTGATGGAAGAAAGGATAAAGCTTTTGGTTACAGGGATTAAGTCTATTATATGTCATTTTGAAAATAATGATGGAAAATAGAATGAATCCTTGTTTATTCCGCAGTATTGGTCGATCTGCGATCCACATCTTTGTGCATATAATGTGTTATTCCGTAAGGTTCCTTAGGTTTGAGCATGACCAACTAAATTGATCATTCTTTTGGTTATTTTAGTTGTTGCTCCTTAAGTTCTCTTATGTCGAGCATGACCAATTGAATTGATCACATTGTTGTGGTTAATTTGGTTGTGTATTCCAATTAAATTAATCATGGGTTTTCTTGTGGTTAATTTAGTTGTTATTGTTCGTTTGCATTAATCATGGGTTCTCTTGTGATTAATTCAATTGAATATGTTGGATACAAATTCATGTTTTCATGTGATTTGATTTTATCCAAAAGAAATTCTTTTTTTCTTGTTAAAAGCAAGGTCGCCTTTGTTGTTCTTTCGGTAATGATATTTTATGGGGGAGAGTTCTTTTTGAACTTGTGCTTAATTGCGAAATCTTTGTGGGGAGTGGGGCTGCGAAATATTAAAGGGGTTATCTTGTATCTTTATAAACTCCTTGATGAATGAATTTATCTTCGGCTTTATGATGACATCTAAATAAGTTGATATGGTATTCTCTTTTGGAAATGAAGTATCTCTGTGAAAATTTCATGAGGATCCCACTAGTTTTCGTACCTTTGCCAATTTATATTGACAAAAAGGGGGAGAATTAATGTGTAGTGTGATACTACAAATACATATGGTTTACGGATCATTAATTATGTAGGGGGGGGGTTCATGTTGAGATGTAGTATTGACTAAGGGGGAGTGATACATATCACCATAGTATTGTTGTCAAAGTTGTGATACAATTGAACTTTGATGTTGTGTAATAATACTATGACAATGTATAACAATGATTGAGAGCATTTTGTTTTCTCATTGTTATCGCTACGGATCTTCAACAACTATGATGCTGAACTTACAACCTTTAGAATCATGGAGTACTTGGAAGAGACGAAGATTTTGAGTCATGTTGAAGATGACAAGGAGATCAAGCATTTGGATGATAAACTACAATTTTTATCAATTTTGTAATCCACATGTATTGATAGTTTTGTCACTAAAATTGACAAAGGGGGGAGATCGTTAGAGTACTGCTCGGTCGAACTCGCATGCGTTGCTATCTCAAGCATGTTTGTCAATGTTAGTGATCAAAACTAAAAGTCTTGATTTCTAGCCTATTTATAGATGTCTCAGACTAGGACATAGATTATGTAGTTGAGCTTAGTTTTCACAGAGTTCATCATTTGTAGACGAAGAACTACTAAGGGGAGCTTGTGGAACTTCTTCGAAAAAAGGTATGTGGAGACTTGAACTCATCTATCACTTGGAAAGTCTATTTCTACTATCTCCTATATTGATACATAAGTCGTGTTAAGATATAGTTTTCTCTATACACATTTGAGATTTCGAGCTGAGTTTGGAAACTAAAACAGACTCAAATCCGGTTACTTAGTACGCATACCAGTACGCATACTTAAGTGTGTTACTTTTATAAAATCGGTTGTACGTGAACCTAAACATTTATAAATAAGGAATGCAATCTTTGCAATATCAAAACGATTTTGCTTCAATTGTGTTCTTGTATAATCCATGAGAATATAGCAATTAAAAAACTCTTTAACTAGTTTCATTTGAGTCATTTGAACTATTTATGGTTAAAATGAATAAGGTTGATATGAGAGTAATCATATGGCTAACCTCGGTTAACTATTTTTGAACCAACATGGTGTACACGTTTAGGTACGGTTACATAAACCTAAATGAGGGTAAATTTTATTTGTGTGTAACAAGCTAAGTTGGATCTAACGGTTGAAAGAAATTAGCTTGGTTAAATCAGGTTTTTCATCTAACGGTGAATATTGAATGCTTTGTTACCAAGGTAACTTAGATTGCAAACCTTGATTTGAAAACTATATAAAGGAGAACTCTAGCAACTGGGAAACCTAATCCCCACACCTCTTGTGTGTTACTATTTGCATAACTACTAGAATCGATTCTCCTTTAACCTTAGGTTTCTTCTCGAGACCCTGTAAGTTAATGACTTAAAGACTTCATTGGGATTGTGAAGCCAGGCCCAACTATTATCTTGTAGTTGTGTGACTTGATCTTGTTGTTTCTATCATGTTGAGTACAATTGGAATAATTGACTCAAGATTTTATATCTCCGATAGGCAAGATAGAAAAGTAATCACAAACAACTTCGTCTCATCGTTTGTGATTCCACAATATCTTCTTTCGCTAGTCGATTAAGATTATTGTGAGGTGGTTGATAATTCTAGGCTGTCCTTCGGGAATATAAGTCTGGATTATCGATTGGTTCATGTTCACCTTGATTTATCAAAAGACGGAACAAAAACTCTTGGTTATTTTTGTGGGAGACAGATCTATTCAATCCTATAGACTTTTTTGTGTGAGAAAGATTTGTCTATCAAGTCTTCGAATTTGGGTCGTAGCAACTCTTAGTTGTGGGTGAGATTAGCTAAGGTAATCAAGCGCGTAGTATCCTGCTGGGATCAGAGACGTAAGGAGCGAAACTGTACCTTGAATCAGTGTCAGATTGATTAGGGTTCAACTATAGTCCAGTCCGAAGTTAATTGGTAGTAGGCTACCATATATCTCTACTAAGTATCATGATGAATTAATTCATTATGATTTAATACACCGATATGGTGTTCAATCTTTTTTTTTTTTTGGAATGGACTAGGTCCTAGGGTCTTTTCGCATTTGTGGTTTTTTCGTTAACAAAATTCTAAATCGTGTCTCGTGTTATATCTTTTCCGCATTATATTTTGTTATATAATTGAAATATCACAGGTTGTGCATTAAGATCAATCAATTAGAATATCCAACCTTGGGTTGTTGATTTACATTGATTGACACTTGAACATTGGTCTTTGGTACCGTTCAAGTTCCTCCTCTTATATTCAATCAGGCTCGAAGATTTCTATTTGCTGATTGAGGATTGAATTAAGAGTTAGAGATATTAAAACTCTTTGATATACTTTACTCTAGATTGAGTCTGATTGTCTAGTTGATTCTCTAGAAAGTGTATTGGAGTAAGTCCTCTCAGATTGCCAAACGAATTGTTGGGTGTGGTTGTTAGACCCCCGCATTTTCAATATACATATTTCTTTCATATTCGATTATCGTGCGTTTCCTAAACCGACGGACAGAAGAACGTTTGTTTGCTAAAATAAATTTCCATAAAATCTACGCATGCATGCACACATGGAATTTTGTTTTGAACAACTCATGAATGAACAAAAAAAAAATCACACACCTGGTCGGTGTCGGCCGAAAGTTGACCGGCCGGTGATCGGGAACGTCGGCGATGAGTATTTCCAGCACAAAATTTTCTTCTCCCCTCCTCTGCTCGGACGAGAAGGGGTGAAGGGGAAAGTGGTCGTCGGTCAGTTTAGGAAAAAATTTAGGGTCTCTTCCCTTTTATACCCATTTTATTTCCAAAAACCTAATAAACATGGATTTTCCTTTTGGACTCGGACCCGCAAACGCTAAACCGACCAAAACTGGACGTCTGACCGTCCAAATCAGCAGTGCTTCATCTCTCCGTGCTCACGGGATGACACTCTATTATACTGTCAGGGTCCTTACCTAGGAATTTGCTAGTACATGACATCATTGGAGAAAATCGGGGATTCTGAAAATGCCTTTGTACGACTAAGTCCGACTGCTTATCTCGTCAACTGGAAAATCACCATCAAATGCTTACTGCGGAACATGACTGTCCCCCACTAAGCATGGGACTTAATCTTGATGGTGGATTTTCAACAAGGGTTAAAATCGTAAAATTATGATACTGCATGTTTCTGACCTGGTTTCAGGAACGCATGTGACGATTCATGTTTTATGATCCGTGAGGTTTCACGATCTCTGACAGAGCGAACATTCCTCTAAGAGCCATGATGAATATGTTTCTCGAAAGGCATCCCATCTAAGCGTTCGACGCTGCACATTTCATCATGACCTTTATGTAGAATCAAATGATTGGGCGGTTCTCTAGACATAATTGTTTGTTAGAGAGCTTAACGCCTTCGGGACGTCACGTTGCTCGTTGTTCGCTGACTACATAGAGAGACCCACCTCTACATAAAATAATGATTGGGCGTTTCTCTAGACATAATTATTTTTTGGAGAGCTTAACGCCTTCAGGACGTCACGCCGCTCGTTGTTCCCTGACTATGTAGAGAGACCGTGTATAAATTTAGGCGACTCTCTAGACATAATTGTTTTTTAGAGGGTTGAACGCCTTCAGGACGTCAACGCTACACGTTGTTCCCTGACTATACACTCTCAGAACGAGTATGATGCTTCAATTATCTCATATCTCGATTCTAAATAGATTAATTCTAGCGTGACATTCACCGACTGAATTCCTAGAAAGTAATCTATTTTATCTCATTACTCCGTTCCATGGTTGATCCCCGATTGATTCCATGGATTAGTAATAGATAATCAATCTATCTCATTACTCCGTTTCATGGTTTATTCCCGACTAAATTCCATGAATTAGTATTGAATAATCAATCCATTTTATTACTCTATTTCATGGATTATTCCCGACTGAATTCCATGAATTAGTAATAAATATTCACTGTCCGGGCGTATGAGTCACCGTCGAGTAAGTCCCGAGAAAATGGTGCAAGTGTACTTGACAAAAATGCACGAACGAGCACCTGAACGCACGAACGAACGATCGAAAACATGGACAAACGAGCAACTTATGGAGGAAAATAATATTGATAAAATAAGCAAGAGGCGCGGGACCGAGCCCACCGGCCGGACGGCCATGCCGCCGTGGCCGGTCCCCTCTCCATTATTTTATTTCCCTCATCTCATAGAGACTCCTTCATTTGAGCAAACTCCCTCATTTGATCCCTCGTTTGAGCGAAACTCTTAGTTTTCCATATTTTCATCGAACAAAATAGGGAAAGGTGTCACGGGACCGGGCCACCTAGCCAGACGGCCATGCCCTAGCCGTGGCCGGTCCCACACCTTACAATCCCTTATTTTTTCATATTATTATTTCCATCATCTTTGGGAACTCCATCGTTTGAGCGAAAAAACCTAGTTTTTCAATATTTTCTCAAATATTGTTGAAACCATGGAAAAGCCAAAAAAGTCAAATGGTCACTTGACCGACTAGGCATCTCACGTCAAAAAATAAAATATCATTATTTTAATATTCTCAAAATATCAGTCGCATGAGCGAAGTTCTGCTCGCTCATTCGAGCAAAATTGAGAGTTTCAGTCAATATCAAATTCTTCTGAAAATCCAAAATACTGTTTAATCGCTCACCAGAAACTACCAAAAATCTCAGGACTGAGACACAAACATCATGGCGACACGAGCATGCTACCTTGACCGACCAAGGCCGGCCCTGAGGCTTGCAATAATCCGGTCCCACACATCTTTATAATTTTAACCTAATTTGCTATCAAATGCTCATATTGGGTCAAAACTCTCTCAATCGACTGGGACTCACTCAATCGACCGTCAGTTGGTCCCACAACCACCAAGGGCCGGTCCCATGACCTCTTGGTCGGTCCCTCATTTTTCCATAACAAGGTTTTATTACCTAACGCTCACACGAGCATTATTCTAATAAATGATTAAACCAGCGTTTGATCGTTCTTTCAGCAACTGGTCAACAAATGACTGTGGTGCACGCTCACTCAAGCACTTGGGCGCTACATGGTCGACCATCATCCCATGTGGTCGGTCCCTCCTTCACTCAATGACCCATTTTGAGTAAATCATCAATTGACCAACAATTGATCAAAATTAGAGTTTCAAACAAACGCTCCGAGCAAGTTCAAACACTAATAATTTTATCCAGCAATCAACATCTGGATTAATTATACAATAATATTCGGTCCTTACTAATATTTTAATTATTTGGTCACGCTACCAATAATTTATCAAGATAGCAATACTTGCTCGAATATTGATCCAACTATTAATATTCAGTAATTTATCGAATACTTGCTCAGTTGCTCGAATATTGATCCAATTATCAATATTCAGTAATTTACAATATTTGCTTAGACGAGCAATATCAACATAATTCATGCAAGAACTATACGTCCCAGCAGACATGTTCAATTCATGAATCCTAGAGCATTTAGTAATCATGCTCGACTGAACAATATTTAGACCCATCGTCTAATCAAGTCAACAACTACTAATCAAATACACGTCTGCTATGAAGACTCCACGTTCGTGAGACATCAATCACGTCATATGGGGGATATTGATTAAGGTTTTGGTTTGGCGGCCTACAACATGTGTGTTCATCCACAATGAGAAATGTGAGTAAGTCATGCAAGCAGTTGAGGGAGTTATCAAAGTAGTGGGTGGACAATCAACCAAGTCTCCGCACAACCTGGAACTGGTTAAACCACGATTTCCCACTTTCCCACTCTTTCACTCGAGCAACCGTCACACTTACTGGAGATCAATGTGTTTACTATTCTGGCAATATAAATAAATCTCTGAATCCACGATTGAAACAACACAATTTTTCGAGGAATCATTCTCAAGAATTCGATCAATCGACCAGAACTTACTTGAACTCAACAGTTCACAGAAAACTTGCAGAAACACACAACACATTCACAATATTTGATCATCATTGATCTCACACACTTCTCAGCTTCCCTCCTATAGATCAACCCTCTTCCCTCTTTGTGACCGAATTGACTCTGGAACGACCATTGTCTTGGTTTAGGTCGGAGTCCTACAAATTGATATCTCAAACTCAAAGCATTCTCGTGCAGTGCATCTGTTTGAGGTTAGGCAGTTCGCTCGGTTGAAGGAGCCTCCGTCACACGATCGTCTCTTCATTCCCTAAAAAACCAGCGAATCGTTTTTCCCCATCTACAGTAATAAAACTGATATTGGATGAGTATCTCATACAACTTCCTCAAATTATTAAAGAGTTCGTTTGTGGTACCGACAACATCCGAAAGAATGGAAAATATGGGTTTCACATTGCCTCCCAAAAATTAGGACATCTAGGTAGAGTCGTTGCAGAAAATCTCACCCAATGTCAGTATATAAGAAAGGAGATAGATGCCTGACTAGAGAAAGACAAGGAGTTATATATTTTAATGATGCTAAAAAGGTTCGATGGAAGACAAAGAAGTGACTTTCAAAGATTTGCTTGATCGTGTTAAAGGACCGAAGAGAAATGCACCGATTAAATGGGAGCATTGGATGAGAATGTCGCAGTGCGGCCATATGTTGGCGAATACGTGGTCAAGCGTAGTCCACTTTTTTAGTCTCAGAAGTTGTGTAACATTTGCACCAAAACATGCGGTTTGTGTAGAGAAGCTCAAGTATAGAAGAATTGTTATAGCTTTGGTGAATAACAATCATTTTATTGGTCTACAACTACACAAGGATTGTCTATTGCTTCCTCTTTGTAGGTTTAGCTTTTAGGAAAAATTCGTAAACAATTTGATCGAGGAATGGGTGACACTTTATGAGGACAACATGAACCTCTGAAATGAACTCCCTCAAATAGATTTGAATCAAGTGTGATTGTGCTTGGGAACTAATGAATCTTTTTTTTTTTTTTTTTTGTGATCGCGTTTGTATTTTGTGTAATGAACTGTGGTTTTTTTTTTGTGTGTGTGTTCTTACATAATCCAATTTTTCTAAGTCGTTATGGTTTTGTAATTCCGATAACGCTGACTAAATAATTTACTCATTGGTCGGCGTCATAATGATCATACGACAGTGCCGACTAATACATAGTCATCAAGGTATAAACTTATTAGACTGACGACCAATGTACTCTAACAACATTGTGAAAAAAAGTCAGGTATAGTCAGGCATGATCGTGATTATTTAAAATGACGATTAATGATTGGTCGTATATAATTTGTTGAAATATGTCTAGATCCTTATTAATTCATCGAGCTTAGTATACTTGAGAAGAAAATTTAGTTATTTGCAGAATCTTTGCATGTTACAAACTCAGCTTGCTGGAATACAAATACCTAGTGTGAATTTCTGGCAGGGTATTTACAAAAAATTTTGTACTGACACCCGTAAACGGAGTAGTCGTGATATATGTGACCTACAATCTCGTTTTAAGATACTAGTAAAACCTCTGTATATTGATATTCCATATATCAATAAAAAAACATGGTCCCATCTTGGGCCAGTTATAAATATTAGTAACCTCCACATTTTAATATTACTGTTTTTTCCAGTCCTGCCTTAAGAAATTTACCTCCATATATTAATAATTCACACTATATTAGAGAAATATATATCTTGTTACATTGAAATTTATGATGAAATAAAATATTTATCTATAATTGTTGAAAAGAATAGGTTGTTACCGCAATTTTTGGGTTGTTATAGATTGATGAATTATCTTCTAAGATACTAGTATTATCTACAATTGTAGAAAACATCAAAAAATTCATGATATCCCTGCAAGTTCTTAGAATATATAAATGTGCCTATGTATTGGAACTATATTACATTATCTAGTAAGTTTACATACATTGAACTAGAAATTTGTAACATTTCTAGGTATACCTCCCTATATTAATAACCTCCGTATATTAATAAATTTATGAATCCCCAAATGTATTAATATATGGAGGTTTTACTGTAATTAACAAAAAAGTCAGTGAATTTGTAGCTTTAACCATGCAAATCAATCGATTTAGAGTAAGGGGTGAAGCTGGTGCTGAATTGGTAAGGAGATTTGTAGAGGAATGGCAAAGATGGAAAAGGGTAGTATTTCTTTTCGAAGGTTGTTTCGAAATCCTTAAGGTGTTGGACAAATTCAACCCCTTTTGGTTGGATGTTATTGCACCAAGTACATCTCAATGAAGATGTGTACTGAGTATAATGGTTATTTAAATTGAATGGTTGTTTCTAATCTAATTAGAAATAAATGCTTATCAAGTAATGCAGGTCTTAATTTAAATCGTGTGTTATTTGATTTCAACAAAAAAGAGTCTTTTACATTAACTAAAATTAAAACTACATTTAGCAGAGATTAAAGTTACAAGTTTTCTAAGGTCGTCCATCATCGTTTTCTTCACCTTGATTTCATTTTCCAAGACCCGGATACTTGTCAGTAAATTTATGAATTGAGTTATATCTCCATGTTGTTGGAAAGCATAAGTGGGTGGTTGTAAACCGTAAGTGATGGTTGGTATAAATATAGAAGAGGTTGTTTATGGTGCAACAGATAATAAGCTTCATTCTGGTTCTAGGTCGGAAATGACTCAAAAAAGCATTTCAGATCTAATTGAAATACTTAATGATGAGAAGTAGGCACGATCTGTGGTTTAATATATGACACTTGTATATGTCACACATGCTCATGCCATGATAAATAAGTCCCAGAATTGCTGCCAAAATTTTCACTACCGTTAGGATTTACAAATGGAATCAATCCAACATGGTATATATCCGCCGTTCGCAAACCGTACATAAGTGTAAAGCCATCCTATTTTGATTTATCCAATACACATTAATAAGCTTTATCTTCAATAGGATCAACATTGTAATAAGGATAAATACATTTCATAACCGTTGAAACTTCCGGGATCGTGGTTGGCTCCCTTTATGAAGTTATACTTAGCAACTCCCAATGTATTTCAGGCATATTTGATGAAGATGATGAAGAAATTCCATCTGTAGGGTAGGTCATTAAGCATGGTTCTTCTGGATGCGGTTAGCTAGGAATGCTAGACTTATTACGACCTATACGAGCTAACGCCGGGAAATCAAACCCATTGATGTACATATTATGAACACTAATTACCGTCTTCGTAATTCTTCGGTATCATATAATTTATTATGCTTCAGTAATATTCAATTCAACGTTATCGTCAAACCTCTACATGACATCTGTCGAAACTTGTCAAAATCTGATGCATTGGGGGTTAATCGCCTTTGCGAAAGTACTTTCTAACTGATAAAGTAGTATTTTTCCCAAATACCAAACACTCCTGTTCATTTTCGGGGTGGGCAAAACAGCTCTTTAGAGTGAATAATCTAAAATAGCTTGTAGTTCAGGATGTGCAAACTCAAAAAAAAGGTGGTAAGGATGAACAACAACATTTTGAGAGCTCTATGCCATTTGTTGATATCTTTGAACAAAAGCGTAAAGCATGCGATTTTCACCAGTGTATTTCTCCTAGTTCTTCTTGTAGTACATGTCCATCATTGGAACTCTCGGGGTTATGTATTTAAGAACTAGTTTACTAACACGGAAGTAAGTACACCACCAATACAAAAAATAAATTCATAGTTTGTATTTTGACCATGTTTTGTTTAGAAAAATACTCGATATAAAAAGCAAAATTTAGATATTTACCTCCATGATCCCCAAGAAACCAGTGATGTTGCTTACTCATGGATGTTTCATCGAGGAAGTGGTACATTTATGCTAAAATTGCAGACCCCCAATCATGAAATGGTGCACCATGAAGATCTTGTAATGCTTCAAGCTGGCCAATGTGAGAAACTGGTTGAGTAACGAAAAAACATTTGACTTGATAACCATAACACAAACGCTCTTTCGAGTTCCAACTTTATTAGTTGAGACTGTCTTGGACATTAGGAAAGACTTCAAAGCTGAACAAAAAATTTCACATCCTTTCAACGATTCATGATCTTTTCGTACATTTGATGTCAAAAACGATGGAAGAAGCGTCCTCCATGCATGTACGATTTTACACCCATTCGTTTTGGTTATATGGTACAGGGATTCCCACACCACTAGGTATTACGCAAATGAAAAACAAATCAAAGGGAATAATTCCTATAACAACAACGATACTATTTAAGCAAACCAAATCGAATCTTCTCCAATCGCCTGCTGCATAGCTTCCCACTCCAACGAATATATCCCAGTCGCTAGTCCCATCTTCAACCGCGCCCTTCTTCTTTAGCCGCCAAGTTCATTTGTCCATAGTGAAAAAACTTGTTTGCCCATCCACATGACTGACCAATTTTAGTTTTACAAATCACCATGAGAATTACTCCTATACCCTTCAACTAGCATCATAGTTTTTTTTCTCTTTTGAAGCATAAATTTTGTTAAAAACTAGCTAACTATTACACGTGGATATTTGGTACTCGTGAAGTCATTTTATATTGGTTAAGGCTTAGTCCTATGGTGTGCTAATCTAACAGCTAGATTAGCAGTCCACGTCATCTAGGATAACCTTCTAAGTCATATGGTAGTTCTAATCTAGCATACTAGATGCGCTGAATCATTCAGCGAAAACTAGTTTTAGGAAGCTGCGCTGAATCATTCAGCGAAAAGTAGATTTGGGTTGCGCTGAATGGTTCAGCTTATGGGCAACCAATCTCAGCTTTCAGATCAAAAAATAAATCTAGATGCGCTGAACCATTCCGCGAAAAGGTGATTTTGATTGCGCTGAACCATTCAGCGTAACGATCTCACTACTAGTTCACATGCGAGCAATTGCTAAGAGAGAGAACTAGTGTTAACACATAAACAACACTTTTTTTTTTTGAACTGTAACACTTTTTGGCTAATCTAGCAGTCAAATCTCGCCCATAAAACTTAGTCTAGGGTGACATTCATAATATAAGTTGTCTTGCCACGACATTCCAATCCCTAGTATGTAAAAAAAATAAAAGTTGGCCTCCTTCTCCCACTGAACATAAAACAAATAATTCTTGCTCATACCAATTTTCCTTTTTTAGAGATAGAGACGATCAAGAAAGTCAGCATAAGCAAAGCGTCGGTGAACCTTCATAAGACCCAGTCGCATAACCAAATGTAGAACCTTTTCTGCAGCAAAGAGTCGGTGAACCTCCCACAAGACAAGACCCAGTTCTGACAGCACCTAATTTTCAAAAATAAACCACACAATAACACGACAAGAAAACGCGGCACCGATACACTCATTTCTCACACGCTGTTACACGCTGTTACACGCTGTTACACATAATACTCTGTATCGGACCACCAGAGGAAAAAAACGCTTTCTTCCTTTTTTCCAAAATTACTATAAAAAAAAAAAAAGGATTAATTAAGTTTATTTTAACAAAATCCCAAAAATAAAATAAAAAAATAAAAAACAAAAATTGAAAATAAGATCCGATCGCTTAATTGATTGATGCCTTGAATTTCCTCTCTCTCTAAACTCTGTGTCTAAATGGTGGTGGTGGTGGGTACTAGTAAGAAGAACAACGGAGGAGTCTGATTCAATTCAGGGTTCAGGAGCAGCTGATTTATCCAATCTCCAATGCCTGATTCCATCACAAGAAGAAGAAGAAATCAATTCCATATACCATCATCATCATCATCATCATCAGTATCATCATCAGGATCGATCTGCTGCTGTGATTGTTATAGGATTGGCGGTGGTGGATCTAATCAATGGTGATGTTACAACCATTTGGATGTCTTGTTTTTCCTTTTCAATTTACTGTGACATCAAAATCAGTATCAGCACCGACGGAGAAGAATAAGAATATACTGATACTAAGAGGGGGAAGAAGAAGACGATGCAGCTTCATTTCTCTCCTAGTATGAGAAGTATAACCATTAGTAGTAACCAGTATGGGTTTTTTGATTTGATGAAGATCAAGATTGGAGCTCGACACATTTCTTACCGCACCTTATTTCATACTATACTTTTCTTAGCTTTCTTGTTGCCTTTTGTATTCATTCTTACTGCTCTTGTTACTCTCGAAGGTGTCAATAAGTGTTCTTCTCTTGGTGAGTTATTCAGATCTCCTTGTTTTGAAATTCGATTTCGAAGATCTGCAGATCTTGTTTGTTACTGATGATTTTGATGTTTCGTTTGAATTAGATTGTTTGGGGAGGCGATTAGGACCTAGATTTCTCGGCAGGGGTGATGATTCAGTGGTAATTTTAATCTATTCTGCTTGTATTTCATTCAGAACAACATTATTCATGTGGAAATTGGTGTGTAATAAGTGGTTTTGAAATGGTTGTGCAGAGGCTTGTAAAGGAGTTTTACAAGATCCTTTACCAAGTGAATTCTGAAGATATCCCAAATGGAATCAAGCTGCCAGAGTCATTTAACCAGCTTGTTACTGAAATGAAAGACAATCGTTACGATGCCAAGACGTTTGCAATCACTTTAAAAGCCATGGTATGTCGGTTCATTGTTTTGATATCTGATAGACTTCATAAATAATACTAGGTCCTAGGTTTTTAGAAATAGTGCCAATTTAACATAAGTGTCAAGTAGTAATAGAGTGATAAGTTTTTGGACTCTCTGAGTTGGCTGACTGGAATTTAGCAATTATCCTTGGATTGCATTTAGCAAGAGAACCTAATTTCAGAAATTGAAAGAATTTTGGTCTGAAGACTTTCGAGTTGAGTGAATTATGCTATAACTCTTCTAATTTCTCAGAAGTAGACTCATCTCTCTATTTCTCCTCTGTGGATAGCTATAGCAGTTTCAGTGAATCCTATGTAGTGAGATTTCAAGTTGCACAACGGACTACCGTCCACATGTTGGGCACGAGACTGTTATTTTTATTTGGTTGTTTAAGTTCCGTGGATATGTCACATTGTCACATAACAAGGTTTAAGGCTTTAAACTTAAAATCATCTTTATAATTTCTGAATAATGAAAGCTGATGTATTTTTCCCCACTTCCTGGTTATGTTTTTCATGTACAAGCTAGCTTCTTTGTTTTCTGAACTTCCTGTTACCCAATGTCATAGTTAAAAACCAAACGCCACCTGAAACTACATCACTGTTATATGTTCACTTCAACATACTTACTCTCTGAATCTAGTGATGTGACTGTGACTTCAACTATGATTTGTATAACCCAAACAAGAATAGTAAACCTAATGAAACTATCTATTATAATTTGTTGAGTTAAATAGACCAAAAAACACTTAAACCAACATGCTCTCCTTAAACTAGAATTTGCTCAGTCGTACCCCTTCTTTGCTATTCACATGTTTAACAACGTTAGACCTTTTTGTTAAATCTTAGTACTTTAGGTGTCAACTAAAACAATTTATATAAACAGATGGAGAAGTATGACAGGGAGGTCAGGCAGTCCAAGTTTGCGGAACTAATGAACAAACATTTTGCGGCTAGTGCCATTCCAAAAGGCATTCACTGTCTCTCCTTGCGCTTGACTGATGAATACTCCTCTAATGCTCATGCACGAAGACAGTTGCCATCTCCAGAGTTTCTGCCGCTGCTCTCTGACAACTCTTACCATCACTTCATTCTGGCTTCTGATAATATCTTGGCAGCTGCTGTAGTGGTATCTTCTGCTGTCCAATCAGCTATAAAACCTGAAAAGATTGTGTTTCATATTATCACTGATAAGAAGACTTATGCTGGCATGCACTCATGGTTTGCTCTGAACCCTCACTCCCCTGCAATTGTCGAGGTGAAGGGTGTTCATCAGTTTGATTGGTTAACAAGAGAAAATGTACCAGTTCTTGAAGCTGTGGAGAACTTCCACGGGATAAGAAACTATTATCATGGAAACCATATTGCTGGGGCCAACCTAAGTGAGACTACTCCAAGGAGATTTGCTTCAAAGTTGCAGGCCAGGAGTCCAAAGTACATTTCAATACTTAACCATCTCCGGATATATCTTCCAGAGGTAATATTCTGCAACCTGAATATTTAGTGTCTGTACAATTTTTAATCCTATAAATAACATGTTTTGTATGAAATAGTTGACCACATGATAGGATTAGATAATTACTGGGTCCATATCTTGGAGTTTATGTGAAACAGGTAACTCGTCTGAGTCATATAATAATCCTAGAAATCTCAAAATTTCCAAAACATAGTTTCCAAAGCAAATGATGTCAACGGAAAAGGTGTGAGAAGTTACATTTTTATAGCGGCCCCGTTGAGTGGTACTAGAGAATTAAAAGAAATAGTATAGGTCATTCTTGTGTCTTTTCTCTTTAGAAAGCTTAGCAGGGGTTTAGGAGTGGCATTTCTTTGGTGATACATTATATTACCTAGGCTTTTTGGAAGGTGAATTTGTCTTATCTTCCAAATGATTTTTATTCTTTCAATAGAGTTCTGTTATCTTCCATTGTTGTCTTATTAGGGGCGTCTATGAGTAGGCGTATGCTGATTGACCTTATGATGTTTCTTGACAGCTATTCCCTAACCTCGACAAGGTGGTCTTTTTAGATGATGATGTTGTAGTTCAACGTGACTTGTCAGCCTTGTGGGAAATTGATCTTATGGGCAAGGTTAATGGGGCTGTGGAAACTTGTACAGGGAAAGATGAGTGGGTAATGTCGAAGCGGTTCAGGACCTACTTCAACTTCTCTCACCCCCTCGTAGCTCAAAGTTTGAATCCTGATGAATGTGCATGGGCGTATGGGATGAATATCTTTGATCTCCATGCATGGAGGAAGACAAATATCAGGGACACCTATCATTCCTGGCTTAAAGAGGTAAAGTACAGAAGAAAAACTTCATATTGTCTATTATCCGTTTCAGTGATTATTAGGCAATGTATGCAAGGTAGGTCCACAAAGTACCAGTCTCCATCTTTCATGTCTTAAGTTCACATTATGATCGAGTTGGGATTTCCTAAACTTTTGGTTTGTAAGATCATTCACAGCATACTTAGACGACTGCACCCTTCACTGAGTTTTGAGTTGATCAACAGTTATTTTATTCTGGTTATTGTTTATCCAATACCTTGACAGATTTGTAAATGTTGCTTAGTTGTTGCATGTGACGGTGGGTTGTTCTCTTCATTGCAGAATCTGAAATCGAACATGACAATGTGGAAGCTTGGGACACTCCCCCCTGCTCTGATTGCCTTCAAGGGGCATGTTCACCCTATTGATCCATCTTGGCATATGCTAGGTTTGGGCTACCAGGAAAAATCAGACATTGAAAGTGTGAAAAAGGCTGCGGTGATCCACTACAATGGTCAATCTAAACCATGGTTGGAGATTGGCTTTGAGCACCTTCGGCCATTTTGGACTAAGTATGTCAACTATACCAATGACTTCGTAAGAAACTGCCACATTTTGGATTCGTGAAATATTACATGTAGAATACGGGAAAAGAGAAAGAAGATCGAGAAAGATATAACTGGGAATGAGGTACCATTTGTTATTGTACGTCGGAAGTTCAAGATTCAGGTAAAAGATAAATAAAAGGAAAAGCTGGCCTTGTGGTATCGCTATTCAAACTAGATAGTGTACCATCTCCCACGTAGTAAGAGCAGCTCTGCATTGTTTGCAAGGGGGTTACTAAGGGCATTCTTTCAAACTGTAACATAGTGCATCGGATGCTTTAATTTTGGAGGAAGAAGAAGGTTTCTTTCTAATTCTGGTGGTATATATTTGCCCCTGTTTTTTGGCGCTGGGTGTCAGACGACACGCAATAAGGGTAACAGATGAACACACATGATCACTAGGTGCCAGTTCAGAATTTTCATTTGATGAAAGAACGGATAGATACCTGGCTTTTTTACCCAAATATCCCCTTCATAATTTTTTTCCTATATATTTTTTTTTCCTAATTTTCTCTTATTTCTTCCATTTTGGTCTCGTACCCCATTTTTTTCTACTTAAATGTGTATTTTTTGTTGGTAATCTTTTAGATTAGTTGTCAACGGACATTGCTCTATTACGGATCGATCCCATTGAATTTGGGGAACTATTCTTAGGTATTTGTTACATTCATGAGAATATTGGAAATGTGCAGATAATTCTTTTCTAGCCACCGACTCTCTGTGTCAGCTTGTGTTGTCTTTATCAGTTCATTTCATGTCTTTGTTTATGGATTTTGTTTTTTCTGAATACTTACGAATTTGTACTTGTCGAACCAAAGCTATTTTCTGACCAGAGTCTTGGCAAAGCGTTGATCGAGTGAATAGCAATCAAGAAAGGGAATATGTGATTCTTATAGTTGATAATGATAGACGGAATACTTCTAATGAAAGACAATTTTCACCTTTTATACTCAACAATTGCATTTGTTGAACTATTCCACACAGTGATTATCAGAATTCAATGCCTATCTTTTATGTCGACTTTTTTTCTTGTTTTCATGGACTACCGTGTCTTTTGTCCGGAGTATGAGGTTAACAGTTAGAGGTGGTTCGAATCTCTCACCCACTGACTTATACCTTGTTTGTTTGTTTTTCAGGATTTGAGTCACCTGGATGGATCTGACTGAAATCACCGGATTCATATAAATCTGACTCAATATGTTTATTTGTTGAGTCAGATCTAACTCATTTGACTTAAAAATATGTCCCATAAATCAAGGGTCTGCCTCAAATAAAAAACAAACGGTTTGACATCTGACTCGAATCAAACCGGAGGTGGACTCAAATCCAGACACCGAGTCGGAACGTTACTTCAGTGACATTGCTGATCAGCTCATCCAACGGTGAGTACTTGATTAGTCAGATCCTCGAGATTAACACTCGTTGCCCAACACTAGCAGTAAAAAATTATTTATTTTCTAGCTAAGGAAAAAATTAAGTTTAATGCGCTCCAGGAGGTCCCAGGTTCGAGTCCCCAATGGTGTAATATTGCAGGAATTAACATGGAAGGTAGTGTTAGTTTGCCCCCCTTGTGACACAATCTCACCCTCCTCGTAGTTTCTGCTCCTTGACTAGGTTACCCATGAGGAGGCCATTTGGTAGGTTAGCAGACAACAACCTGTTCAATTGATGTAGTAGTATGTCGTTGGAGCAGACATTTGTGCCCAACTAGTTTCATGTAATAATATTTAAATAATAAATAAATTAAACAATTACAATAAGGAAAAAAAGAAAAAAGAAATAATAAAATATTGGATTATTGGCGATGAAAGAATATTGAATATTTGTTGTTAAGCAGTTGTCACGTTTGTTGGTGTTCCAAAAAAATAAAAATAAAAATAAAAAGGTCCGGTTGATTGGAAAGAACAAGACAAGTCCGAAGAGAAAGTTGAGATTTCCAATTTCCATGGTAATAGGGAGAAGAAGAAGAAGATTAGACTGAAGAAATAAAGATAGATGGTGATGATGATGGATGGAGCCATTCAATTTGATTTGACAATTTATTCCTCCCATATGCTGCCGACTTCTTTCAAGAATTAATACTAGTACTCTAGACAATTCCAATACACACACAACACCAGAAGAAGAAGAAGAAGACCAACTCAGATAGCTAGGTATTATCACGACTTTTCTCTTGATTTTTTCTCGATTTGATCTCTGTAAATCAATTTTCTAATTGACTGATTTTTTTTTTCTGAATTTTGCAGAATTTCAACAAGTGATTTTTTTTTTTGTGATTTCTAGTGGAGTTGTTGACAGACCCAGTGATTGGTTTTTTTTTTTTTTTTTTTTTTTTCATTCACATCTTGAGTTTGATTGATTTCAAAAGATGTCTAAAACTGGGGATCAGCTGGAGATCAAGTTTCGATTAACTGATGGTTCAGATATTGGTCCTAAATGTTTCCCTGCTGCAACCACTGTTTCCAATCTCAAAGAATCCCTTCTTGCTCAATGGCCCAAAGGTAATTAATTCAATTCATTTTTCTTCTTACTTTTATATGAATTTCTGTGACAGATTACTTCTATTGCTATCCAAATTTTGATATATGAGTAAATCAATTATGAATAATCAACTTTCAACAACAAAAATGGCATACTATTAAGCATGATTGGTTATGATGATTATTGGATTGGAAATAGCATGTCATGGAAACTAGTAGTTGTTTTTGCCAATGAGGGAAAGAAGAAGTTTTTGACTGTGTAAGGAGAGGGCAAATTTTGCTATGTATTTTTATGACAGATTACTTCTATTGCTATCCAAATTTTGCTATGTATACCTCCTTGATTATAGAAAATCAACTTTCAAAAACAGTAATGAACTCCTATTACGCATAATTTGTTGTAATGATTGATTATTGGATTGGGATGCTGGTATCCTTCTGTTGGAAATCGGAAACTAGTAATTGCTGTTGGCAATAAAGGACAGCAGAAGTTTTTTACTGTAAATTTTTGACCGTATAAAGAGAGGGCAAGGCGTCGGTATGAGGGCCTTTGAGGCAGGCAACACCATGTTACCCAATGTAATGAATTGCAGTTGAATTGCTGTTTCATATCTTGTTATTCGTAGTTATCATTCTTGATTATTTAGAAGGGGTGTTAAGTGATAGTGAAGATCATTAATCTTTCTTGTTTGGTATTCCTGAAATGCTACATAGGTTTCTTCACCAATTTTACAAAAGCAAGGCGGTTGTACTTAACAGTTCACACATGTTTGATGGATAATTCTCTTTTTGTTGCTAAATTGAGACACACACCTTAGAAAGTTCCGTAGAATCAGTGTCTAGATTGTTTGTTTGAAGGGTAGTACTGCAAATTGGGTAGAACATCAAGAGGATATAAAATCTGAAAGAATTTAGTGCAGGAAACGCATCTAGGTTTGGTTTAGGGGATTCTCTCCTTGTTACAGAATTGAGACACACACCTTGGAAAGTTTTGTAGAATCATAGATTGTTTGTTCCAAGGGTAGTACTGCAAATTAGGTAGAATCTAGATTGTTTTTTTTTTTTTTTTGCTAAATAATTGGGTAGAATATCAAGAGGCTATAAATTTTGAAAGAACTTAGAGCAGGAAAAGCCTGTAGGTTTGGTTTAGAGGATGGATTGGATACCATTATCCCAGTTTAAGATCTTTCTAACACAATGGACAGACACAGCAAGTTGAATATATTCTGTAGGTTAATTTTGTTTACATTTCATGCATTGTTTTCAAGTTTCCACGGCATCGCTGGAAATGTTGATGTTGAATTATTGCAGTCATACTTATTTTCAGTTCTGTCACATGTGCGTTTCTAGTGTTGGTCATCAATTAACAAAAATCCTTTGAAAATCAGAGAAAGCGAATGCACCAAGGACAGTGAAAGATGTCAAGATAATAAGTGCAGGAAGAATATTGGAGAATAATAGAACCTTGGGAGAGTGCAGAAGCCCAATGTGTATTGTTCCCGAAGGGGTGACCACCATGCATGTTCTTGTTCAACCCCCTCCCTCAGAAAAACGAACAGGTATTACCATACTGCCTAGTGTTTTCAGTATAATGAATTCTTCGAGTTCTTTCCAAAGTCATCATAGTACTTATCTACATCCTTAACATGATAGTCAACAAAGTACTCAATCACTACCACCAGGTGGCTTAAAGCAAGCAGAACTGAGTTATTTTCTGTAGATTTCGTGATTTTAGAACCTCGGCTGAACTAAATCTCTCTTTCACTCTTTCTCCAGATAAGAGAGCATCAAAGCAATCGGAGGGAAACAAGTGTGGCTGCGTTATTTTGTAATTAGCAATTTTGCAAACAGAAAAAGATTTATCGGTAAGTTGTGTAGTAGTAGTAGTTCACAGTTTTTGCGATATTTCAACCTTTTGCTCTGGTAAATGTTATCCGGAGTAATCATTAACATTTGCTGTGGTTCTCTGCCAGTGGTTTTTGGTCGTGACTAGTGGTACAGATGCTGAAGTTAAAGGAATATATACACGTCGAAATCACAGTGCTCATTATCATGTTACTGCTCTTCACAGAAAATGTTGATTTGTTGTACATTGTTACAGTTGATTTGTTGACTGCTTCTTTTATGCAGTGTTCTATAGATTTAACTTTTCTTTTCTCGCGTTCATTGCTAAGTTGGAAATATTTATTTAACTTTGAACTCATCCAAGAGTAGGAAGGGAGGGTGGGGAGAATAAATCAAACCCATTTTTGCAGTCTGCTCCTCCTACTCGACTAATAAAATGCCACATTAACTTTGAATCTTCTTTAGAATGTAGCCAAGGTGTCGGAATTGAGAGTGTTAGCCGCAGTCAGACCGATTGTTAGTAGTTACGGAATGTCACATAACTGTTGTTCAAGACTGGATTGCTGCACTCTGAAGCTGGCAAGCTCATTCATTCAATGGCTCACACCATAACCATACTGGTATAGTTACGTTTGTCAGGTTCAGGAAACCGAAAGTATAGTTACGGTTGTCAGTTTCACGAAACCGACAGCTTCAGTTTCGGTTAAGGTTTATACATTGGATCTGATCTTACCAGAACTTTAGGAAACCCCGCTGAACAGCCTAGATAGACCACTGCATTAGTTTCGGCTAATCCAACCGTACTATGGCTAGATTAGCCGAAGGTCCTTTACTGGTCGACTTGAAATAAGATTTTCATAAATATTTCAAAATTAATTACAGAATTATTATCATTATCTCTAATAAAACATACACAAATTGATGCAAGATCTATAAATATTTCAAAATTAATTGCAGAATTATCTATAATTAAACGTATACACTCCATAATAAATATTTTGATATTGATTACAGAATTGTACACCCCATGCATGTTGAAAGATATGGTAATGATATAGCTCATTTGCATTGCTAACAAAGGAAAACAAAACTACACAAGAAAAAGGTTTTATCTCTAGTTAATATACTAAAAAAATACAGTACTTAGTATATTAACTTTTTTTTTTTTTTTACTAAAAAAATACTTAGTGTATTAACTAAAAAAAATCTTAGTATATACTATACTAAATATATATATCATGCTTCAAAAAAAAAAATACTAAGTATATACTAAAAAAATACTAAAAAAATACACTAAAAAAATACTTAGTATAGTATATACTATACTATAAAAATACTTAGATTTATTAAGAAAAAGGTTTTATCGCTAGTTAATATATTAAAAAAAATACTTAGTCTGGATTTCCAAACATCTTATTGATATGTTTTCTTAATAAATCTGGATATCCAAAGATTCAGTTGCTATTGTATGTGTCTACTATTATAAATTGAAGTTCAAAATTGTGTCTATCAACATTCATTTTATGTAACTCTAATATAGTGGTAAAATCTCTGGGTGATAATCCTAGTGACCTGACACCAGCACCAAATTCTTTACCGATAAAAAAAAAACTTTCGTTTTAGATCAATCATGGGGGAAACTCTTCTCATTTTTCTTCTAACAATCACCCATGTTTCATTATTATTAAACTCAGTCATTGCAACACTGAATCCAAACATAGGGTTTAGTTTAAAGATGATCCATAGAGACTCCAAAGAATCACCTCTGTACCTAGGTGACCGTTTAACACGAGACCAGAGGCTTCAAAGACTCGTTGAGCAATCCAAAGCTCGAGCACGTTACATCGAGTCACAAATATTACTGGAGAGCAATGCAACATACTCCATGAATCCTGATGCTTTACAATTCCGTGCAATTTACGATCCAGGAATGTTTTACGTTGCATCGGTTGGTTTAGGTACGTTTCCCGGTAGACGACAGCCATTTATGAATTACTATTTGGTGATTGATTCAGGTAGTGCTATGACGTGGCTTCAGTGCGAAGGTGCCACTGAAACTTTCGTTCAAGATGTGCCACTTTATCCTTGGGGGTCGTCAACTACATTTCAACCTGTTCCTTGTAACACACATCCTCTTTGCACCGTACATAATTGCAATAGAGATGGACAATGCACTTACACATCAGACTATATGAGTGGATCATTTACATCTGGTGTTTTTGCTAAAGAGAAGTTCACTCTAGGGTCCAACACTAATGCCCCCGAAAGCATCGAGTTATACATGGGTTGTGGTCTTTTCCAGAAGAATTTTGATGGTATGCTCGGTGGTGATCATTTAGATGGCAATCCTAATGTCGTTGCAGGAATACTTGGTCTAGGGCAAGGGCCGGAGTCTTTTCTAATTCAATTGGGTGCTGCCGGACTAGGCAGATTTTCCTACTGCTTCGAGACGTTTAACCAAAATATCAAGGCATCGGACACAAATTTAACGTTCGGTGCATATGCGACAATTGGAACCACAGCTCGAAGACTAGGTGCAACTCCTATTGTGGTGCCGACGCAATTTCGGACGTCATTATATTTCTTAAATCTAGAAGATGTTAGTGTAGGTGACAAAAGAGTAAGATTTCCTAGCGGTACTTTCGAGCTTAAGGGTCGACGAGGAGGTGGTAGTATAATAGATTCCGGTTCTCCGTTATCCCATATGTACAGAGATCATTTTGACAGAGTTGCAGATTTGGTGAAGGCACATTTTGACGAGCTCGGGGTCCAATACATCGGTCCCCGACAAGGTTTCGATGCTTGTTTCCGGGGAATATTTGATACGCTCAATTATCCTCCTATAACACTTCATTTTCAAGACGCGGATTATGTTATTTCAGATCATAAAGCTAATTTTATGAGAATAGGTGTCGACACGGTTTGTTTAGGGCTTTTGCGACAAGACGGGAATAGCCCGGCTTTTATCTTAGGAGCAATGCAACAAACAAATAAACGGATTGTGTATGATACCATGCTTCAGGCGCTCTTTTTCGGTGATGAGTTTTGCAAATCGAATTCATGAATTAGCCATGAATAAATTCATTTTGTCTGGAATTTAATAAATCGTTATTAATTTTTTTAATCGTGGGGTATAACCAATCTTATTCATTTTATTAATTATATTCATCTAGTCCCATTTTAAATCGTTATTCATCTCAAAGTATAGTTACGGTTGTCAGTTTCCTGAAACCGACAATTTCAGTTCCGGTTAAGGTTTATTCTCCTTACACTCTTTCAGTATCAGTCTTTGTAATATTTTCTTCTGCTTCTCCTCTTCGAGCAACCTCTTTACCTTTACCTAAGGTGATTCAATCTGATACATGAGGAAGGTGATTGATTCTAGGAGTGGGTAATCATATGAACAAGGTGATTCCAGTGAAACCCTAGAAAGCCAAGATTTTATCAAAATTTTCAGTAAAAAGGTATGAGTACAAGCTCTCGATTTTCAATACCTTCTTTAGTCAATATGGGTTGTCTGAAAATTTCGAAAGTTGGGGTTTCATGAGATTAAACTGATTTTTTTTTTTGTTGTTGTTGGAAATTAGGGTTTATCATGTTGAATCAATTGATATACTGAATTGCATATTTGAGGGTTATTTTCGAATAATTATCTTCTTAATTGCATGTTTGATTTGAGTTTGTTGATTCTGTTCCTGCATTAAAATGATGTACAATGTTTTGTTTGAATGCATTTGTGGCATAATATGATTGTTAGATTAAGGAAGTATTTGAAAAATGGGTTTAGCTCACAAGTCATGTCTTGCTGTTATTTATGTGATAATTGGGTTTTCTTGAAATGGGTTTACCTTAATTCTGTAAAGTTTCAGTTTTTTAATGAAATGGGGATTTGTCGCTTATCCTTGATTACAGTCTGGTTATGGGGTTTTACTCAGACAGCTCTGTATATTAGTGAAACGGATACTGGTGATGGTGGTCTGATTAGGTACAGCTGGAAATCGGTTTAGAACAATCCCTTTCAGGGATTTAATCACCCACCGGATTCCAGAAAGCATGTTATACAGATTCTTGTAGCTACAAAATTGGGGGTTATTTGACCTTATTACATTCACACAATACATTTTAACCTTAACCGTCAAAAAAGTACTTCATTAGTTCATCTAAGACAGTCAGTTTATTGTTCAACATGGGTTGAAATTTATATAGTTAAGTGTACTTGTGTATGTTTATATGGCATCAATACTTATCATGGTCATTTAACAATGTCTTTTTTGCGCTTAGATTTTCTTAAGATAACAACTTTTGTTATGGTATCAACAAGTTCTCCTGGTGTATTTTAAATTTGTAATGCTCACTGCAGAGATCTCCCAAGGTATTTCTTAAGATAACGTCTTAGGACTTTGATTGTGTAGAAACTCTAGCAGTTTTGGTATGAGGCCAAAGTCACAGATTGAGGTTATCGTTATCGATTTCAGATATAGAGACTAGGCCAAAGTGATAATGCAGATAATAACAATGAGCAAATAAATCTTGAACTGAAACCGACACAAGTAAATTATTGACAGAGTCTTCAGCAATAGTTAATGACAAGATACCACCCCAAAGCACTCCAAAAGTGAATTTAGGTACAGTTTTAGTTTGACATAGATACATTAAAAGCGTTCGTGATTCATCCTATTTGATAGTGGTTTTTGATTGTTTCTTTTTGATGTTATATGTATGACTTCTTGGAAAGTTCTGTCAATAAAATGGTTTCAAATACCAACTGACATATGTATGGTTTATCATATTGTAGACTTGTAGTTTGATAATGCGAGGATCTAATTCAACACCTACAGCCTCTATTTCTTCTAATGTTATCGGTTTTCATTAACAGTGCCCATTGGAGGGAAAATATCCTTGTCCGCTCAAAGTCTTATCGTTTTAGACCATTTTATTCTTTGTTGTTAAGAACTTTATGGTGTGTAATTATGTTTTTTCATGAAGAGTTCTCTAATTTGTGTAAAATTTTGTTTCCAGGGGCACATCAGCGGGTCTGCCAGTCATGGAATGCACATCCATCTGTTGTACTTCCCCTCTCATTCGATCTGATGCTTCATCTCTCTCATCATTTTCTTCATCTTTTCCAACTCAGAAACTACTACAATCTGTTTGTTTTCCATCAAGTTCGTTGAAATCTAACCGAATTTCGTGTCAGACATCTGCCTCTGCTTCTTCTTCCGTTTCATCTTCTGTTAATGGAAAAGGTTAGATTCTTTATTTCATCTCATTAATTTTTGTATTTTTTTTCCTCGTTATTTTACATAATGGGTTTGCTTAAAAAATTGACCATGTTTAGATTTAGGTTAGGGTTTTAGCCGTGTTCGTGAGGGATGGAAAATGGGGTCTTATTATCGAGTTTGAACTGGGTTTTCTTTTTACATGGTCTCTTTAGATTATTAGGGTTTCATTTTCTTTATTGTTTCATTTGTCCGGTACAACAGAATCCGTTGGTTTTCTTAATGGGTGAATTATATTTCGAAATATTAATGGCTCTTTCTACCGATTGATTACACTGAACCTCATTTAGTACAATGTAAGCCATGATGAGCTCCTCTTCTTCAGATAAAGCTTTAGTCCTAGCATGTAGAATTGTGTACATATAGGTAAGAGGTTAACATAAATAGCCGAAGGATGTATTTTGAGTTAATCAATCTGAAGTCTTAATACAACGTATTGAGAGACTCTCAATTCTCAAGTTCGCTAGTCACGCGATGGTTCAACGTCAGCCCACCCCCAAGTTGCAACTTTACATTTATTAGCTGCCTATTAATGAAATTCTAACATAAGCATGAACAACTAGAAAAGATATGTAGGAGGAAAAATTAGAACACTTCTAGCCCTAGGTTTCGGAGGGAATGCCTTCAATAATCTTTGTTATATGCCTTAAAAAGAAATGAAATTTCTTTCGAGTTCCTCCCTTGTAAAATACTGGATGTGCTGGAGTAGTGTTGATATTTTTGTTGACTAGTAAGTGATCTATTGATCATATACAATGATACTTTTTAGCACCGATTAGTAGTTGGTACAAACTCTTGAAATCGGTATGTATAAGCAAATAAGGTTTCAGATGAACTATCTTGCTCTCTGTTCTGTTATTTGACTGGTGAATAGGTATTTTTGGATTCTGTAATGTACGACTTAAATTGAAATACTAATGACTTCTTCTCTAACTTCAACTTAACCTCTTTATGTATATTGATTTTCATTGTTTTGAAAGAAGTGAAACCTTATTGTTCTGTAACAGCTTAGGTTCTCTCATATGAAAGTATGCTAGTCAAAGTTTTTGGCTGACTTTGAACTGAGTAGAGAAGTATGGCTAAAATCTTGGAAACAACTGCTGCCATACCATTCAAGAACAAATATTGCGCTTTTCGTTTTGCATGATAGATGGATAATCAAATATTGTAATTGTTGGAGTGTGTTAAGAATATCACCAATTTCTAACACTCTTCAGAAGAGTGAATTAGGATGACTAGGAAGAAACTGACACGATTGATCCTAGAGATTAGATTGAGATACATATTCTTGCTGATGAATAATAAGTTTGATAGTGTGCCTTATACAGTAGTACATGCAACATCTATTAGTGGTTCATACATACCCAAAGATCATAATTGTAAATTCGTACACAGTGAAGGCATACATATTACATTAGTGGATACTTCTATTATGAAGTTTTTGTTAGAATGAATAGCCAGTTACTTGTGTGAATAAGTTCCCGTAATACTTGGGCTATTGTGCTTTAAACTTTTTTTTTTTCTTGCAAAATGAATACCAGAAATATGCTGTTTATTTAATCAATCTTCCTTTGCCAGCAAAAACAAAGAGTACCTTTAACTCAATTGTAGTTCTGAATTCATGAAACAACCCAAAAATACTGCAACATACTTAGCTGAATTCGTAAACTTGATGTGTTTTCAGCTAAACTGGGGCTTAAAGACTTTATTCACATCAGTGATTTTGATAAAGATACTATCTTTAAGATCCTGGATCGTGCATCTGAAGTCAAGGGGCTACTTAAATCAGGAGACAGATCATTCCAACCATTTAAAGGGAAGACAATGGCAATGATCTTTGCAAAGCCGTCAATGAGAACTCGAGTTTCTTTCGAGACAGGGTTCTTCTTGTTAGGTGGACATGCTATATATTTAGGACCGGATGATATCCAAATGGGTAAAAGGGAGGAAACACGTGATGTTGCTCGCGTGCTTTCTGGCTATAATGATATCATTATGGCTCGTTTATTTGCTCATCAGGTATGACGGTGAGTTTTGCTTATCATTCTAGTAGTTGTTACATTTACTGTGAATGGGATCTGTTGGGGTTGACTTGCTGTTTCTAGATCCTGCATATTATGCCATCTCTCCAAATTGGATATCCAGAGCTCGTAACTTTATTTCTTCAAGTTGTTGAGCATAAGTTCAGGAGATTTTGGCTGTTCAAGCCAGTTATTCAAATTATATATTTTTAAACTCAGGCATGACTTGGTGTAAATTTGATCTAACTTTTTTCGTTCAGTTTAAATTCAGTCTATGTAGAATTTTGACTTAAGATTGCTTCGATTTTAACTAGGGTAGCAATTACTGCTGGCTATCACATATCTTTACTAGCCATTGTTAAATTTGCATCCAAGCTGACAAAATTTGGATAAGTTGCATCAGGAAACCTAGTTAAGGCTTCTTTTTTTCCCGCTTAAAACACCTTTAGGTTTACCGTCCCCTGCCAAGAATTGTGGCTTCGCCACTGCCACTGAGCAAGTTGAAATAGGACACGACTCCAACCTTAGGAGATTTTTCTTTATATCAGCTATTCTGGTCATTGTTTGTGCTTTTCTTTATGTATTTATGTTTCTTGTTCTATTTACCACAGCTATTTAGCAACGCAGGACATTCTTGATTTGGCAAAATACGCTTCTGTACCAGTCATCAATGGCCTGACTGACTACAATCATCCTGTTCAAATTATGGCCGACGCACTCACTATAATTGAACATGTTGGTCAGCTTGAAGGAACAAAGGTAATTTAGTTCCTCTCTTGTTATTGAATAACACCTTTGCTTAGCGAATTGAATTCTCCTTATTACAAATATTCCTTCATGTATCTCGGTTTAATTTTAGACTATGCTGATATTGCTCTTTTGTCAATGTGAACCACAGGTCGTGTATGTAGGAGATGGAAACAACATTGTGCATTCGTGGCTCTTGTTGGCATCGGTGGTTCCTTTTCATTTCGTTTGTGCATGTCCTAAAGGATTTGAACCAGATGAAAAGACAGTTGAGAAGGCACGGAATGCTGGAATAAGCAAAATCGAGATAACCAATGATCCCAAAGAAGCTGTTAAAGGGGCAAATGTTGTGTACTCTGACGTTTGGGCAAGTATGGGTCAAAAAGGGGAGGCTGAATACCGCCGTAAAGTTTTTAATGGATTTCAGGTATACTTTTATAATTTTGGCTGTCACATTAAACGGTCGAGTCCCCAAAAAAGTTTTATTTGAATTATAGCATATAACAATTGATAGTGATAGGCTTATGGCTGGGCTCCTTGATGGATTCATTGGTGGGTAACCAATGACGTACATGCACATATTTTGATCAAAATAGATAAATCTCAAATCTGTGAAGGCACACTATAGAATAACTTTTAGGTTTGTCTAACAGTCCAACTTAAATTAATCAGTACAAAATGTTTATGCCTTTCTTTTTTTGTACTAAGGTGTACTTGTACCAGAAACTCATCCAACGGATTTGGAAGCCTATAACATCAGGTTTCTTTTATAGTATCTATCACGACTTCTATATGGTGCACGTTGACCTATGTGATTTCACACAGCAATCTTATAGATTTTATGAACTCTGAAGAGTTGTAATTAGGTGACCATACCTTTATACCGGATAGTAATATATGCTTTGAACTTTGAAAGCGTAGTGATTCTTCTGTGCAGAAAAACCCTGAACAATGTTTAGGTGAAACTAAAATATCAGAGTTCAATTCTTTAAAACTCTATTGCAGGTAAACGAAGAGCTAATGATGCTAGCAGGACCAGAAGCGTATTTTATGCACTGCCTACCAGCAGAAAGAGGCGTCGAGGTCACAAATGGAGTCATTGAAGCTCCCAACTCCATCGTCTTTCCACAAGCTGAAAACCGCATGCATGCACAGAATGCTATAATGCTTCATCAATTTGGTTTGTAACTGTTAGGAAGTGAGGGTAAATAATAGCTTGGTTGGTAGTACTAGTGCCAGCGGTAGTAGTGTTTTTTTTTCCGCAGCCAATTTTCTGGTGGTAGACTAGTCTTACATGATGTTAAGAGCGAAAAACACCATCCTTTCCTCTCCTTCATCTGCATTAGGAATGAAAAACTAGTAGTGATTGTTTCTTTTTATCTTCTTGATGTGGTTAAAGACTGTTACCTCGTGTTATTCAGTAATTCCTTTTGAATATCGTCTTGTTTTAGCTGATCTTAGTATATACTCCCTCTGTTTTTGGAAAAGTGATACTTTCACTTTTTCATTTTAGCCTAAAAATAGGCCAAATTGAAAAAGTGAAAGTATCTCTTTTCCAGAAACGGAGGGAGGTGTTTTTTTTTAATGGATTTCTATTTCAGTTTGTACTTGGAATAAGTATTTGCTTAATGTTTGTTACTCATGGAAAAAAAATCACAGATTGAATTGATTTACTTCAAGGGAACTATGCTGACTCATTTTCAAAGTTGTATATGGACAATGGGCTTCTTGATTGCAGGAGCCAACCTTCTAGAAGTTGGTTTTTTGACTATTTTTAATGAACGGTTTTTTTTGGGGACCAGCCTTTTTTTGGGGGACTATTGTTTTATTTTGGGTAAGACATTAGAAGTAATTCTAGGTCACCCCTTATCTAAATATTTATATTAATACCAAAACTACCCTCTAATTATATTTGGTTAATTATTAGTTAGTGTTAATATTAGTTAGTGTGATTAGTGAAGTGATTTTGAATAAAGATTTGAGATTAAAAAATCAGATTTTTAAAAAAGAAGTAGAATTATTGAGAGAGAAAAGTCAGAGAAGATGAAGAACAAAACCATGGAAAATAAATTTTTTTTTTGAGTTCACTAATCTAGACTACTCAAGTGATGATTCAATTGATGATAGCTCATCTGAATCTACATCTCCTTCCTCTCCTAGAGTATATGTCAATCTTCACAATGATCCGGATATGGATTATTTCTTAGATGGTGAATGTATTCTTCCCCAAAGCCAATCTCAAGATGA
The DNA here is from genome assembly GCA_023531295.1 of Papaver armeniacum. Lineage (NCBI taxonomy): Eukaryota > Viridiplantae > Streptophyta > Magnoliopsida > Ranunculales > Papaveraceae > Papaver > Papaver armeniacum. Next base: position 75,731 of record JAJJWW010019362.1, read on the forward strand.
AAACGATGGATTTTACCAACCACAATCGGAGGAAGACTATTTGGTTACCCAGGTATGCTCTAAACTTAGATAATGTTGGTTGAATTCCAAATTCCAAAAAATGTGAATTTTCAAAAAAATGTGAATTTTGAAGAACAGTAGATTTGTGCTTGTTCGGTTTTTCTAAACACGCAGAACTCTCCATTAATGGAGGTTTTTGAAGTTCGGTTAGCGGACATGCTATCGAACTCGTAAATAGGATTACAAGTGTAATGTTCGGTTTGGCCGAAATGTAACCGAACCTAAGGGTACATTAGTTCGGTTAGTTTGCAACCATCAGGTAACCGAACTTTACGTAAAATAAGATTGCACATTAATGTACAAAGTTCGGTTTGTTCGCAAAATTCATACCAACCCACTACCTAACCGAACTTACGTACAATAAGATTTTATTGTGTGTACGTAAAGTTCGGTTAGTTGTGAACTTGCTTGACAAACCGAACTCTAAGTTCGGTTTTCCGAGATAAAATTAACATGTAAGAACTTTAGGGTCCATAAGTTCGGTTTGTTCCCAAAATTCTTACCAACCCACTAACTAACCGAACTTACGTACAATAAGATTTTATTGTGTGTACGTAAAGTTCGGTTAGTTGTGAACTTGCTTGACAAACCGAACTCTAAGTTCGGTTTTCAGAGAAAATTATCATGTAAGAACTATGGGGTTCATAAGTTCGGTTTGTTCGCAAAATTCATACCAACCCACAATCTAACCGAACTTACGTACAATTTTAGTCTACGTAAAGTTCGGTTAGTTGTCAACTTGCTTTACCAACCGAACTATGAGTTCGGTTATCCCGATAAAATTATAATGTAACCGAACTTATTTCGATTGCAATTGATGTTGTTCCATTTCTTGTAGATTGAATGTCAACCTATACCAATGGATAATCAACCTTCTCTGTTGGCATCTTTGTTTGAAGATACATCTAATCACTATGTCAATGATTTGGTTTTTGATGAAACTATTGATGCGAAGAATTGGGCGGAGAGACCATGCCAAGAAAGCCATGTGCGTATTAGTTTTAAATGGAAAAGAAAGCCAAACTCGTTTTGAAATGGTTTGTGAGAGAAGTGGAGATCCCAATGTTAGTCACAAGAAGAAGGGTTATGTGTATAAAGGAAAGACGACGAGGAAGAACACAGCGTGCTCAAAGAAAACTAAATGTCCGTTCAAGCTAGTATTTAGTAAGTGCAAAAAAAAAGAAAGGATGGGTTCTATCTATGGATAAGGTGGTAGGCCATCATAACCACCCTCGTCAGGATGATCTTGAAGGACATGCAATGGCCGCTAGGCTCACTCCTCAAGAAATGGAGAAAATAGCTAAATTTAGGAGAATGGGAATTACACCACTTAACATGCTTCGCTTACTAAAGGATGATAACAAGGATAATGTATCATCTTTGACGACCATTTACAATGCAATTGAGACAATTAAAAGGAATGAATGGAAGGATAGAAAAGTGATGCAACAATTGTTTTTGGTAGCTAAAGAGAAAGGCTACGCGGTTCAAAAGAAGGTAGGTCCGGAAGATCAAATAACGCATCTCTTCATTGCGCATCCGAAGAGTGTTCAATTGGCTCAATCCTTCCATCAAGTTCTTATAATGGATTGCACTTACAAGACTAACAAATACGAGATGCCATTGTTGAATATTGTTGGTCGTACCTCGACGAAGTCACCGTTTACCGTTGCTTTTTGTTTTCTAGAAGATGAGCAAGAACCAAGTTACACTTGGGCGCTACAACAAGTGAAGGCCATATACCGAGATGATGATATCCCCGCGGTTATAGTGACGGACAACGATGTAGCATTAATGAACGCAATAGAGAGAGTCTTCCCATTAGCACATAATATGCTTTGTACGTTCCATATTTGGTGTAATGTGATGAATAGGTGCAAGCCTCAAATTTGTCCACCAAAGAGGAAAGCATTTGAAGAGATTAGTAAGCTAGGAAGATGAACAAGCGGCGCAAAAGAGGAATTCGATATACAATACACTATAAATCACGCTAAATGGGTTGCTTTCTCTGGTGAATGGGAGTCATTGACTTGGTCTCTCACCAAAGAAGAGTATAATCTAAATCTTGCGGCATTTATCGAACATTGGTCTAGCCCCGAATATCCCGAGGATATTGTAACGTATGTTGTTAAGCAATGGTTGGAGCCGCACAAAGAGCGCTTCGTTTATGCATTTACCAACCACCATAAACACTTTGGGAATCAAGCGACAAGTTTGGTAGAATCGGCTCACCACCGGTTGAAGAAAAATCTTTTTGGATGTGTCGACAATTTTGTGATTGTGTTTAACGCAATGGAGAATTACTTCAACCGTGAGATTGATAGAATTAAAGGGAAGTTTCAAAAAAGCCGCATCATGAAGTACAAAAAGATTGTAGACAAAGGTGGTAACATCACTAATATGGCGGACCTTCGGTTGTTTAAGGGACTTCATTATAATGTTTCGCGTGCTTGCATTAAGAGGTTAATGGTAGAGGTTCATTTGATTGACATATGGGGAACCAAGCCGGACGAGGTGTGTGTTTGCAACATGATGAAGTCTATGGGACTCCCTTGTCGCCATATGATAGTTAAGTATGAACATGGCATAATCCCTCTAAGCGATATAGATCCATATTGGCAACACTTAAGTTTTGTCCCTCCTCCAAAGGGCGATGTCGGAGAAGAGTTTGGTGACAATGAGATGGGAAGAATCGTTATCGAGACGTACCGGAACATGAACAAACTCGAAAAGCAAATCTTTTGGGATGACATGCGGCCAATTGTTTATCCACACACTTCGGAGAATGTGCACGAACCGAAAAAAGGCAAGGGCAAAGGAAGACCTATCACCAAAGAAACAAAAAAACAAGTAAGAGAATATGCAAAGGTGTTGGCTAAGAGGAAAAGTGAAATGACGCCTTTTACTAGAGACCCTAGTGGGCATGAGCATACCGTGGCGAAGTATCAAGAAGATTCTAAGAAAAGGTCTAGGAATATTGTGGAAAAGGGCGAAACAAGTGAACGGGATATGAAAAAAAAAGGACCGATGTTACGCTCGCAACCAACCCCACCTACTCCATCGGAACCTAGCCAACCAATTCAACGAGACGTGAAGCTTAAGGCTCCAATATGCCGCATCCAAGAAAGAAGTCGACCAATTGATGATACATCAACTTTTGTTGATAGAAGGTACTTGGAAGAGCTACCTCCATATATTAGAAAGTACGTCATATCCACCGATGACGTCCCTCCGGATGGTAATTGCGGATTCCACGTTGTCGTACAACAACTAGGGCCTTTCACTGAAGGTGCAAAGATGTATAATGATAATCAAATCACCTATGTCCGGCAAAGGATGTTGATGAAGCTAAAGGACAACCCGGAATTTTACAAGCGAATGTTGTCCGATGGGGATGCTAGTCTCAATGAGCAGTTTGTTAGGTATCAAAGGCGTCTCCACGGGGGGGGATCCAATCACAAGGGATCATTGGATGACCATTCCGATATGTGGGCACTTAATCGCCGAAGCATTCAACTGCGTGGTTCACTATTTCTCAAAAGGTGCTAGTTTCACATACACTCCGAAAACAAAAATATGTGTCGAGCAACTTAAACATAGGAGGGTGGTGATTGCGCTTGTTAACAACAACCATTTTATAGGCCTCCGGTTAGAAGACGATTGTCCATTGCCTCGGATATGCGGAAACTCTTATTGGCATGGATTTAACCCCGACACAATGTTGGGATGGTGCATTAAGTACGAGCATAACATGGAGATGTGGAAAGCTTTGAAGGATTCAGAAAAAATCATACACGAGGGTGCAGTTTCCCTTGCGGATGATTAATTGTACCATTAATTAAACTAAGTATGCTTTGAACATCAACCTAAGAATCAAAGATTGTGTTTTTTGGAATTATGTCTTATTTTTGGGTTATACTTTGAACATTTTCATAAGAATAAGAGACGAGACTGTTACTTTTGGAACTCTTTTTTTTTCACGTTGAACTTAATTACATGACATTGCCGAACAAGAAGACATCAAGACTTAAGTTCGGTTAGGAAATGAAATTAGAGGACATTACCGAACTAAAACTAAAGCTACATAACATTTAATATCCGAAACGCGTTATGAAAAAAGTCTTTAAGGAGGCGGAAATGATATTCATATTTGAAATCCTTTCTCTTCCATCTTCGCCATTCGTTTTTGATGTTAAAATGATTTCGGAGAATCCTTCACCCCTAAGTCGATACCGCCTTACAATACGAAATAAAGCCATAAATTCCACAACTCTAGCTCTAATCTTCTCGAATCGAATGAACAAGGCTATTTGATCACGGTTATGAGGGTTTGTTGTGTCGGAGCAGAATTTCTCATGAATTTTCCCCAATAACTTTGACTCATAATACCATTCATTCTTCGTTCTTCACCCCTCTTTGGATAGTATAGTATGTAGTTTACGCAAAGAGATAAATCTTCATCTAGAGAAAATTTAGGAGTAGTGGCTGCCATTTTTAGAAGATTTTGAGACGAAATGTTATCTATGAGACACATATTTATACCCAGGGTGTATAACGGCTATAAAAATAGTCGTTACTTGAAATTAGTGCCATTCAAATTTCAAAATACATAGTTCGGTTACATAACAAATGCATCGACAAAACCGAACTAAAGGGTTCGGTTTGTTAGGTAAAACATAGGTAACCGAACAATGCAAACCATCAAATTTAAAGAGTTACAGGGTAATGTTCGGTTGCCTGGTATTATTTTGCAGGTAACCGAACCCGAATGTTCGGGTACCTGCAGAGTAATGCGATCTAACCGAACTAAGAACAAGAAAATTTGAAAAGTTCAAGTGTGATGTTCGGTTACCTGCATAATAGGTAACCTAACCGAACTAAGAACAAGAAAATTTGAAAAGTTCAAGTGTGATGTTCGGTTTCCTGGTATTATTTTTCAGGTAACCGAACTGGGTGATCCACCAATGTTCGGTTCATTCGACGATTTCGTAATGTAACCGAACTCACACCAGCTAAATCAAACAAAAGTTATTGCAGACTTTGAAAACCAACGGTAACTTTGACTAGTAGGAGCAGTTATTGCAGAAGTAACCGTTTTTTTTTTTAAAAAACTAGCCGTTGGGTACTTTTTTGCTATAAATAGAGACCTATCTCTACCAAACTTATTCACCCATCACTTTCAATCTTCCTAAATCAGTCACCCATCACTTTAGAACACTAAAAATGGCTTCAACTCCGTTCAATCATCTAGAAGATGTTGCTATTGTCAGAGCACACACCACTCTCACAAAGCACTCCGTTGAGGAAGCGCAATGGGTGGCCAGTAATGAAGACCCAACCGGAGGGCCTTACCTTGGGCATGATCAAAACACCAATGCTTGGTGGAAACGTGTGTTTAAGGTTTTCAAAGCACTAAACGGAAATCGTTCAAGGAGGACACTCACGCAGATAAGGGAAAGGTACGCTTATTTATACAATGAATGCGTACTGCTGAGAAACGAATTGAAAGCTCGTAAGGACGCTATGCCAAACGAAGACCGCATGAGTAGAGTAAGTTTGTGAATCAATAGGCCGTTCATCAAAAATTATTTATTTGGTCATGATTATTCAACAACGCTGACTAATTAAAATAATTGTTTTTCCAGTGTTCTTTGGGTCGGACTCAATACGAATTAAGGTACGGTCATGAGTTTCTGCACGAGGACTGCTACACTCTCTTGGAGGAAGTTGAATGGCAATTCGCCCAATATAATTAAACTCGTAGAGAATCCCTAGAGCGATGTATTGAACAATTTTATGTGTTTTACTTCTATTTTAGGTCAACTACATGTATGTTTTTTCGATTCAATAAAATGAGTGACTTCAAATATTGGTTGAATAACTATAGTTCGGTTAGAGTGTAATATTGGTTGAAAAACATAGGTAACCGAACAATGCAAACCATCAAATTTAAAGAGTTACAGTGTAATGTTCGGTTACCTGCAGAGTTATGCGATCTAACCGAACTAAGAACAAGAAAATTTGAAAAGTTCAAGTGTGATGTTCGGTTACCTGCAAAATAGTCCCAGGAAACCGAACATTACACTGTATCTTTTACAATTTTCTTGTTATGAGTTCGGTTAGGTTACCTTTTCTGCAGGTAACCAAACATCACACTTTCAATTTTCAAATTTTCTTGTTATTAGTTCGGTTAGATCGCATTACTCTGAAGTTAACCGAACAGTCTAGTTCGGTTACCCGCAAAATAATACCAGTCAACCGAACATTACACTGTAACTTTTACAATTTTCTTGTTATGAGTTCGGTTAGGTTACCTTTTCTGCAGGTAACCGAACATCACACTTTCAATTTTCAAATTTTCTTGTTATTAGTTCGGTTAGATCGCATTACTCTGCAGTTAACCGAACAGTCTAGTTCGGTTACCTGCAAAATAATACCGATCAGTAGAACATTACACTTGTAACTTTTACAATTTTCTTGTTATGAGTTCGGTTAGGTTACCTTTTCTGCAGGTAACCGAACATCACACTTTCAATTTTCAAATTTTCTTGTTATTAGTTCGGTTAGATCGCATTACTCTGAAGTTAACCGAACAGTCTAGTTCGGTTACCTGCAAAATAATACCAGTCAACCGAACATTACACTGTAACTTTTACAATTTTCTTGTTATGAGTTCGGTTAGGTTACCTTTTTGCAGGTAACCGAACATCACATTTTCAATTTTCAAATTTTCTTGTTATTAGTTCGGTTAGATCGCATTACTCTGAAGTTAACCGAACAGTCTAGTTCGGTTACCCGCAAAATAATACCCGATCAACCGAACATTACACTCTGTAACTTTTACAATTTTCTTGTTATGAGTTCGGTTAGGTTACCTTTTCTGCAGGTAACCGAACATCACACTTTCAATTTTCAAATTTTCTTGTTATTAGTTCGGTTAGATCGCATTACTCTGCAGTTAACCGAACAGTCGAGTTCGGTTACCTGCAAAATAATACCAGTCAACCGAACATTACACTGTAACTTTTACAATTTTCTTGTTATGAGTTCGGTTAGGTAACCTTTTCTGCAGGTAACCGAATGCAGAGTTCGGTTGCCCAAATAACATTGCAGGTAACCGAATGCGGAGTTCGGTTGTTTACGAGATTTATTCTATTAACCGAACTAACTAATTGTTTCTTAAACATTTGAAGGTAATGAAACACTTAACCGTCAAATAGCCAAACTAATCCCTTAGAACACAAATTAAAAACCAAAGTATGAAATCTATTTACTAATCCATATGAAAACAAACTACCAAATCCGCCATAAAAAAAGTATTCCAAATATAAGTAACCGAACAACCAAATCCACAATTAAAAAGTCTTCCAAACATAAGAAACCAAAGTAATAATTCTTGCAATCACTCATTTACCACGACCACGACCACTACCAGAAACTTTTCTAGTCTTGCGTTTAGGAGCTTTAGGTCGTCCTTCGTCACTAGGAGTGTCATCTCCACTGCTTTGTTGTTCAACCATCCGACTTGAACCTTCCCCTTCTCGGGGACTCCTCTTCGACGGCATGGTCTGGCTTGGATCAACCTGGCTTGTATCGACAAGGTTGGGATTAAAAACATTACTTATTTGGTTGTAGAGGTCTGTTTGTTCTCGAGTATCCATCGGCTCTCCACTCCGGATTTTTGCCATCATTTTCTTCAACAATTTACCACTTGCCTTCACCTATTCTCATCAAAAACATAAGTAGATATTATTTTTCAATACTTCATAACATTTTGGAAAACAAGAAATAAGAGTAAATTTCTTACCGCCGAATTCCACAAGATCAAGCCCTCATCACCACACAGAGGGGTATGCTTCATAATTTTCTGAGACTCTTTCTCCACTGCCTTCGCTTTTGTTTTCTCAGCACGGGCTTGTTGGACAGTGTTTATTACACGAGGATGAGAAATATGTTCATACCATTCCATATATCCCTCGTCAGTGGCATTTGGCTCATCAAAACAATCTTGTAACTCTGCAACTGGAACAAGATAATTTCCAAAGTTCTTCCAGTGGTCCACTGATGGAGCAGGATCGTATTTGGGGGTGAATTTCATCTCGGTGTTCTTAGTTCCCTGCTTCTTCACCTTGAAGTTGAAGTTTTCCACTTGTGGGACACTTTGGACACAAGAAACTTGTCTTAATACTCTTCGAGGATTATACATTGTACAACCCCCAGGATGAAACAACGGTCCATTGTACGCCGCAACAGGTGAGAAATAAATAACCTCAACATCCTCCTCGTCTTCATCTGATGGAATGGTGTAAGGATGGAAAACCACATCTTCCACTGTTAACTTATCCAATTTTTCCCTCAACTCCAACACCTTTTTCTTCTTATTCTTTTCTGTGAGTTCAAAAATTCATATTTACCAGTGTAGGCTTCCCATAAGGCCAAGGAGTGTGAGCATGAGACAATTGCAGTTTAGGGAAGTGGTCGTACACCCAAACCTACAATAAGAGGCAACAAATAATACATTTGCAATATGATTAGTAACAATACACATTCATTCACTTATATATTGAAACACACAAACGATAATTTAACGGGGTACCTGAACAAGGGTGTATAAGCCTCCAAAATATAGACTCTTAAGCCTCGAAGCTTTTCTGAGTTCCTCTTGAACGAATGAAAGAACCGCAATGCCCCAACAGTAGTTGTTCACCTCAGTCAGGGGATCCAATAGATGGAGGTAATGAGCATTTACCACGTGACTGAAGTGTCGGGGAAGAAAATGGTTCCTAGTTGATATAACAAATAAGCGGTCACATGGTGCTTAATCTTCTCCTCTGTCATCACCAACTTTCCTCGAGCAACCAATTCTTTGGTCCCTGAAAACTCATCAAACAAGGTCTTGAGCTTGATCTTTTTCAACTTCTTCTTGTACGTGCGGTCTGCCTCATACTCATTATACTCATCACCTTCCGTAGGCTCTTTGTTAGCTCGTCTAAACTCACATTGTGCCTTTTTATCACTCCATCCTAGAAACCTTTCGACAAGCTTTTCAAGAAGTTCATAACTCATCGAGGATCGTGTCCATCTCGAACACTTGTTCTGTAATTGGTAGGGCTGTGATTCTAAAACAATCATCCGGAGTAATTGCCATCTCACCAAAAGGTAGATGAAAGGTATCCGTCTCTGGATAAGACCTCTCGGCAAATGCAGTAACAGTTACAGCATCAAACTTTTGGTGCGCATGTTGTATCCCGTTCCATAGTACACAGTCAAATACCTCCAACCGGACCTCATCACACTCGTTTTCTATTTTCCATACCTTGTTCTTTTGACGTTTCAAAACACGAACAACATCAATATGATCCTACAAAAGCAACATCATATCTTATATACTAATATATAGAAAAGAACAATATATGTCAAAATATAATAAAGTGCCTGAGAAAGCTTGATGGTTAAGATTTGAGCCATACCTTTGTCGCAAAGATCTTGGCAGCCCATGAGTTTTTGTAGCCCATCAATACCTCCCCTCCATCTCTTGGAGTACCATAAGTTGGATTCTTTGGAGACAAACACAAATTTTCATCAGGAATGTATGAATATCTAGCACAAGGCGTTTTGGGCGTCTTTCTAGGCTTCTTTACCACTATTTCTACTTCTTCCTCTTCCTCTTCCTCTTCGACTTCCTCTTCATCCAAGTCCTCATCTAATTCAGCCTCATCCTTATCTCCATCTTCCTCATCTTTGTCACCCTCATTTGGTTCACCATTATCATTGTCATCCTCATTTCCTCCTCCTTCACATGGTTCACCATCATTGGCACCCTCATTTCTTCCTCCTTTAGCTGGTTCACCATCATTGGAACCCTCATTTCCTCCTCTTTCAGCTGGTTCACCTTCTCCACCTTGATGTTGTTCTTCATTGCCCATCGCTTCCATGATCTCTTCATTGCCCATCGCTTCCACGATCTCTTCATTAACTTGTTGGATTACGTTGTCAACATTATCTCTATTAACACCATCTTGGATGACAACATCCGGTAATGACCCACCTCTATACTTAGCATTTTTGGTTCCACGGTGACCGGCATCACAATGTACTTTGCCTCGAGGGGTGGGAGTTCTAAGATCTTCCAGTAAAGGTTTGTTTGATTGTTTGCCTCTTCCACTAATCAAGAAAACAAAAGATATTAGCTTAACAAAAATAGGCCAAATCTAATTTTGGGGACCATAGTATAGTTCGGTTAACAAATATTATTTGAGAACCAACCGAACTCAACATTGGTAAATTTTAATGAAGAGTTCGGTTTGTCAAAAATTTTTGCGAACAAACCGAACACAAAATGTTTGCAACTAATGAATAGTTCGGTTTGTCAAGATTTTCTGTCAAGAGTTCGGTTACATTATTTTTTTTCAGTAAAGTTCGGTTACTTTCTAAGGTGAGATTTTTATTCGAACAAACCGAACTCAATAGCATAGTTCGGTTACATACAAACTCAAATTAGCAGGAAAAATACACGAGTTCGGTTACATATAAAAAAACAAATTGTTGTTAAAAAAATTAAGTTCGGTTGGCAAATTTTTTTGGCTTCATTGCGATCTAACCGAACAGGCAGTTCGGTTACTTAGTTTTGATACCTAGAGAACCGAATGTTCTTCGTGTTCTTCCTTTCGGGAAGTTCGGTTAACAAATTTGGGTTTTTTGAAAATCGACCTAACCGAACTATGCCTTGTAGAATCGCCATTTGAACCCTATTTTGATGATTTCTATTCAATTAAACGAATCAAAATCAAATTAAAGTAATGGGTTCGGTGAAAAATACTGCGAATCGGTCCCATGGCGAGAATCGGGCTTGACAAGCGTCTATTATCTGGGATTATGGCTTCACTTGGTTGTTCTACTTCTTTTTGAATCGAAAATCACTCGGCTGATTTGCTAGATGTCCCAATCGAGGACCTTCTCCTTGTAGTCTTTTCGTTTGCTTTCGAAGAACCATTGTTATAGTCGATTGATTAATCGACGATGAAAATTTTTGAACCGACGATTAATCGATCGAGTCGATGAAGACGATGTTGGGGAAGAAGAGAAGCGAATATGGAGGGGGTTTTGATAGAAACTGTTTTTTGTTTTGGTTTTTTAGTTTTAGGTTTTGTTTTAGATTATTAGGTTAGGAATAATTTTAATTAGGGTAAGGGACAAATTAGTAATCTCATGATTTTTAGGACATCCCTTAACATTGTAGGGTAGGGGGCCTTATAAAACAATGGTCCCCCCAAAAAAAGGCTGGTCCCCAAAAAACCGTTCTTTTTAATCTCGCCAAATCTGGGCTAATTTTTATAGGCCATTTGAATGCATGTTTAGGAGTTGTGTTTTGACGTCCAGAAACAAAAAAAAAAGAACTATGATTTTGGGCATACCAAAATCTTTCTAGGCATACAAAGCACTAGTCCTAACTTGGGTGACCTTATAAGGGGTACCCTATGGGTAGTTCAATTACCTATATGCCCTTAAATCTTCTAAATTACTAATCTATCCCTAACCCTAATACAAAAACCTAATACCAAAAACCAAAAATCAGTTTTTAGTCTTCTTCTTCCTCCCCTCCTCTGCCTCCCTCGCTCCATCGCCGTGAAATTGAAAATCGTCGATTCATGAAAAATTGATCGTCGATTAAACACTCTACTATATAATGGGTCGTCGTAAAAATGTAACGCGTTCTAATAGATCAATTGAAGCACCAATTGAAGAGAACTTCATTGAAGATGAAGATGTAGAACAAAGTGAAATCCGACCACAAATCGAACCGGAAGAAGAAAGTGAAGAACCAACACTCGAAATGAGAATAAGAAAGTAAGTTTTACAAACCCACTTCGTATTTTGATGCTTTTGATTGGTATAATATGTTTTATAGTCAAAAATAAGGATTTTGCGCGATTCTGCCAGGTAGGGTTCGGCGTATGTTACTTTTGATTTGCGCGAACTGTTCTTGAAACCGAACTACGAAAATGCATATGAACAGTTCGGCTTAAAAGTTTAGATGAGATTTGAGCCGAATTTTTAGGATCGGCTTATTCGATACAATTAGATTTGAGCCGAACATGTGTTTGTAGAATTTCGCATATTGTTCAAGTGTATAGGCTCGGCGTATCCTATGATATTATTTTGCGCCGAACATATGTTACAATTCCTAAGTATAGATTCGGCTTATTCGATACTATTTGTTTTGAGCCGAATATGTGTTGTTAGAATTCATTTTTTTTGAAAGTGTAGAGGTTCGGCTCATGTTATGAAATCATTATGCGCCGAATAAGTATTTTAAGTCTTAAATATGGTTCGACTTACTCGATAATGGTAGTTTTGTGCCGAGTATTGATGTTCGGCTTGGAATTATTTTGTGCATATAAGCCGAACTACTCTCTGTAAATGATAATCAAATACATATTTCATTCATGTTGTATTCCTTTGTTGTTCGAAGTATTAGGCTTATATGTTTCATGCTTATGTCAGGAACAATGCATCTAAAAAGAAGAAGAGGATGGAGGTAACACCTTCTACTTCTAAAACTCCCGATCCTCGAGGAGGAGGTACGAAAAAATTGGGAGCGAACCGTAGAGGAACTGACATAGAAGAAGTAGATGAACATGGAAGAGTTGGAAGACAAGATGAAGGTATTTATGATGATGAAGTTGATGATATTCAAGAAGTTGATGATATTCAAGAAACACAACCCCAAAGAAAACCCGAGAAAGGTAAGAAGGTTGCACAACCGAGTCGAGAGAACAAAGTTGCGAGAACAATGGGCTACTGAGGTTTTCACATTCTCATTTGAAGATGATGTAATTTCACCTAGATCGGATGGTCAGCCTCATGGTTTTCCGGAAGATGGAGGAAATGTGTTGATTGGTTACGCCGAATCTTGGGCAAAAAAGATTTATGAGACTCCTGATCACCACCGTGCAGTCCGAGTATTGAGACACCAGAGGGCAGCGGAATGGAAAATTTCTGAAGAGGTTGATGAGGTGGTTGCTTATGTACAATCCTATGCTTTATGGCCTGCCATTCAATATGGACATCAAGAATATGATAGTGTGACAGCCTCCTGTTTTGCTGAGAGATTTTGTCCAGAGACTTACACGTTTCAATTACCATCTCTCCTGATGAAGCGAGTAAGATTACAGGCCTTAAAGCAAGGGGTAGAAGCGTGGATGCTAATTATTATGACATGAGTTGGGAAGAGTTGTACAAGTTGTTCGAGGAAACTCTTGGTTGGAGTTCATACAAAACTGAGTTGGAGTTTTGTCGATCCGTTAAAGATGTCGATTCTGTTTGCATACCTGGTGGAAGGAATAAGAAGAATAAGAAGATCAAGATAACTAACTTGAAAAAGGAATTTGAGAACACAAAAGATAAAGTAAATCAGGGGGGTGTTGGTAATGGACGAGATCAAAGTGAAGCAAGTCGGAACCGCATACTTACTTTATACTCTTGGCGAGATATCTTTCCCGACCTTCTAGGAAACAAGGTAAATGCTAATTATCTCCAATTGGTAAAGAATATTGAAACCGTTAACAAGTATGCTTGGGGAACGGCCACTGGCTTACTGTTGGACCAACTTGCGGCCGCCTCTAGGTTGACAAGCACAAACATTGGAGGAAATTTCACTATGCTTCAGGTAATTCTCGACATCAAACTTGAAAATTTTTGGGTCATCAGTGTATGGTTCGGCTTATTTTTGGAGGTCACACATAAGCCGAACCATTGGTTTTCAATGGTTCGGCTTATAATCCATCCCGTGTTTTAAGCCGAACAATGCTTTTTGAGTTTTCAAATTTCTTTATTACTTAGTTGTGTCAAAGCAAACAGTGTATACTGTTCTGTTTCTATTAATTCAATCATTTTAAGTTAGTTATGTGGTTATTTGGATATAGGTGTGGGTATATGACCATTTCCCAATTTTGGAATTGGCCAAAGTATTTGAAAAGGATGTCGACTGGGTTGATACTGAGCCAACAGCAGCAAGGTACGAGTATGAGGACTCGAAGAAAAGGAACAAAAACAGTTGGTGGCAAGTTTGAGGGAGAGGTTAAATACAATGGGTGTTGATGACGTCGTTTTTCAACCATATGTGAAGGGAGATGAAGATGATGAAATTGTTGAAGATTAGGATATGCCGGTTTCTATGTACCATGGTCCATTGTTTTATCCCGGTGGTTATGTAATATACGATCCTCGGAGAATACTTCGTCAATTAGGATGCATCCAAAAGGTTCCTTTGTTTGACGAGAAATTCATGTTGTTGCCAAAGGGTGGTAATGGAACTAAAAGCACCACTTCATCATGGGAACCAAAGTATGATCCCGACCCTACCCTTGAGTATTGGAATAATTTAGATACAAACAAATTAGATGTTAGGAAGTTAGTACCTTTAGGTGATGATCTATGTGAAGAGGATCCGGGCTACATGGATTGGTATAACCAGATTTCTCATCCCTTCATTATCAATAAGAAAAGTCAAAGAAAGGCGATAAGGCGAAGGACAAAGCAATCAAGATCTCTGCCAAGTCTACTTCCGAAGAAATAGTGATGGCTTTCAAGATAATGGTAAGAATGATTTCACTTTATACTCTTTCATATATAAGTTCATGGTAAAAATGTCTTTGTATTCACGGTTGGAAGTTGTTGTCAAATGAAAATAGGTTGCTGCGGGTAGGGAGATGTTGAAAAAAATGAAGAAGAAACTTGGTTGCAAAAGTCCTATGACTATTGAAAAATAGAAATACCTCTACAACAAGTGGGATGCAATTATAAACAAAGGACAAGGACCAGAGGAATCCACACAAAGGCCTACTACTAAGAGGTCTCGACAAGTTGGTGAAGGTACAAGCGAAGGTGGTACTAGGGATGATGCGTCGGAAGATGAACGCCAAGGAGGAAGAGGAGGTGGTCGTGGAACTAACAAGAAAGGTCGTCGTTAAGCGCACATTTAAGTTTGCCAAGTTCTTTTTAGTGTTTTCTGAAGTATTAAGTACATTGTTATGGTGTTGCAAACAGCTTGACTTTTAGGTGAACTTTGTTTGTAATGGTGCTTGGATTGTGTTATGGACACCTTGAATTTTATGTTTTAATCAATAGCGTACCAGTTAATTAGTTACTTATTACCTTGCATTTATTAAGTTCGGCTTGAATCTTAAATGGGCTTGTTCGGCTTGTCCTGTAATGCTAGTTACATGCCGAATCCTGTGTCCTTCAGGTTCGGCTTATTCGATTGTATTAGTTTTGCGCCGAATACTGTAACTTAAGTTATGCACAGACTTTTATTTGGTCAGGTTCGGCTTGTCCTGTAATGCTAGTTACATGCTGAATCCTGTGTCCTTCAGGTTCGGCTTATTCGATTGTATTAGTTTTGCGCCGAATACTGTAACTTAAGTTATGCACGGACACATTATTTGGTCAGGTTCGGCTTGCATTGAAATACTGTGATAAGCCGAACCTGACAGGAAAACTCTGGGTTTTTTTGCGCCGAATACTGTAACTTAAGTTATGCACAGACTGTTATTTGGTCAGGTTCGGCTTATTCGATTGTATTAGTTTTGCGCCGAATACTGTAACTTAAGTTATGCACAGACTGTTATTTGGTCATGTTCGGCTTGTCCTGTAATGTTAGTTACATGCCGAATCCTGTGTCCTTCAGGTTCGGCTTATTCGATTGTATTAGTTTTGCGCGAATCTTTGTAACTTAAGTTATGCCTGACCTGTTATTTGGTCAGGTTCGGCTTGCATTGAAATACTGTGATAAGCCGAACCTGACAGGAAAACTCTGGGTTTTTTATTTGGTCAGGTTCAGCTTGCACTAGTCCAGAAGGGGCGATAAATAACGGATGAAGTCTGTTATAAAATAGGATTTACCACGGTTTTTTTCTGTTATTCGAACCGTTATTTATTTGGTGTGACTTTTTATAAATAACACATAGAAAACGTTATTAAGTATGACGAGTAAAATTTGTAACTTTAAAGTCACACAAAAAATCTGTTATTAAGACTCACGGTTATTGTACGTAAAATACAATAACGGTTTATGGATGTCATAAAGAAATAACGGGTATTATATGCACAATATAATAATGGTCTGAATCATGATTGGCCTGATTCAAATTTTGTGAATCTAAATTCCGTTTAGATTTAGATTTGTTGCATCTCGTTCAAATTCTCATTATCAAGTATCTGAAACTGATTTTGGAATGTGATCATGACACAAATAACAATTTCAAAATGAATCTAAAATGAACTTTATTAATTATTTTATTCACGAAAATAGAGTATTTGAATACAAACGGAAAGATAAAATACTAGAAACCCCAACTTAAACACTGAAAATTAAAATCTTAATCAACCTGCTGTCACCTTGCCACATTTCCCACTCCCAGAATTCTTTAACAGATGGATCTCCATTAGAACAACTAACATTGTTTGTGCTACTTTCATAAGTATTCTGGTGGACATTTGGTTGGAAATACTTCTCCAGTGATAAGAAATTATGTCCAGAACTATGATGCCGCTTCAAATTACCAAACCTTGTATGAAGATGCCCACATAGGTGCATTTGATAAAGAATGTTTCGGGAATACCTCTTTCAATGTCCTCCCGGAATCTGTGGCGGTGAGAATGAGAGCGAAAGTGACGGAAGGAAACTTTTTAAGCGGTGTAGAAGGCTCCTACAGAAATTACATGCCACTTAATCACATCACCTCTTGAAACATATCTCCAAGTACTCCATCTATATCACCTAACATGGCACTGGTATCCGTAATTTCATCGATGATATCGGAGTCATACTTGTCACCATTTGGCGGCTTTAATCTATCAACATATGCACATCGTAGCATCCTCGCTATAAAACGAATATGAAAAATAGAATGACTGAATCAGTACGATAATTGATAAACAAGAGAAGAACATCCTACTAGGCAATCTTAGACCAATTGCGGAAGCAATTGAACAACTGAAGCAATGAGAGATTAAAATGGTTACTGAAATGTAAAGGGTATACGAGGAATCAAATTTGAAACAATAGACAAAAGTCACTAGATTTTTTCTTAAAACTGAAATAACCTGAGGATGAAATCATTAATGCGGCAGAAAATGGAAATTAAGGCCAGAATTACGACATAAGCAATAAAATTGACCTATACGAGCCCACACACTAACGAGGAATGCATTTCCATTTTGTAATCATTTCGGACCCCTAAACATGAGTGCACAGTAGGCATCCTCCTTCGTGACAACATGCGTCCTTATGAGTTTTGTAATCACTTAAGCTGTCCAATTTGGCAAAGGAAGTAATATTGGAAGAAAACAAATCTTAAACTGCCATTAACAACAATGTCCGACGAGTCCAAAGCATTGAGAATAACTAGGTAAAGAATTCACCAGATTCTCCAAAAAATCCTAAAGGAATCTACTATAATGAGAGAGATAACATAATTTAATTATTTCTGATAAGAGACACCAACGCACGGTAATTTGAAATTAACAAACCATGAATGAAGCTATTATCAAAATCAGGGAAGAAACAAGGATCTGTGTTAGAGCAACATATACCTTATGGATGTTGTTGTTGAGCGACACCGCCGAGTTTTCCTATTACTAGCGGAGCACAATACTCATGGGTCTCGTTGAACAAAATTGACCATTCAGTTCAGTAAATAAGAGGATGAACACCTTCCATCATGGTCATTCACTTGGAAGAAGCATTACTGAAAAGTGAAAGCCACACTTAGATTTTCATAGGATCCAACATACATCCAACATTCCAATTACTGTCATTTACAAATCTAAGCATCAAAGGGAAAATAGTTGTGAAAGCTTATAAAGGATCTCAAAAGGTTTAAACGACAATGAAATTAAAGTAATATACTGACAACCGCATTCATACTAAGATTTGAAGAAAACTCACTTCTGAAGTTGTTCATGCACAATCTAAACTGCATATTAAGCAACCACTTCTTGCTTTGGCTTCAATACAATTGCAGTATCTTGAACTTTAGGAGCAGTTGCAATCTCGCATTCCAGCACAGGAGAAACAACTTCACATTTAACACCTGAAGAACTCAAATTCATTACTACCGCAGTAACTAGTCCCCCACAAAACATTTAATATAGAGGATACAATCTTACTTTTCTTGTATCTTTGGAATGATCTGTATCCATGATCCTGAATAAGGATAAGATCAAGGTTTAGAAATTCTCTCGAATTGGCATCTGATGACATATGTGATGGAAGCATTGCCTTGAGTTTCATCTTTCCACCCCTAGCTGTAAATCTGAAAATCATCAATTTAACAGTTATAAATTTCTAGATAAAACCACACAGATTAAAACCCCGGATTCTAAATCTTCTCAGATTAAAGACTAAAACAGAACCGAGAAATACTAAAATCCTAAAAAAGAGAAAAATCTAGATGTATCAAATGGATTAAAATCAAAGAACATCTTAAGAATCCCATACCATAGAAAGACCTTCCAAGATACTGAAATCACGAAGAACAACAGCTTGAGTCGATTCCGATCGTTTATTTGTATAAAAGCTTCAATAACAAACATAAAGAAATCAAAATCCCTAACAAATTCTAGATTCAAAAATAATTCCCAATTTCACTTAAAACCCTAGACTCTTTACAACAATCTAGCCAAAATCAGATTTTTTTATAAAAAACCTAGAAACTTACGAGAACATCAAATCTAATTAAATCCAAATTCATCAAGAGAAAGTGAAGAAGGAGAATCATACGTGAAATAAATGGTTTGTTTAATGAGAAACAAACTGTTTATGTTGTCTTTGGGTTTGTTTGAGAATTTGGGTTTTGTGGAAAAGATGAAAAAGATAGAGAGGGGCTTGAGTTTGGGTTTAGTGTCTCTCAAATTTTCAGCTCCTGGTTTTGTGGAGATGCAGAAGATGGAGAAGAGACAGTCGCACAACACAAAGGTTAGGGTTAGATGGAAAATAAATGAAGAACGAATAAAAATGAGGATAGAGAGCAAACTGGGCCTGTAGAAAGAAACCTCCACTAGTGACCAATAGGTCGAATACCAAACCAGGTGAACCATTAGGGGTGGCTAACCATTTTTAGACTCATAGTAATGTGGCTTTACATGTGGCTAGCCACCTATGGGTATGCAACCAAAGATTAGTAGTGGGCGTATAAATACTAAAAATATATATCGTATTTATTGTGTGATATCACGATTTCTCGTTAAATCACATACCTAGTAAATTATCACATTTGAAAATGACATCTTTTTTGCGTTAAATGATGGACTCAATTATTATAATGTTATATGACGGAATTCGTTTGTGAAATTCAATTCACGTAATTAATCCGTCATTTAAAAGCGTGATTAATAGCCCTTTCTGGACTAGTGTTGCATTGAAATACTGTGAGAAGCCGAACCTGACAGGAAAACTCTGGGTTTTTTATTTGGTCAGGTTCGGCTTGCATTGTAATACTGTGATAAGCCGAACCTGACAGGAAAACTCTGGGTTTTTATTTGGTCGGAGTTCGGCTTTGCATTGTAATCTTGTGATAAGTAGAACCTTCTCTGTGTAACTCGGGTTTTTATTTGGTCGGGTTCGGCTTGCATTAATATCTTGTGATAAGCGAACCTTCTCTGTGTAACTCTGGATTTTTATTTGGTCGGAGTTCGGCATGTAGTGAAATAATGTGATAAGCCGAACCTTCTCCTGTGTTGATGGTTCCAGTTTCCTGTAAACGACACATTCCATAACTAAAAAGTAAATCATTAAAGTATTTCGTTTTGAAGGGTACATGTAACTGCAATTCTAGTCAAAATATCATCCTCATCATATACCAAAATCATAAAACACAAAATACGTGGATAAATCCATGAAACATTTTTATGGAGATCCTAAACGAATCTCATCCTCTTCACTGACCTCGTTCTCCTCATCTTCACTGACCTCTTGCTTATCATCTTCATCCCCATCACTCGAAAACATAATTACTTGTCCACTTGGAGGTTGCACATTCAAAGATTTCCAAAGATCCATTTCCGTCGCATAATTTGCACACCAATCCATCGCAAAATTATTTGCAAATCTAGGCCAAAAGGCTGCACTCATCAAGGGTGGTAATGGGCAACCTTGTCTAAGTTTGAGGCCGATAAAATGACAATTTTGAACAAATCCAAGAACAATTCTTTTATCGTTTACACCATCATTGCAAGGTTTTGTTGGAGGCGCGTAAGTAAAGCTACTACCCGTCCATGCGAAACAATGTACGACGCAATCGAATGTCTCCGCTATTAAAAACCCACAAATGGGCATTGACATCCAATGTTCTTGGGTAATGATAATATCCCCATGCAAACGACGTTCGAATGCAACGTACTCCGCTGCCACCCCTGCACCTTCTCTTGGACCTGTTCTCATCATTGTCTTATAGAATTCTTTGTTTTTACGTAGGGTTTTTAACAGTCGTTGCCGAATATAGTTCACTTCATTTTCAGGGGGCACCGGAATATTGCCATCCATAAAAGGACCAAGTTGTTCCGCCGTGACATAATAACCACAATTTCCATCACCTTGCACGTCGTCCATTGCTATAATATGCTCATGAATTATTGGTGATAGATCTTCCAAGTAGTTATCGTATATAAAATTGATAGGCCTCAAATACTTACCGGACTTATCTCTTTTGGGTCCTCTCATCCTACCAATTTCATGTACGGTCCTTTTCTCCTTTATCTTAGTTTGTGAAGGATACATCTTAGCCTTCCCCTTGGCATCCTCTTTGCTATCCTTTGCTTGTGACGGACAATCATTATCATTCACCTCTTTGTTACTCGGACGACCTCGTTTTTTTGGAACTTTGACTTCTTTCTCCTTCATCAACTTCTCAATTTCCTTCTTTGCATTGTCATACATTGCATCATGGTATTCAATGCCGGATGGATCCCTTTTATTAGCCAATAGTTCCTTGTTAGCTTGTCTAGTTTGAAAATTATTCATTTTCTTACTCTTCCTACCTTTCGGTTCATACTTCTCCGGTTCCAAAATATTTTCTTGGGTGAAAGGATACATGACCGGCATCATGTTGTCCCATAGGAATTTCTTTTGAGCTCGGGACATATTCCTATACATCTCCGCCAACTTTTTCCCATTTGTCGTGTCCCATATCTCTAAATCATCCTCGTCGTCTTCGGTTGGGAGAGGATCGAAGCTTAATTGTTTCCAAAAATGATCAATATCCTCAAATGGTATGACCCCATCCTTGTACCGAAGTAGGTCGTGGCGGCATGGAAGTCCCATAGATGTCTTCATTTTACAAACACACTCTTCCTCCAAGTTGGCGCCTAATGTCTTAATCAAATCCACTTCTTTCATCAACAAGTCAATGCATAGATGGGAGACTCTATAAGTTAATTCACCAAGCCAATTACTACCATAATGCTTGTGTCTAAACATAAGGTCATGCTCGAATGCGGCTTTAATTCTCACAACATCACTTTTGAAATATTCATCAATTGCATCAAAACCGTGACGAAAGTGTCAACACATCCAAAAGGTTCTTCTTGAACCGATAATGAGCCGACTCTACCATACTTGTGGCTTGGTTGTCGAAGTGTTTGTGCCGATTTGTGAAACAACTCACGAACCTTTCTTTATTAGGTTCCAGCACATCTTTCACCAAGTAAGTAATGACATCGGGGTAGGCGGTCTTCCAATGCTTAATAAGCATTTGAAAATTTTCTTCATAGACATCCTCGGTGATTGACCATATCAAAGCTTCCCATTCGCGATGGAAAGAAGCCCACAACATCTCATTATGTTCATATGCTTTCAAGAATTCATTCTTTTTCTTTACTCGTGTCTCCAACGGTAGTTTAGCAATATTCTCTAATTCTTTCAACTTAAGTGGTTGAATTATCGGTTGGCATTTTTTCCTCACATTGCACCATATGTGAAACGTACAAAGAAAATTGAATGCATCCGGAAATACTTTCTTAATAGCATACATCAACGATGAATCTTGATCGGAAACGAACACTTTAGGAAGAGCACCTTCCAGGAAAATTAACTTCAATTGTTCTAACCCCCAAACATAACTCTCTTTCTTCTCGTTTTCATGAAGCAAAAAGCCACGGTGAACGGTGCCTTTGTCGAAATATGCCCCAAAATGTTCATCAACGGCATCTCATATTTATTAGTCTTGTACGTGCAATCCAATATAATAACTTGTGGGAAGCATAGAGCCAATTGGGCGCATTCCGGGTGGGCAATGAAAAGGTGTGTGACTTGACCGAAGTCATCCAACTTCTTTTGGCAAGCGTAGTTATTCTTCACCCCTAACCACATTACTTGTTGCATCACCATCCTACCTTGCAAATTGAGTCTTCTAATCTTTTGTCTTGCATTGTAGATAGTTTGCATAGTCGACTTGTTATTCTTGTTGTCTGCCTTCAATTTGCTAAGAATCCTAGAAGGTGGCAAACGTGCTCGTGTCATTTTATCCACTTCTAGCATCTCGTCGGGTTTGAGTCGCGCTACTTTCGCATGTCCATGAAGGTCTTTGGGACGTGGGTGGTTATGACGACAATCCATATCTTTATTCATTATCCAATATTGATCTTCTTTCTTCATGGTCTTATTCTTGAGGTTGAAAATGATCTTGAAAGGGCAATTTCTTTTCTTCGTCTTCGTCCTATTCTTTCTCCCGGTCTTCCCAACATATACGGTACCCTTTTTAACCTTGCTTGCGCCAGTTCCACTACGCTCACAAATCATTTCAAACCGATCCCATCGGCCTTGCTGCCTTTAACTAGTACATAATTTACCTTCATCGCATGTTCCTCAAGCCAATCAAGAACTTCGGGTTTAGTTTTCCATGTCTACGTTCATTCCAAAACAAATAATTTGTAAGAAAAACTTTGGAATATTCCGACAACATTAAGATAAACAAAAAGTTCTTACATACCAAATCATTTTGGAAGTGATCCTTGGTATCCTCGTGAATCATATCTACGGGATCAGGTTGATTTTCCATGGGTCCAAGCACGATCTACAAGACAATATCACAAGGTTAATTGTCCGAAAAGGAATATAATAGAAATGTTAGGCTTATACGATATTCTCAATATGTGCTTAGAACCACACACAATATTTATGTTCGGCTCATACGATAATGATATATTGTCTGGAACTGTAACATTTAGAGGTTTCGGCTTATTCGATATTATCAATATATGCTTAGAACCAATAACAATATTTTACCCAAAAATTAACAAATTCATATTCGGCTCTTAATAGTTTTAATATATTAGCCGAACCATCAATTTTCTTATTCCGGGCAATGCAGGATGTTGTTCGGCTTACTATGAAACTTTCATATAAGCCGAACTAGTGTCTAGCAAAAGGGTGGGAATTGAAAATTATAGGTTCGGCGCATCTTTAAATGATTCGGTGGTAGAACCGTTCATGATTTGGTTGATTCGGCTCATAGATGTGAGTAGAATCCAACTCGGGTTAATAGAACCATGAAGCAAAAATCCAAACTTTTGATAATTTCAAGCTATAGAAGTGAGATTGACCATAAGATAGAAGTGTACCTGTGTATTAGAAGCATTGGGTTCCTCATATATGTTCTCATCATCTGAATTTGGCTCATCAAAATCATCATCTTGAGTTTGGGTTTGAGTTTGAGTTTGAGCTTGAGTTTGTGTAAAATCATTCTCATAATCTAAGAAATCAGCCATTTGGGAATCATTGTCATAGTTGATATGTATTTTCCTAGGTTTTTTATATGAATTATGACCCTCCTCATCCTCCATTGAATCAAGAATTAAAATTTTCTCACTTTCTCCTTCTTTCTCTCCTTCTTTCTCTCCTTCTTAACCAAAACTTTAATTTTTTTTCCCCAATTTTTTCATCTAAACAACCTTTATAATTCTGAAAATTATCTTAATCACTAAACAAAATAATTAATCACTAATCCAGATTACTAGCACTAATACGTAAAGGGTAGATTTGCCATTAAAAAAAATTGGGTTAAGGGGATACCTGATTTTGCTATTTCACAACCCTTTTTGTCTTTATTGAGTATGCCTAGAAAGATTTTGGTATGCCCAAAATCATAGTTAAAAAAAAAATCAGAAGTTAGTTTGGGTATCTAATTTCAGAATGACTTATAGAAGTAAAAAAAAAATATTTCTTTACTTCACAAAAAGTTAATCTTTTTGTTTATAAAAGTTATTTTGAAATTGTGTATCCAAACTAACTTCCGATTTTTTTTTTTTTTTGCAAAGGTTAATAGTAACTTCTGAATATGTATTTTATAGCGCGTTTGAATGCACGCTTAGGAGTTGGGTTTTGACGTCGAGAAACAAAAAAGAAAATCAGAAAATTAGTTTGGGTATACAATTTTAGAAGTCATGCACACTTAGGAGTTGGGTTTTGGCGTGGAGAAAAAAATAAAATAATCAGAAGTTAGTTTGGGTATACAATTTAAGTATAATTTCTAGAAGTTAAAAAAAATTATCAGAAGTTTCTTTACTTCACAAAAAGTTATTTTGAAATTGTGTATCCAAACTAACTTACGTTTTTTTTCTTCTTTTTCTTGAGGTTAAAAAGTAACTTCTGAATATGTATTCAGAAGCAGACATAGTACTGGGCTAGAGAAAACGTTTAATTTACCTATGGACCCCCATCAGAGACCCATTGATATAGTCAACAGATATTGACCAAAAGAGTGTCTTCACGAAAAAGAAAATAAGGCACTTATTAAATTGAATAAATAGCTCACTTCCCAAGTATTAAAACCCAGACCAGAAAAAAGAGGAAGAGTGGAAATCTCAGAATCAATTTTTGAAAATCAAAACCCTAGTTTTTCCATCAAAGAATCAAATCAAAATGTTTAGGAACCAGTATGATACAGATGTGACAACATGGAGTCCAGCCGGGAGATTATTCCAGGTGGAGTACGCCATGGAAGCAGTAAAACAGGGTTCAGCAGCTATTGGACTTAGATCTAAATCACATGTTGTGTTAGCAAGTGTTAACAAATCCAATTCTGAATTATCTTCACATCAGAAGAAGATATTCAAAGTTGATAATCATATCGGTGTTGCAATTGCTGGTCTTACTGCTGATGGTAGAGTTTTGTCTAAGTATCTTAGATCTGAATGTATTAACTATGGATTCACTTATGAGTCTCCTCTTGCTGTTGGGAGATTGGTTGTTCAGTTAGCTGATAAAGCTCAGGTATCTTTCTTTAACCTCCCCCCTTTTGTTTTCGATTAAGTAATTTTTATGAATTGGGGTTTATTTAGTTTTGATTTTATGAAATTTATGTTTACAATTAGAGAAATTTAGGGTTCATTTGATTTGGCTAAGTATTTTTATGAATTGGGGGTTTATTTAACCCTAATGTTTTTTTTTTTTTTAAATTATTTAGGGTTTGTTTAGTTTTGATTTTATGGAGGTTTGTTTAATTAGATTATTAAGTTTTATGTTTACAAGTTAGAGGAATTAGGGTTCATTTGATTTGGTTATAAATTTATACTGATTGATTAAGTCACAAGTTTAATGCTGTGCCTGTGCTCTAAAATCTCATCTCTCATAGCATAGTACTAGATTACTGCTACAGCAGTGGGAGGCCGACAAAAAATTAACAGTTTTCCGCTGCAATTGTCTTGAATGATACCGCAGTAGATTTTTCTAGCATTCAATCTTGGATATTGAAAATTGAAATCTGATTTTTTTTCTATTTTGAATGAATATTATAAAGAAATTGATCAATTACGATTGAACTAATGGATATTTTTATGATCTTTGTACTGTGAGTTTGATTGTTTAATTATATCTGACTGAAATTTGTGATCAATTTGATTGATTATATCAGGTTAAGATTCAATTTTATGAAATTGTAAGATTTGAAATTTCAATTTTAAATCCCCGGGACATTTGTTGTGTCTGACATGATGCATATTTTTGATCCTATAGAAGGCCTCCCTAAAGGTCGGCCGAAAATTGACTTGAGAGTGAATGAAGTGGAAACTTAGTGATTTCTCATGATTTAGACATGTATCTGTAAGTTTCTCTTTAGTACTAATGAAAGAAATATGGGAAACTTGAAACAAGTAACAATATTTGGTGCACATGGATGGCCTATTTATCACTGGAGGGGCAACTTGTGGGGGGTGAATACCAGGCATCAACAATAAATAGGGCACAATGTGCACCAAATGTGCGTGCATTATAACAATTTTTCCAGAAGTTACTCTTGAACGTGGTTAATAGGTTTATTAAGCTTTAGAGCTAACTTGTAGAGTTATTATCATGTAATTAGGTAGAAATTGGTTAAGAGGAAAGAGAGCATTTTCGAGCTCCAGGTGTTTAAGATGCTGAATGCGTGGGAGTCGAATTGATTATACACGTTAGCGTCTATGAGTAGTCAGTAGTCGGATTGATCATTTGTAATCAGCATGTTTAGGAAAACAAGATTTCAGATGAACTATCTTGCTTCTTCATTGTTTATTTTGACTGAGATAGAGTAGATACTTTTGGATTTTCAAATGTGTGATCCTTTTTGAAATACTGAGGCCCTTTTCTTTGGATTCAACTCAACTTCTTTCTGTACATTGGTTGTCATAGTTTTTTAATAACTGAAACCTTAGTGTTTTCATGTGGTTCAAGTTCTCTCGGATAATGTACTCTTGAGTTTTGTCTGACTTTACACAGGCTACAATTGTGGACACGACTGATTAACTTCTGACGCTGCCTTACCGTTCGAGAATAAATATTTTCCCGTTCTTTTCTTATACGTTATGAACATAAGAATAGAGATATGTACATTTAGGTAGTTCTTTCATTGGTATTGGTTATAGAAATTGAAATTATTTCCAAACTTCAGCATTTTGGATATTGGATCTGTTGAGTAGTTTTGAGCATATCACCACTTGATTGTGAAATTATATCTGATCTTCAGAATTTTTAGATATTGGATTACTAAGAATGAAATTCATTATCAACAGTCTTCAGAAGAGTGAGTGAACTATGATTACTAGGAAGAAACTGAGGCAGCTGATCCTGGCAGATTATTTTGAGATAGATAATCTTGCTGATGAACATTAAGTTTAGTGACCTTATAAAGCAGGACATCTCAGCATCTGTTAGTGTTTCGTACATACCCAAAGATTACAGTTAGTAGTAAACTCACATGAACTAAAGGCATACATATTACATACACAGATATTGATATCAGAAAGTTTTTGTTGCAAGGAATAACCAATTACTCTTATGAATAATTAGCTTTGTTACATCGCAATAGTTGTACTGTTGCTCATTAAACCTTTCTCATGGAATGGGTATCAGTGATGTTGCCTTTTAAATGCTTAATCTTCCTTTCCAAATGTGAAATTTTAATTCTACCCTTGCTAAGGGTACTTGAATATCGGTACTTGAATATGTTTGTTTGCTTATACGACCATTCCCTTGGCAGGGTAGTGAACCTCCATCTTATGACCAGCTATTATTTCGTACCTTCAGATTTCTTTGTTGAGCTGCATTTTCTTTAATCTCTGTGTTGTCATATGGAAATAGTAGTCATATTAGTCTGCATTTTCTTGATTCCTCTTAGTTTTGATAAACTACACGATGGACAATGAACTGAGTACAAACTACGCTTGTAAAGTCTTGCATAACAGGGTTCTCTATGGACAATGAACTGAGTATTATTAAATCTCGTTCTTGCAGGTTTGCACCCAGAGGTCATGGAAACGTCCATATGGTGTTGGTCTGCTTGTTGGAGGGTTGGATGAATCAGGAGCACACCTCTACTACAATTGCCCAAGTGGGAACTACTTCGAATACCAGGCCTTTGCTATTGGGTCTCGCTCACAATCTGCTAAAACTTACTTGGAACGCAAATTTGAGTCCTTCGCCAACTCTTCCCGTGATGATCTGATCAAAGATGCACTCTTTGCAATCAAGGAAACTTTACAAGGAGAGAAGCTGACAAGCTCAATCTGCACTGTTGCGGTTGTTGGTCTTGAAGAGGATTTCCACATTTTGGATCAGAAAACTATACAAGAGTTTATCGAGTTGTTAGAAATAAGGGAAGAGGCACCTGTGCAAGAAGAAGCTGGTCAGGATGGTGGTGCAGCTATGCAGGAGGACAGGAGTCCAGAAGTGCCTCCTCCAGCTCCAATGGACATTGGAGATCTGTAAGAGAAGCGGTTGTGTTGCTTTGTAGGAGGACTTTGATAGTTTCCAACAATTATGTGAAGGACAAGATAAACTCTCCTTTTGTTTGCATAGTTCCATTGTTCTTTTTACCTACCTAGTATTTTGGTTAACCCCTCGAATATTGGAGAACAATTAGAACCTCGCCCCCATTGTAAAAAGTAGTTTCGAGATAGAACTGTTGGATTTTTCTAACGAATTGCGCAAATGTTAAAACAACAAAGGGGTACTGGAGTTTTACCTGATCATAAATCTTTTTAACATAATGATATCTTGACAAATGAAGTTTTTGGGTTTCTCTTTTTTTTTTTTCGTTTTTCACAGACCAGCAATTTTTTCACCCCAAGATGGCCAAATCAATTACAAAATACAGTTCAGAGTACTGAACTGAGAACTGAAAGGCAATAAAAAGCTACAGAAAACAAAAATATAACATATCTGGCCATTCTAAATTTGAAAGCAGAAATTCCAGCACTTTGCAAGGATTTCTGCAGTCCAATTAGTAACACAGCCAATTCCTCCTGCAACAACACCAGCTACCACCCTTAAAAAAATTCTCGCGGTGAATCCAAAACCTGCAGGACATGGATTTCCTTTGGCTGCAACATCACAGCAAACAATGAACCAGCCTAGAGGAGGGAAAGACCAACCAATCTGCCGAACTTCCATGAATCAAACTCAATTGTATGCAAAATCTCCATCTCCTCAAAGGGGGAGGGACCTTTTATCTTTCGAAGTACTCTGATGTCTTGTTCTTGCGATCATTTCTGATAGCTACGCACGATGAGAAAACTTGCAGTAGTGGCAGAGGCGGCGGCAAGACCATGGCAACAGTACCATGCTTATACTAATCATGATAAAGCTTCAGTATGTGTTTTGAGTACAATAATGTTCATTGACGCATATAAGCAAAGTGACTATTACAAAGGGAAAGGCAGACTTTTTCTCAGGTTTGCAAAATGCCAAAATCGTCTGCATTCAAAGACTATCACTGGTATCCTAGAACTATATCCAACTTTCTCCTTTGGAAGAATACCATCTTGCATCGGTTTTCTCGGGTGGAATAAGAAATAGGGGCTCCAAGGTCGACACTAGTATAGGATAGGCGCAGACATGAATCTTAATGCGACACGACTACTGCATAATACCTTGTGTTTCTACTTTCTAGATTTTGATCATTCTTAAATCTTAATGTGACACGACTACTGCATGTGCAAAGAAAGACCAGAGTAACCAAGTCCTTCAGGATCTCCAAGTTAGCAATATCTCAAAAGAAATGGTGTGGTTCAGTTTCAGAAATGCAAAATGCAACTGTTACCTGAGTTGAAGCAACCAAATGCACGAGTAAATTGTTCATAATAGTTGGTGGTGCTGACAAAAGAAATTCATTATATGATTTTTCAGCATACCCTGATAGAAGATTCATAGCATCTGACGGTGCATGAAAGACACTAACATTGAGATCATGAGCAACTGCAGCAGTATTTGCAAAATCACTAACATTAATTTTAATGATTCGCAGTAGAATTAACTGTAGCAGTATTTGTAAAATCAGCCAATAGAATGGCGATAATAGCGGTGATCACCGAGTATCAATAACCGGCTACCACGACAAAGCAGTTGCACACCAGCAAAGTGATCATGCTAAGTTCAAAGATCTGTACTTTAAGAATGAATCAACTGGTAAATTCTCGATCTCCCTCTCTTCCTTGATCATAATTCCAGTTAGATTGCTTTTGATCTCTCCTCTAGGCTGTATCATTAATTATTAAAGCAGTCTCCTCATGGGACACTCGGTTTCATTAAAATCAAACAACCTGTTTCTCTCTCACCGACTAATGGAAATCTAGCATTTAACTATTCAGCAACCTACTCCGGTACCGACATCTAGCCAATAAAGACTGCACAAGGAAAACTAGATTATTCTAAAAAGTTCGCAGCTACGTTCTTATAGTAGGCTAGATGACCTTTTTATCATCCAAACATCCAGTTGTTGGGTGATGGAGTTACAAATGTTTGTGAGACTTACCTGTTATTCATTCATGATTTGACGTCTAAATGCATTAAAATTCAGATTCCGGGAAGTTATGCAGCTTAGACAAATTGTTGTACAAGGAGATAAAAGACAGAATCAGATCAATCACTTACAGATACCTTTTTGAATTCAGAATGTACTCGTTCTTCTGCTCTTAACCTCTGCTAACAAGAAACAAAACAGAACATGCATTAGCATATAAGAAGAGATCAGCCAACATAGAATAACTGAAAGCGACAAGACGAGAAACTAAGAAGGAATTGATGAATTACTGCTGCATATTAGAATTAAGAAGTACCTTTTCAGGATCTGTAATGGCCCCGTGATTTGATCCAGTATACACCCATCTCCAATAGATACATTGCCAATTCACAGTACTCGGTAATATAAATTATTAATAGTACTCTTATAAGAATCTTGCATTTAGCAAGTGAACTTTGTTATTGAACTAGTTGGTACTATTTAGATACAATTATCAAGAGGTTACAGCTCAGCAGTGTCCTGCACTGTATAATAGGGTGCAGAAGCAGAAAGTAATTGTGGTACTAGAAAAATCATACACAAGCTGGAGCATCGAAATGCGGGAAGGCAATGAAGGCAATGGATAAAGGAATAATAAGTACAGGGGATTTTATGTCGACAAGAACAGGATTCAAACTCGGGATATCTCCATTCTGTGCAAGTTCTAACGGGTTACCATTCAGAAGCATGGTTTGGCTTCTTAGGTTACCGTCCATCGGAGTTAAATGGTATTCTTCTCTTGATAATGCTCCGTATGATGCTTTTCTTCCAAGCCATGAAACTGTTCTCTTAAGACCATGCGTGAAAGATTTTTGTTGCTGATTTTCTACAACCAAGTTGAGGTTTATATCGTTACGAACTCTGATTCGATATTCGGTATGGTTGCTTAGATTGATCAGAAGTAAGGTTATGCCCGCCTGTAAGAAGACAACGACCGAGAATAAAATGAAACATTAAATACATATCTATAGGGATGTTAACAGCAAATATGGATGACCAACATACAACATTCTCTTTCTAAGCGATGTTAGATATTTTGAAAAAACAAAAATATGAGGCTCACTTTTTCCTTCGAACAATGAGCATAAACACGTAAGTGCGCTGAAGCATCGCTATCAACTGAAAGAACTCTTTTACCCATAAGCCGATGCCATAGAAGTGCACTACTCGTACCAAATTCATCCAAGCAAAAGAAGTATGAACATAAGATGTCTTCATGCTGAACAAAACAAATTAACTATTTCTATCTACGTGATATTTTTAAACATGTTTACCTGTAGTAATCAGGGTTGGGAACAAATGTGGTTGTGTTGAGGAGACCATAGTTCCCACCAATTAAAGTTTGTCTACAATATACCTTTGTTTCGTACTTGGATGACATTCCAAGCTGATCTAAGTACCTGAAATGCATATAAAATTGTCGTGAACTTGAACAGCGTATCGACAAGAGAATTTAAGACTGATTAAAAAAAAACGAGATAAAAAAGACATACAGAGAAACAACTTAATTCAGTTTACCAGAAGCTATTAACAAATCTATTGGACACATGACGACCACCATTATTGTAGGCTCCTCCAGCTTCTCCAACCCAGGCAGAAGCCCAAGGACCATGTCTTTTCATTGTTTGCTGAAGATTGACGAAAGTTCCAGCAGCCCTGTTCAAATGATAGGGATCCAATATCTTACTCACAAGATGGGGATCATCACCTAGAGAGAGATAGAGGAAATGCATTGGCTAAAAGAGGCAAGATAAATAAAATAAACCAAAGGTCTTTCTGTGGAATGAAGGAAACCGTAAATGATTTACCCACCAGCGCCCAGATTGTATAGATGATGTGTCAGTGCATTGACTGTGTTTAACCCGGATACATCAAGACACCTTGCATACCATTTCAGATCAAAGAATCCTCCTGGTGCTAGAAGCAATGGTTTGACGCCGGAGTTCTTGTATAAGTCATTGATGATAGCTTTAAGGTTGATTAAATCTTCTCCGTACTGTGTGGCACCAACACTAGCACCAACTCCATTTCCACTCAGCTCGTTACCTTCAGCAGGAATTTGAATGTGGTTGGTCTGAGTAAATTACTAAATGCAATCAAGGACATCAAAGTTAGACTTAGACATGATGCTTTCATCGAGTGTAGTTACCAAATTCCCATGAATCGATATGGTATCCTTTGGAGATAGTGTATTTGATGAAATCACGGGCATTACTTGAGTTCCAAGCACCTCCCCAAGCACCTTTTCCGGTTTTGTGCCTCCCATAAAGTGCATTCAGTCCAAATGTTATTATGGCCCTACAAAAGCAAGATTCAAATACCCAACTAGTATCAGTTTTCTATGCATGTTCCTTCCATTAAGTACAGACATATAACCATGAAGAAAGAAACGGTTAGACATAAAGGCATCAGTTGCTTGTTTATAATGGCTGTTATTGGAGCAAACTTCTTTTAAGATTGAAAGTAGTCAAGGATCAGCATCTTGCACGATATTCTTTTTCTCTTTTCATATATCACAAAAATAGAAACATAGAGCTGCAATGGGATATCTAATTTCTAAATGTGTATCTTTTCTCTAGCGAACGAAGGGAGGATCTTTAGATAAATCTAACATGATCAATCAGAAATAATTTTTCAAAAATGTTATCTATGTCCTCAAGAAGATTGGCAAGAATCGAAGCTCGTGAAGTGCACATACAGTACAAAGTTTTCAGAATAATTGACCGACTTCTTCGATATATATGAAAAAAATGAAGTTGTACATACAGTACAATGCTTTCAGAATTTAGCTTTCTTTAGAATTTGGTAATTCCTTCCCCGTCATATTCAGCTGTCAACAAGTAATTGGGTAGAGAATCTGTTGGTGAAATCAATGAAATGTATGGGGTCGTTATAAGTAGGCCTGTGGTTTGTCATACCTATAGTGTAAGTAGGCAATGAATACGGTGTTTTACCTATGGTTGTCATTGTTTCTCCTTATCTTCCTAGATATGAAAAATGACCAATCTATCAAGAAATATCCATTGGACCAAGGAGGATTCTAATCTGGACTTTATATAACACGTCGTTCAAGATGATTGAGCATACAGGAAAAAGAAAAAAGTCGAAAGCAATCTTCAACATTCAGATGAACATGACAAATGCTTTCTGCTAGCTTAACTACATAAGAAGGTCGAGAACAGATGTAAGAATAGGCACGTAAAAGTCCAAAAGTTAAAATCTTACCCTGTCTTACCAAGTAAGTCATTGAGCTCGTCCCATCTATCCATGTGTAAACAACCTTTGGAAAATCCAAACAGCCCATCTTTCTTTTTGAAAAATGGATGAGCATGACAAGGATAGTTCAAGGCCCCCACGTCATAGATAACTTGGTCTTGCAGAGATCCTCCGATTCTTATTCTCAAATGATCGAACGCTATTACAGAACACAATCATAAACGACGCAAAATCAGCAATACGAAATCACAAACCTCAGAAACAATTTATCGAGCACATGAAACAACAAATATAAGTTGATGTCTTTATACATCAGCCAGCTTTGGAACAACAATAATAAGAACAAATCGTGACTCAGGGTGGAAACTCAGTAGGCAAGAATACGCACCTCTTATGGCCTTGGCGAGCAGCGGATGAGACAAGTTCTAAGAAACAACAAAACGAATCATCAGTTGTGTTGTATGTCCGATACCCTTAGACTTACAAAAGCAATTAAAATCTCTTACGAAACTTTCGAATTCATACCAGGGATAAAGCAGTGGACTCTCCCCATGGGCAATGGTTGTAGTTACACTTATCCGATGGCCACCAATCAATAGTAGCACAAACAAAATGATCATCAGTCTCAGCAACCTTTGTAGCACCCCTAACAACAACTGTTGCATACGCAGTTTCTTGAGCAAAAATCACTGGGAGACAACACGCCATACAGAGAACCAAAGGCACCCAGAAAGCCATTTGCTAAACAACAATCACAATTCCTTGAAACACTAGGTAATTACTCAATCAATTTAGCTGCAGGAAAACGATTTAAGTTAGTTACAAATGATTTCCACAATTTTAATCAAATTTTTATCCAGAAACAGTTCATTACTGCAATTTCCAGATTTAGAAGAACATCCAAATTTCAGTTTTTCTTTTTTGTTTTGTTTTGTTTTGTTTTGAAGTAATCAAATCAATCTTGATCTCCCCTTCATATATGAACAAAACCCATTTCATAGAATTCCACTAAAATCCATTTGCATCTAATTTATAACAAAATCCAAACAAACAAACAAACAAAACAAGCTAATCTTTATCTTAAATCTCAAAAGCTTAAAGGAAATGGATTCACAGCAACATGATTTGTACAATCAAATTCAAGAATCCAACAAGATTGTTACCTGATAAGCAGGAAATTCAGCATCTGAAATTTGAAATGAGAATTCACTGTAGAGAATTTGGAGCTGCTGCTGCTTTGTGTCACTGTCTCTCTTTCTATTTCTTCACATTCTGCTTTGCTTGTAATAATTTAATGAAAATTCCACCAACTAATCAATCTAAGCAAGGGACTGTTGTTGTCTCAACACATGGGCAATCTTCAATCTTTGTCGGATAGAGTAAGAATTATGCAACGTATTTTATTCTTATTTTAATATTAATATTTTTATGGATAGTGCAGCTGAACCGTTTCACTAAGAAAGTAATTCTAATTTCTAAAAGCAAAATTCTAATTTCTAAAAGCAAAAGGCAACAAAAGAAAGGCAAATGTTATAAAGATTGCAGATCAATCTTGGTATAGGGCGGCAAAGAATTGGTAGAGGGGCGGCAAGTGTGATAGCAATGTCCCTCTTATTGGTTAGGGGGTGTCCTATAGGGGTGTAGATTGACTAAAATCAACCAAAATCAAATCATTTTTTTTTTAAATCAACCAAAATCAAATCAATTTTTTTTAAACCTAATGAATAAAAAAAAATCAAATTAGTTTTTTTTTTTCATCTTCTTCTTCATCTTCTCTTCTCCTCCATCAACCCTAACCTCCATTAAAACCGAAAATTTCATCGTCTTCGATTAATCGGCGATTTGAAAAATGTTTGGAAAAACCCGGTTAGGGTTTAGTTTATCGTGTTGGATTTAAGTTAATTTTGTATCAAAAATTAGGGTTTTGTATGAAAATTGAAATTGAAATTTACTGGGTTTATACTAGTTACGGTTGGTAATAACTCAAATACGAACCAGAATCGTAGATTGGAGTTGATGTTACGGTTGGTTTAAACTCAAATACCAACCGTAAGTTCTTAGTTTTGAGAATATGTTGATTCACGGTTTTTATTTGGATCATATTTATCAACCAGTAATTGAGTTACGGTTTGAAACTCAATTAAACTAACCAAGTAGTAAATCATCCCGAATGTTAACAACTTATCAAATAGTTATGTACGGTTCAAAAGTTAAGATGACTTACCAACCAGTAGGTTAGTTACGGTAGGTTTCGATTCATTAGTTACCAATCAGTAGGTTAGTTACGGTTGGTTTATAATCATTAGTTACCAACAGTAAGTTCCCTACGGTTCGTAAGTGAACAAATTATACCAACCGTAACTGGTTTTTTTCTGGATTTTCCCCCAACATGTAGTTACGGTTGGTAACGAGCTCCATTCCAACCGTATGTTCTTCTGAAATTTTGGGTTTTCCCAAAATTGAACCAGTCTGATTAGTAATTGATACATTACGAACCGTAATATATAGTTACGGTTGGTAACGAGCTCAATTCCAACCGTATGTTCTTCGAAATTTTAAAAAATTTGATTTGTTACGTACTTTAGAAGTATACCTAGCCATTTTCAATCTTTGGGTTCTTCACTTTGTTAGTTAATTTTTTCAATTGGTTGAGATTGACCTTCACAAATATCTCAAAAGTTTCTTTTTCTTCTCTAATTTTTTTTTAATAACCTATTTTAGAGTTATGAATCATATGATAAGTGAAAATTAATTATCAACATTAATCTTGATTATCAACACTAATCTTGATTATCATTACTAATCTTGATTATCAACAATAAGGGCTAATTAGTCATTTCCAGATTCTATTTGATAAGGGACACTTGAAAATTACTTGTAATGACCTTTTTGTCTTATTAGGGTGCCGCTCCTCTACCATTTCATGCCGCCCCTTTACCAAGCTTGTTGCAGATAGGGGTACCAAATTGCGTAGGGGTGTGCGAAAATATATATAGGACAAAATAGTTATTGCAAATAGGGATACTTGAAAATCTTGTCATTGATTAGGAACAAAGTGCATGGGAGCTAATTATTTCGATTGTTAGTTAGGATCTTGGATGTTATTAGTAACATTGAGTCCTAGAGTTCTGGTACGTGTGAATTGTGTGTGTGTGGGTATGTGCCAAGAGCACATGAGAGCTGTAAGTGAGATTGAGAGAAGTCGATTATATAAACTTGTTGTCCTTGTAATTAAGAATTATCATCTTTTATTCAATCAATTCATTGATATCGTCTCAATAGAATGTAGACATTCAATGTTATAGAATGTTAGCATGGTCTCAGACCTGAGAATCACAATTCTCAGGGGTATCGATCCATTTTTCCGATGTAGCAACCTTAATTCTCTTTAATTCAATTTCATCTGCTGTTGTTCTTCATCAAACTCTGCTTGTTCTTCATCTTTACAAAGAATTAAGATCTCAGATATAGATTTCTTACAACATTTTTCCAATTTCATCTTCAACCAAAGTTTATCATCATAATTGGGTTGTTTTTCGCAATCTAATTTCTTAATCGAGATTGCTGTTCTTGATTCCCGATGCTGAGAGAGTCTGATCGTGTTCTAGTCCGCTACACCAAGGTTTATTTAGGGCAAAAACTTAAAGTCGTTCCATTGATTGGATTCCGCATAAGATTGAGAAGTTGTTGGTCTCAATTCTTATTTCATGGCAGTCATCACCAAGGTGTTGAAGAATTTTGTGTTGTTAATTATGCTTTCTGAGTTGAATTTCGTATTGGAATTGTGCTGATTCAAAAGGTTTGAGTTCTCTTTATCTCATTCTTGCTGCTTAGAGAGTTTAATTTGAAGTTTTCTTGGAGCTTGTGTGGAATTGTGATTACTGACGGTTCTTAGTGTGAAGTTGTATTTATCCTGATGTTGGTGTTGCAACGTCTTCAAGAGGATTAAGCATGATTTTGGAACTAAAATTCAATTTTAGGGTTTGAGCTCTTGGTTATTTTAATTTCTTGTTTGGTGTTTGGATTGAAATCTCTTACCTCATCAGCTATTATCATCAGAGTCTTTGCTGGTAATCTCCAACTTTATCTTTAGATTACTTTAGTTTTAACCCCTTGTGTTCAGCTTCTACATCACTAGCTCAGCAATAGGCAATTCTGTCTTCAAAGGTTTTTTCATCATAACTAGTTTGAGGCAACTAGTTTTTTAATCAAGTCCTACTTGTGCTGATACCTGGAGCTTTTAGATATGAGCATCCCCATCTCTACTTCACATTGTCTAGGTTAGAGAGAAGCTTAAAGTTGTTCCATTTGAAAGTGAGGAACAACTCCTCTTAAATCGCAGATGTGCATTGATGAGTGTATGGAGTGAGTGTTTGCAATAATATATGTGCTTAGATTGCTTATTTTTTAGTTCATTCCATTGATGTTGGTTTTGGTACAGTCTTCGTCATGCATGTGTGAGATCACGAGTGAGTTTACTTGAAAGTTTAATGATGAAACTGAAGATGCTGTTATGGGATTAAAATTGGTGATATATATTAAGTACAAGTTGATGTTCTCCTTGATGAGCCTGCACTCAATTCAGAGTGTAGCCTGATATCATTTATCTTTTATGTCTATCAGTTGCTTTTCATTCCTTTTTAGTGCATAATAATTGGTACATCTCCTACGTACTTTTCATTCTTAGTACTTTTAATAATTTGTGGATATTAGTTCGAGCTCTTACTTCTTCTCTCATGTCATTGGTGTATGCAAGTTAATGGTGTTGGCAGTGTATTTGTATGAGACTGCAGCTTACATAGTCATGTTGTTATGCAATTAAATTGCAACTAGTTTTTTTTTGTGGCCTGCTTGGTGTTCTATGATTCTACTACTTCTCTCACTTCATGTGCTGGCTTATCATTTGTGTCATACTCTAAATCCTGTGTATTAAGCTGACCAAGGTGTTTTATGTGCTTTGTCACTAGTATACTTCTTTTGGCATATGTGTGTGTGCTTCAACAAAGGTTATTCGGTGGACATCTCAGGGTTGTGACAATGTTTTCAATCTTTCCCAGTTCTGTTATTGGATGCTAGACTATGTGTGTCATGTTTGGATGAAAGTTTCTTACAGCTGGTGTTATTTTTTTTTTTTGTTGCTCATATGGTGTTCTCTGCTACTATTACTTCATATACTCTATTTCTGTGTATGGAGCCAAGTGAAGTGTTGACTATGGTGTGTCATTGTATAAGGTATTGCTATTTGGTTGGTTGCTCATATTTCTCCTGCATCACTTCAAGGTACTACAACATCAATTCCTATTATAACAGTTTCAATACTGCATTCACAATCTCATATTGTATTCTCTCCTTCTTATAGGTGGATAATTTAAAGATTGTGGTGTATTTGGGTACCCTCGTCTTTTCACTAGGGGTAGTATGCTTGGTCTCAACTATCCGAAGTTGGTTGATATTTTGTATATCGGCATAATTATGAGAGTATTCAAAACTGGACTAGGTCCCGGGGTTCTTCTGCATTTGCAGTTTCCTCGTTAACAAAATCTTGTTATGTCTTTTACTTTGATTTCCACATTATATTTGTTATTATTATAATAAAGTAAAACACACATACATTAACTCCGCATTATTTGATGGTGATACTGTAGAGTTTGGTTAAGTCTGAACCTATTATCAAGTAACACACTTGATTGTCGTATCGTCTCGATCTTGTATCCATAGTAAATCACACAAGTTATCTTGTTGTCATATTGTCTCGATCTCGTATCCATAGACGATCACACAAAGTTTGAATACTGAAGTTATTGTATTGTCTCTGTTAGACCACTGCTCGGTCGAACTCGCAAGCGTTGCTATCTCAAGCTTGTTTGTGAAGTTTAGTTGCCAAAACTATAAGTCTTGATTTCTAGTATACTTATACCTAAGTCTCGGACTAGGATAGTAAGTGTAGTTGAGCTCTAGACTCCATGACGTTCATCAAATGAAGACGAAGAACTACTCAAGGGACCTTGTGGAACTTCATCGACAAAAGGTATGTGGAGACTTGAACTTATCTATCATTCAAAAGTCTATCTACTCTATCTCCCATTTGAGACAAAAGTCGTATTGTTATTTCGAGCCGAGTTTATCTCGCTTATCTATTTCTCAAAATATATGTCGGTAAGCTTTCTTTAGCCAAGTTCATCTTTACTCGTGACGAAAGTCATGATGATTATTTCAATAACTTGAAAATCGCTTTGATGCTAATAGTTTGTGAATAACAACAATTTTAACATCCTCTAAGAAAGTTTCAATGATTGAAATGAGAGTTTAGAACAAGTAACCATGTTTGGTTATAAACATAGTGTGTTCTCACATTTGTGTAAAAGTACAAATCCAGGAACCTAAAGTATGCGAACCCGTATGCGTACTGGCGGTTGTTGGAAATATGGGTAAGTATACGTACTGTACGCATACTGGCGGAAGTTTCACGTCCGTGAATTTCTGCTGGAGTTTGGAAGTAAAAATTAAACTTAATCACGTCACTTAAGTATGCGTACACGTTTGCATACTTAAGCAGATTACTTTCTAAAATCGGTTTGTTCATGAACTAAAACATACATATAATAAGGAATGTAATCTTTGCAAACCGTGGCTATAATGTTCATGAATTGATTCGATTGAATCAAAATCGATTTTGTTTCGATTGTGTCTTGTATACTTCTATGAGATCTAAGCAATTGAACAACTCTCTAACTAGTTTCATTTGAGTCATTTGAACTAGTTATGGTAAAGATGATTAACTAGTTCAAATGACTCAAAAGAACTAGTTAGAAAGTTGTTCAATTGCTTAGATCTCATAGAAGTATACAAGACACAATCGAAGCAAAAACGGTTTTGATTCACTCGAATCGATTCATGAACATTATAGCCATGGTTTACAAAGATTGCATTCCTTAATTTATAAATGTCCTAGTTCACGAATAAACCGTTTTTAGAAAATAAACCACATAAGTATGCATACCGGTACGCATACTTA
Organism: Papaver armeniacum; assembly: GCA_023531295.1. NCBI lineage: Eukaryota > Viridiplantae > Streptophyta > Magnoliopsida > Ranunculales > Papaveraceae > Papaver > Papaver armeniacum. The sequence goes on from JAJJWW010019362.1 coordinate 116,330, forward strand.
AGTACCCGGATTGAGCTTGTTTTTGGTTCACAAACTCCAACAGAAATTCACGGGATGTGAACTTCCGATAGTACGCAGACTTATCTCCGGTCATCCTAAACCAGTAAAGTACGCATACTTTGGTTCAAGGATTTTGGACTTACACAAGTATGAGTTCACATACAATGTTTATATCCAATCATGGTTATATATTTTAAACTCTTATTTCAATCATTGAAACTTTCTTAGAGGATGTTATATAGTTTTTATTCACAAACTATTTTTCATCAAAGCGATTTTCAAGTTATTGAAATAATCAACATGACTTTCGTCACGAGTAAAGATGAACATAGCCAAAGCGAAAGCTTACCAACACATATTTCGAGAAATAGATAAGCGAGATAAACTCTGCTCGAAATAGCAAATGTATCAACTACAATCCGAGACTTAGCTATAAGTAGACTAGAAATCAAGACTTATAGTTTTGGCAACTAAACTTGACAAACAAGCTTGAGATAGCAACGCTTGCGAGTTCGACCGAGCAATGCTCTAACAATCTCCCCCTTTGTCAATTTTAATGACAAAACTATCAATACATATGTAATACAAAATAAATAAACTTTGTAGCTTCTCATCCAAATTCTTGATCTCCTTGGTTCTTCAACATTACTCGAAATCTTCGTCACTTCCAAGTATTCCAATGATTCTAAATGTGTTCAACTCAGCATCATCGTTGTTGAAGATACGTAGCTATAACAATGAGAAAACAGTATCTCTCAATCTTTGTTATACAATGTCAAGGTATTATTACACAACATCAAAGTTCAATTGTATCACAACTTCGATGACAATACTATGGTGATATGTATCACCCCCCCTAGTCAATACTTCATCTCACATGAAAAACACTCCTCCTTACATAATGATCCGAAAACCATATGTATTTGTAGTGTGAACTACACATTAATTTTCCCCCTTTTTGTCAATAAAGGGGAAAATAAAAGTAAATGACACAACAAGATTTTGTTAACGAGGAAACCACAAATGCAGAAAAACCCAGGGACCTTGTCCAAAATTGAATACTCTCAGGATTAAGCCGCTACATAAAATTAAACCAACTTCGTATAGTTGAGACCAATAAACTGAACCTATAGTTCACCTAGTTCCGTCTGTATTCCCACGCCTCCAACTTATGAATAAGTCACGTACTTGGAACAATTCCTTTGGTTCATATTCCAAACAGTAAAGGAACAACCAATCTGTTTGGTATCTACTCTCTTCAACCAAGTGATGTAAGTTCGACAAAGGCTCTTCTGTTTATCTTAATAAACTCATTCGTCAGGTTCTTAGATCTATCTAATTCTAAACTACCAAAGGTAATTGTTAAGATTTTGCAATCCATACTTTTAATCACAAAGAATTGTATTAATGTCGATCTACACAACTAATCAATCCAATCTATCACAAGGATAAACCGATTATAGTTGGATTTTCTTATACCGAAACAAGTATTGTGCACACCAAAGATTATGAACCCCAAATCAGAAATCTTCAATATCTTCTTTTTCTTCAAATCTTCTTAGATCTTCAATAAACACCTGCACGCAACAACTTGAATCTCTTGTGATCAATCACGCACAGAACGGAGTCTGTTAACAATGGATTATTACAAGATCGTCTGTAGAACCAACAACAGTCTAAAGATCCCTGTCGAAACTTCGATCTAGTTTAAGTGAATCTTATATAATAAGAGAAGATTCTCAAGCATAAACAAACTAGGTGCAATCAAAGTTCAACCACCGTTAGTCAATCAAATTAACAGAAAACACAAGATAAACCGCAATTATCTAGTTTCCCACCAACAGTACTACTAGAGCTTCTCAATTCTAAAGAAGACTTTAAACTGAGCGGCATAAGAGATTTCGCCTAATTAGGTTACTCTCCTCTCCGAATAGGCGGCTTCACCAGTAACAACACAACCGAGGAAGTTTGTTGTTACGAAGGATTTGTTTACTAGAAATGCAAACTTCAAGTATTTATAGACAAGGAAGTTTGGACACCAAGGAATTTCCAAAACCGAAAATATTCTCAAAGATATTCAATATATTTCAAATTCGATTTCAATAATTCCTGGAAATGCTCTGTCCAAAATATTAATCGAAACTCTCTTTGGAAAATCTCAACTAGTAAATGCACATTACTAATTCTCGTTTTCCTAAAATAAAATTAAAAACCTTAAATAAAAGATTCTTTACTTATTTACGTTTCGATCCTGGGATTTCCTTCCTGTAGCTATTAAGGAATAACTTTGGATAATAAAAGATAAACATTACTGCACATGTTCAAAGTATGCTGACATCCTTACTTTGTAAGTCCTCTTTCATACTTACAACCTTGAAACCGATTTGCCACACTTCCAAACAAGTTTAGAATTGGTTCATCTGACTTTCAAGAACTATGCGATTGATCAAGGAACACTCAATCATAAATCATGGGTTTAACGGTTCTACCAAAACAATTTTCGGTTCTACCTCCATGTGAGTATTGTGCATAGTCACACTAGCTTCCCAAAATTCGGTTGACTATGTACTAGGATCGGTTCCGCACATATATATGGTATTTAACTTATATATGTTCCACATGTCCAGAGGATCGGTTCCCCTTTGCCTAAAAACGTGTTGCATATGTCCATAGGATCGGTTCCCCTTTTTGGTAAAAACTTGTTTCACCTCATACAAGGATCGATTCCCCTTTGTGATGTGTTGCACCTCTTCATAGGATCGGTTCCCCTTTACCCAGAGTTGGTCATACACAAATCACAAACTCGATCATACCATCTCAGGTGATTACTTAAGGTCGGTTTCACTAATAAATGTCATACCAATACATAAGTCGGGCCTTTGTGAATAGTTTTACCAAGAAAACAAACAAGTCATGAGCGGTTATACTAAATCACACATATTGGTTGTTCAAAAGATATGCAATGAATAACAATACCAATAACGCCTGCCGATTTCCTTTTCAATTCATAAACAAGTTTATGAACTTACTTCCTTAAAACACACGTATAAACATTGTTTCCTAGGATGAAATCCTCACCTCATACCCATACATAATCACAATAGCATTCAAACGATTATGTCGATGTCTTATCTACAAAGTTTAATGGTTAAGCAATAAACCTCATATTGTACTCCTTAATACTATGGCTATCTAGAGTGTTCATGCTTCACAGTTTTGTTTTCAATATGCACGATTGAAAGATACGTTAGGGAATGAAAGCAGTTCAAGTCAAATATCACTAACCTCAAGTGGAGGGATGATGTTGTCGTTGTAGCTTCTTACTTCTTCAATTCTTCGCAATACTTGTAATGTCTCATATGCCAATACTTTCAAGATAACCTATACGAAGTTGACTATAGTACATAATCAAGTGACTCTTAAAATGAGTTTTTGATTCACTAAAATATGACAACCAAACTTGACATACCAACGCTTGGTGGGTTCAACCGATCTATGCTCTAACACACCGTTAGATGAAAACTTGATTAGATTCAAGATAATATCTTTTAAACGTTGGATCGAACTTAGCTTGTTATACACAAATGAAATGCACCTTCATTTAGGTTTGATTAACCGTACCTAAACGTGTACACTTAGTCGGTTCAAAAATAGTTAACCAATGGTTAGCTATATGAGCACTTTCATATTAACCTTATTCATCTTTACCATAACTAGTTAAAATGACTCAAATGAAACTAGTTAGAGAGTTGTTCAATTGCTTATCTCTCATAGAAATATACAAGACACAATCGAAACAAAATCGATTTTGATTCACTCGAATCAATTCATGAACATTATAGCAACGGTTTGCAAAGATTGCATTCCTTATTATATATATGTTTTAGTTCATGAACAAATCGATTTTAGAAAGTAACCTGCTTAAGTATGCAAACGTGTACGCATACTTAAGTGACCGGATTGAGTTTTTTTTTACTACCAAACTCCAGCTAAAATTCACGGACGTGAAACTTCCGCCAGTATGCGTACATACTTACCCGGATTTCCAACAACCGCCAGTACGCGTACGGGTATGCATACTTTTGGTTCTCGATTTTGGACTTTTACACAAATGTGAGAACACACTATGTTTATATCCAAACATGGTTACTTGTTCTAAACTCTAATTTCAATCATTGAAACTTTCTTAGAGGATGTTAAAATAGTTTTTATTCACAAACTATTAGCATCAAAGCGATTTTCAAGTTATTGAAATAATCATCATGACTTTCGTCACGAGTAAAGATGAACTTGGCTAAAGAGAAAGCTTACCTACACATATTTTGAGATAAACTCGGCTCGAATAGGAGATATAGTAGATAAACTTTTGAGTGATAGATAAGTTCAAGTCTCCACATACCTTTTGTCGATGAAGTTCCACAAGTTCCCTTGAGTAGTTCTTCGTCTTCATTTGAAGAACGTAGTGGAGTCTAAAGCTCAACTATACTTACTATCCTAATCCGGGACTTAGCTATAAGTAGACTAGAAATCAAGACTTATAGTTTTGGAAACTAAACTTGACAAACAAGCTTGAGATAGAAACGCTTGCGAGTTTGACCAAGCAATGCTCTAACAACTATGATAATGTTATCCGTAATATGTGTACCCGGAAGAAAGGCGGATATGATCTTGTTATATGATAGGTTTTAGCCTGTTAGCTAGCTAAAACCTTTGAAATTATCTTGTAAATAGTATTGCTTAATCTTATGGACCTAAAATCCGCCGAGGTTTGAGGAGTGGCAATATTCGGGGATTAGTGTAGTATAAGAATGATTGAATTCTAGGTTTAAAATGAACAAGAACGCGCAATTGGGGGATATGGGAATTAATTGGGGGATATAGCTACAAGACAAAAACGGTGTCCCAATAGCAATTCTGGGTGACCCCCTATGTAATTATTTTTTAAATTCCTAATCTAGCCCCCACTAATCTAGCCCCCACTAATCAGGATTATTGGTTAATTATAATTATTAAAATGTTAAGTTTTTGGGGGATAAATTAGTGTGTATTTATTTTTATTTGAATTTGTGTTGGTTAGTTGAGAGTAGAAGGAGGGACAATGTTTTTTGAGTGGAATTTTTTTTTTGAAAATGGAAGATGATTGTGATGAGAGAATTGCTTCTAAGAGGTTGAAAATTTGATTTTTTTTCTTGAATCCACCATTGTTGCAATTTGAAAAAGCTTGGTGCCGGCATGGTATTCAACCAAAAAACCATGTCGGCATTTGCTGGAAATTTTCATAAATTGTTTGCCACTATCCGGGGGGTTCGGGGTCTCGTTACAAAAATTTTCAGGTTTTGATCTTCAAAACCTATTTTTTCAGGTTTTAATCAGTCTACTTCCGGCACAGTTATCTGATTTTCGAGCATGCCGGAACTAGTTCACTTAACTACCGGCATTGATAGATTTATATCGAGCATGCCGGCATTTAGTTCCGGCATTGAATTTCATCATTTCCGACATGTTCTTCAGCACTTCCGGCGTGGTCTTCATCCTAAATAACCATGCCGGAACTCACTTCCGGCGTGGTCTTCATCCTAAATAACCATGTCGGAACTCACTTCCGGTGTGGTCTTCATCCTAAATTTCTATGCCGGCACATGATGAAAAGTATTCAGAATTTTTTTTTTTTCACTTGACTACCGGCATTTTTATATCGAGCATGCCGGAATTTAGTTCCGTCATTGAATTGCATCAATTCCGGCATGGTCTTCATCACTTCCGGTGTGACCTTCATCATTTCCGACATGTTCTTCATCACTTCCGGCATGGTATTCATCACTTCCGGCGTGATCTTCATCATTTCCGGCATGTTCTTTATCATTTCCAACATGTTCTTCATCACTTCCGGCAGAGAAGGAAAAGAGAATTTGAAAGGAAATGGGGAAAATTTAGAATTTGAAAGAGAATGGGGAACATTTGGGTTTCAAAGTTTTAACCCTAAAAAGATTAATAAGAAGTGGAGATGGAAATGGGGGATATGATTTTGTTTTTTGATTTTTATTTTGAGGGAAGGGTACTTTAGTATTTTTGCCCCCAAAAACACCCCTTAGCAGACACTATTGGTTGGGGGAAGTAATTCATATCCCCCAATTAATTTTCATATCCCCCAATTGTGGGTTCTTTAAATCCCAGTTTTAAAGAAATCCTGAATTGCAAAGACAATAGCATTGCCCAAAATGTCTTAGTTAGCTTTAAAAGAACTGGGCTGAAAACCGTTTGGACCAGGCCCCCCCACCCCCCATTGATTCATATTAGAAATAGTAGCCCAAATTTCTTCCTTGGATGAAATTTCGGAGGAATTTTCTTCTTCAGAGATGCAAGGATCAATTATATTTGAGAGATCAAAATCGTAATTGCTGATTTGAGAGGTACTGATCTGAGTTAAATGATTAACCAGAAGAGAATAGATTTGGTCCCTATCAGATAACCATAGCCCGTATATCTCTCTAAGAGAATTAATTGAATTGATCCTTTTTATATTTGATGTCGAAGCATGGAATTATTCAGTGTTTTGATCGTATTCACTAAAGAATTTATCCCTAGATATCTGGTGATAATAATCATTTTTTATTTTGTACCATTAATAATGCAAAAATCAAGAATACATGGCACAGTTTGGATAACTTTGCCTATGTAAAGAATGGTCAGGATTTGTCCTTGGCATAGATAAGTCCATGGCCGTGGTTGTCCAGAACGCACTCATTTTCTGCACATGTGCCTTCGCTTTTAGGGAGATGAATGAGTAACCGTGGGTTCTCAATCGTTCTTTACATCTACCCTAAATCCTCTACCCTCGAATTCTTCGTCTTCCTTCATTACATCATGAGACATGGAACACGCTGGTTCCATTTTGTTGGCCATGGGGATGTTCACCGCGATTTTTATCTTTGGTTTAGTTCTCAACTCAATAAGGATTGCAAAACTCAAGTTAGTTCTTAGATCAATCGGTACTGCAAAACTCAAATTATGGGGATTTTGGTTCATTATTTGTACGTAATTTGATTTACATGGCCAAAATTGGGAAGGAGAGGAGAGGTAGAAAAGAGAACTAAGAGGCAAAACTATTTGATCTGTCTTCCAAACACTTCACAAAACCAAGAAAATGGAAAATGATCAGAGACTTCTAGTCAATCTGATTTCTCTGACTGATTTAAGAGTTTTAAAATTGAATGATTTCACGTATCGAGTTTGATATAAGTTTTGGGTTTTCCTTTTGTTAGCGTATTTCTTTCAATTCTTACTTCTCTTATTGTTAGTTTTGTAGATATATCAGATGAAAGTTCTTATTGTTTGTACTCCCTCCGTTACTTTTTAATAGGCCAGTTTCTATAAATAAATGTTACAAAAAAATAGGCTGGTTTCCCAATTGGGAAAGTCAAATGTTACTTTAATTTTTTGGGACCACTTTTCTTTTAACTTCTTTTGATGACAAGTGTTATGTGGACCATTTCAATTACTTCTTTGGCTGACAAGTGTCATGGGGACCATCTCACTTCACTCCTTTTATTGACAAGTGTCTAGAGGACAACTTTCAATGATTAGTTCTCATAATTTCCTTAATTTTCTTAAAAAATAAAACTGGCCTATTAAAAAGTAACGGAGGGAGTATTATGTTTGATGTTACAGGACGTGGAAGTAATAGAGCATTTAGAAAAGTATAACCACCGGGAGGTATAAGGTGAAAGGGAGTCTTCCAAAAAAATAAATATGAGAAAGGTAATCGATTTCAAGTCTATGAGTTTGGTAACCGGTGATGGAATTCATTGAGAATTTTTATGTTTAGGGTCTCATGAATTAGAGATTTTGACATTTATATTTTGTTGACCTCCAAATGATTTGGTTACCCTTTTGGATTATTTAGACTGCAATTGGTAGATAATAGCTATGGCAAAGGAAAGTGAAGGAATTTATTGGTGTCTTTCCTGTTAGTGACGCTGCAGAAGGGAATGATTGGTGTCTGTTAGTTCAGTATTATCTAAAGTTATTATTTTGTTTTTCATTAAATATTCACCGGCCTCAATAACTTTACAACTAAATGTTTGATATTGTGACTGAATGAAAAAAAAAAAATCATTGAAGGTGTTGCAACTGTTTCCGGGAAAAGACGCACCAATCTCTTTTAGCAACTTAAGATACTCATAAGCTAGATGGGAAGAATCAACCTGAATACAATGGCATACTAGGAACGATCATAACTGGATACATATATATGTGGTTTGTAGCTCATTTTATGATATTTATCTTTTTTTGAGATATGATGATAATCGAGATGAAGTATCTTACAATTGGATTTTTTTTAAGGTTCCGGCATGAGGAGATCTCAGTTTGCGATGCATCATACCATTTGCCTATTCTGTCAACAACAGAAAAAAATGGCTTTATTGTAATGAGGGTGTTTTCTTATTGGAACTTATTTGTGGATTTGGGTTTTCTCTTATTGGCATGAAATTTTTAATAACTGAAACTTGCATCACCTGCGAGTGCTTACATTTGCGACCGGTGCTGTCAAGGCTGTACGCACAAGCATAAGATATGAAAGAATTGTTTGTTGCTCTTAGTTAGATCATGTTTGCATTGTGCTTACTAAATTTCTAGATTTTACAAACAATCTTTAATTCTGGAATATTAATCCATGTCTTCTCTTATCAATTTAGCCTTAATCCTTACAATTAATCCATGTCTTTTGTTATCAACTTAGCCTTAATCCTTATAAGTTTTGTAGTCTCATGGTGTTATTTGTTCGTTGAAGCCATATGGATTTGATGCTGGTAAATTCGAGAGAGGAAACTTACTTAAAAGGGTTAGATTGTGGTATCAGAGGCATGCAAGTGGCAGACCATGTTAGATATGTCTAAAATCAATTTTATTGGTCTATTTCTTAAAACCTTCATAAATTCTCACACAACATTGCTGGATAAGTATACTGTTTTACCGTTATACGAGTGGCAGACCATATTTGGCTAACTTAGGTTATATAAAGAGCAGTCTGGATTTGGTTTTGTAGAAGATAAATTAATGGTTGTGGTTGACTCCATGAAACACATTTTACACCCCGTATTTTTACTGACTCGCCTTATAATTTCTGAAACCTTCATTTTCGATGGATGAAGATGAATGCGTATCCTTTAATTGTGTTTTTGGATGTCCTTCCCTGCTAGCTAAATCAACCTCTGTCACTTCTCCTCTGCATTTTTAGATTATATTTTCCTCCACTTTAATTTTCTCTTGATATCTCTTTGGCATATTATTATATGACTTCCTTCAAATCAGAGACACCATACCATCTCTTTGACTTTAGGTTATTATGCTTTTGTGGTTTCATTTAGGTTTTTGTAATTATAAGGTAGTTCTGATTATTTTTGTCAAGGAAGCAAGTGTCACTTCTGAAAGAATCAAATTCAATAATTTTCTCTTTCTCTGGATTCATCAGAGACCCAAAATGTGTGTAAGTAATCTTTCTTTATCCTCTCTCTTTCTCTACTGATCTTTATTACGATAAATTTTAAAATTAGAGAATTCATAGTGTCTTCAACCTGAATTGAGTGGATTGAATATTTGATAATTGCTTCTGGGTTGATAATTGCAGGGGTAGTGTATGTAAATGATATGCTGATAACTACTTCACTGACTGTTTCAAAGGATAATCTTGGTCATCCAAGAATGTAGCTTCTTTCTTATGGTACTACTTTCTTCTTCTTTTTTCCTGTTCTTGAGTATATGTCGTACTATGCATAGAGTTATACACAATTAACTTTGTTTGGGAAGTATTGAGTACTCCTATTTATGTGCATCGGATTTGTTCTTCCAACTACACAGTTGGCAGCTAGATTTATATGGGCTCATCCTGTATTACCTAATTTTGTCCTGTGTCATGGAGCATATGCAAGTCTATATATGACCAAAGAATGGTAGATGCTGATAGGTTTTTGGATTAATACCATTTCTGTTTAGGAAACCTAGAACCGTTTTGGAGTTCTAATTCTTCTACTTATTTAAGCGTTCATTGTATTTTCCAGTGATAAGTTGCAGTCAATCCTATGCGATTAAACAAGAATTATAAGTCTGAGAGTGTGGTTAGAAGGCGCATAACAGACTATTTTTGTTCGTATATCATTATATCAAATGACATCGCATACATGTCAAGGGTATAAATATTGTATGAAATTCAACTCAGTGGAGGAGGAAACGACCTGGTAAAAAGGTACAAATTAATGCCGAGAATCAGAGTCGTTTAAAGACAGTAAGCGCGAGAATGTTCACATGGTCAATGAAAATGTTCACATGGTCAATACCTGCCCAGTACGTGACGAACTGTCACTCATTCGTACCCAGAAATGACACCACAACATTTTGAGAAGGATGAATTTAGTGAGTTGCCAAATCGTGTTGATCTGACTCCCTCATCAACTGGTGGCCGAGTAAACTTTGGAGTCCTCATCAACAAGGGCTAAGCTACTAATCCCTGAATTTGGTGTAGCGCATATACGTTTGGAAGTTCCAACCGTAGAGAGACTCGGGATAAAATACAGTTGGAAAAGTATGGAGCATAACTACTTACGGTTAGGTTTTGTAGGGAAAAATATTTTTCTGAAAAAATTTAATATACGGTTGAGGGTTAGTATTTTCCCAACCGTAACCAAAATATACGGTTGGGAGTTCATATTTTCTCCACCGTATAGCTAGTTTATGGTTGGGAAATATTGGTTTTCCCAACCGTATGCAGTTCTGAAACTAGTTTCAAAATTCTTAATTCGATTAAATCCAACCTACCTAGTTATGCAATCAAAATGGTGGGTTTTTTGGTTCTTATATTTTTTGGTTTTTAATTAGATTTAAGTTAGTTATTTTAGGATAACAAGGTAATAATTTTTGGTTTTTAATTAGATTTAGGTTAGTTATTTTAGGATAATAACGTAATAATAAAACTAATGAAATGATATTTTTATATTTTTATTATGAATTAAGTCCCCCTCCTCCATATTTATGATATTTGAGTTCATAGGAGCCCTCAAAACCCCAAACTTTTTTTTTTTTTTGAGAATAAAATAGATTACCAAGGCAGAGAGTTAATCCTTTGATTCAGTCTCATTTGGAACAGAATCAGAATGATTTGTTCTGAATCTGCAGGA
>JAJJWW010019363.1:0-37641 GCA_023531295.1 Papaver armeniacum
GGGTTTTCCAGATGTAAGCTAGTCTCAGTTAACCATTTCTTTACCTGACTTCTAGAAACAAAACAAAAAAATCGCTAAACAAAATGTTTTTACTTATAATTCATGCAATTGGAAACCCAGGCGAGATTGGGGTATCTCAAACTAATCGGGGATATACACGATAAGACAAAATATGGTCATTTTGATAAAACCAAGCCACCCCTTAACCTTGTATTTTCAAAATGGCAAAATTGCCCTCGCTTAATTAACAACTAAAATTTTGATTAGATTAATTAATTAAGTTTAAATTAATTGAATAGATTAAAACTTATGAATTTTAAGTTATGAAATTTTTTGTTTTTGATTGAACTTTTGTGGGATGATTTTTGATGATTTTTTTTTTTTTTTTTGTTGAGAATATCTCTTGCAACGAAAATGAAGCACACAACCAAAATACTTGAAAAAGGGATTGCAAATACGTTATAGTGAAATCATACTCAAAATCAAAATAAATCAACACTTTCGATTCGAAATATGAAAAGTTTCCGCAAGATCTTTCATCGTTCGACCGCCGCTAAAAGTGGTAGAAGCTCTTCATCGTCGACCTCGCCCAGGCCAAAAGTGGCCAGCAAGCTCTCATAGTCAACTCTGGCTGCAGGCCAAAGTGGCGGCAAGATCTTTCATCGTCGACCTTTGCCGAGCTTTTGTTTTTGACATACGGGAGATGATATAAAATTTATCGCCGTGAGTATTAAAATCTTCCATTTGTTTTGGCGAGGTATTCAAAATACCCTTCCCACTGCTTTTTGGTGGCAAGTAAGGTATTCAAAAAAATACCTTCCTACTGTTGAAATTTTTTCCTGATCGCTTTCGCCATGGCTGTTATGAAAAGTTGGCAAGATATTCATATCACGACCTTGCTTCTGGTCAAATTACACGTAAAATCATAATTTTTCGATTTCTAACCTAATATAACAATCAAATCCACACAACACAATGATGGGTTTGAGTTTAAACATCATTTATAGTCTTCTTTTATTGGTAGAGTCAACAATTTTTTGAAAATCAAAGTTGAAGATTTTTATATGGCTTTGGTTGAATTTAAGATGAAGATGTAATAAATAGAAGAAGATGAAATGAAGAGAATAAAAAAATCGATTTAGGTAATTAAGATTATTAATGGGTAAGGGTAGTTTTGTAACTTACCATTAGGCCTCCCCTAAAACCCACAAAAGTGTCCCTTTAAAATCCGGTATACCCCAATTAGTTTAGATACCCCAATCTCGCCGGGATTGGAAAAGCATTGTTTTTACTTATTGGGGCTTAAAGGGGATGGGACTTTGGGGCTTAAATTACTAAGTGGAACCCAAATGTTATAAGGGGATATCAGGACTTAAGTAAAAGTTCAAAAATACCATCAATCATTTTAGCTTATTACTCTTCTACCCTTCCATTAACCGATTAATTTAATAAAAAATCGAAAAAATCATTAAATAAAAAACCGAAAAATCATTAAAAAAAAAAAAAAAAAAAAAAACTATCCCTCCCTCCACTCACTCTCTTCTTTCTTCTTTCTTTTCTTTTTCTTTTTTTCTTCTTCTTCATTTCCATTCGTTTGAAACGATTAATCGTCGATTCAAAAAAAAATCTTCGCGATTGAACTCATTCTATAAAACCGTGAAACCTAAGGAAAATTTAGGTCAAAAACCGCCGAATCAACCTCCTTCAAACAGAGAAACCAACTTCATCAAATGAAGATGGAATTGAAGATCAAAAGAAGTGAATGGAAGGAGATGCAGTAGCCAAGGGTCCTTGGAGCATGACAAAGAATAGTGTGAATTTCAAAACCCACTCTTTATCTAAGCATTTTGTTGATTATTTTGTTGGTTTTGAAAATTTTAGGTCCTAAAAATGGTTTAAAGTGCATACTACCGGGAGTTCTTGTATTCCTCGCATTTTAAATAGATCTTATGGTTGGGGATTGTTTGTTTTCCAGTCGTTTATATGTTACAGTTGGGATATGCTAGATATCCAGTAGATTTGTAGGATTTCCGGTTGGGATATCTTAGAACTGCAACCGTAATATAGTCGATGCGTACGAGATGGAGAAATCCTATCCGCAAAAGTTGTATACGGCTAGGGTTATTCCTAGTCGTATATTCTCCTGTGTTCAATTTTTCTTTCAATATTAATATTTACGTCTTGGTCCTTTCCGTCCGTAACTTTGCTTCGACGTGATACTTAGTTTTCCCACCACATTATGATTACTACTTTTGGAATTTCCTAGCCGTATATAGTCATGTCTTTGAATATCAAACCGATTAATAGTTACACGTATAGGTTTTTCTATCCGTTATTTGAATTCCTACTGGGATCGCTTATTTAACTGGCAAATTTAAATAACTAAAAAAGAATTAGGGCTTACATAAAAGGGACAAAATAGGTCATAATCTAAGGTTAATCCATAATCGGAAGGTTAACATAATCTAAGGTTAATCCATAATCCCGTTTTTTAATAATAAAACCACCCTTTACAATCGGTAGATAACCATACAATCGTAGTTAATCAACAATCGGGAGTCAATTTAGTTTATATAGCTTCCGAATATAAAGAATCCCCAAAATAAAATCCTCATCTTTTGAATTTTGATTATCCTATAATCGTAGTAAATAAAGTTATCTTGACTCCGATTAAAGTAGACCTTTGGCAAATATCCTACCATAATCGGTAGTAATTATAGTTCACATAACTACCGAATATAGAGTAGCCCCAAAATGAGATTTGCAAAAATTCCTTTTTTTTGAATTTTGTTGAGCCTATAATCGGTAAGAAAGGAAGAGTTATCATGACTTCCGATTATATAATGGCTCTCTTTGCAAATATCCTACCATAATTGGTAGTCAAGATAGTTCATATAACTACCGAATATAGAGTATCCCCAAAATGAGATTTTTGCAAAAAAAATCCTCTTTTTTTGGATTTTGTTGAGCCTAATAATCGGTAAGAAAGGAAGAGCTATCATGACTTCCGAATATACAGTCTCTCTCTTTGCAAATATCCTACATAATCGGTAGTCAAGATAGTTCATATAACTACAGGGAATACATAGAGTGCAGCCTTAAAATGAGATTTTGCAAAAAAATCCTCTTTTTTGAATTTTGGTTGAGCCTATAATCGGTAAGAAAGGAAGAGCTATCATGACTTCCGATCGCATGTGTGGCCTCTCTCTTGCAAATATCCGACCATAATTGGTAGTCAAGATAGTTCATATAACTACCGAATATAGAGTAGCCCCAAATGAGATTTTGCAAAAATCCTCTTTTTGAATTTTAGTTGAGCATATAATCGGTAAGAAGGAAGAGTTATCATGACTTCGATTATATCTTGACTCCCGATTCAATTATTCTCGAGAATTAAATGATCATGTCTTTGGCAACATTGAAAACCGTAAAAAAATCCAACACAATGCGGAGGGGCCATTTCCTTGAGACTCCCCCGTATAGCGTAAAGGCATTGTATTCATACCACGTCCATGCCCGCACCGAGCTTTTTCAACCGCATTGGTTGAGCCTATAATCGCAAAGCAAATGAAGGTATCCCGATCCGAATGTACAAGGCCTCTTTACGAAATCCCAGCATAACTGTAGTCAAGATAGTTCATATAACTACCGAATATAGAGTTGCCCAAAATGAGATTTTTGCAAAAATCCTCTATTTTTCTAATTTGGTGGAGTTCTGTGCACCTGTAGTCAAAATTAGTTCATATAACTACCGAATATTGAGTTGTCCCAAAAATGAGATTTTAACCAGAGATATAACTAAACTACCGATTATAAATGGGCATACAAGTATTTTCATTCTATTTTGTCTTTTTGTCGCCCCTAATTGTTTGGTGTTTAAAAATGCTAGCTTATTTAGTTTCCCGATCGTTTGCGCATTACGGCTTGGAGTTTCCTAGTCATTTTTATTATGTCTAGATCGATTACTAATTTTCCCATCCGCTATTTTTGTTGCCTCTTGGTCTATCCAATTTTCCTAGCTGTTTTGGTTGTGTTAAAATTTCCTAGCCGTTTTTGCTTATTTACTATTGGTTTTTGGCCTTGTTTGTCTTTGAACAGAGGAAAAGAAAAGAAGCACAAAAGATCACAAGAAGTAACACCTCGTAGTGACCCGAGTCCACAACCTCGTCATGCAAAACCATTGGGGTGCAAACACAAGGAATGCAAGTGGAGTTGTGACTTTTGGAGAAAATGGAGGTGGAGGAGATGTAGTTGGAATTACTGGAGGAACTGAAGTTGGAGTTGCTGGAGGAACTGAAGTTGTTGTTATTTATCTTGAAAGGAATCGAAGTTGGCACTTCTAGTGGTGGTGGAAATTAAGGTGTACTTGTTCTTACCGGAGGAACTGCTGGCAATCGCTAATGGTGTTGCTTTATTGATAAAGGTAAATCCGTAGTTGAGAGGAGGACAAGAAGGATGGAAAGAAGAAGTATAAACCTAAGACAACTAAGAAAAGTAATTGATGCTATGGAGCCTTTACCTCCCAAGAGGAATGGGAGACCTTGGGATGAGGCAAGAGATCTCCGCGTTTTGATTGGCTACACGTCTTCATGGGATTCTAGGGTTTGTGGCACAAAGGTAATATATCAAATTACATATATGTTATATTCATTTTGTTATGGATTATTAATTTACAACCATTTTGATAAGACCATGTTTTATGGAATATGTCAACGGCAAGCGAAAGCACACAAGCCCAATGGAGGCACAAGGCATTGATAAGCACAAATTATTTATTATTAGAGATAATATATTTATTTAGGTATTTTTATTATATTTTAAGTATTTAATTATTTTATTTAGAGTTTATATTTGTTTAGAATACTATTTTAGGAGTAGTATTGTTTTCTTAATTTCCAAGTAATGTAGCCTATAAATAGGCCTTATCAGTTGATTAATACGAACAAGAAAATTATTTAGCAAATTGCTACCCTTTGGTTTATTGATTTCTTTGAATCATGACCTTTTGAGCTTGAGTCACGGTCCGTTGGTTAAGAAACAAATCGTTTCTTATCAATTGGTATCGAAAGCAAGTTCGCTCCTATCTTAGCTTCCACTACCCTATTATCATCGCTAATATCTATCATTCATTATCTCTCATCATATTCATCGTAAAAAAAAAATCATCCATTTTTACTGGTCAAGTCAGAGAAAGCTTGGAAGAAAATATCGACGTTTCCACACCAAGATTTATAACCAACGAGGTATCGAGCTACAAGGATTCAACAGGTCAGGTGAATAGATATAGATAATATTTTATTTACAGGTGTTTCGTGTTTTAAGTTTTTACTCATCTTCTACTGAAAACAAAACCTGTAACGTATCTTTTCTCGAATTTCGCCCAACCCTAAGATTACTATTGCCTAGCCCAATAATCCCAAGAGTAATATTAGTCCATTACTAGTTTAGCTAGAGTTGGACCCGTTTTAGCTCGTCAAGCCCAACAGATTCATCCAATATCTTTGCCGGTGTGTATGAACAGTCCAGGAAAATGTTGTTATGCCAGCAATTTAATGGCGGAGATCCCGAAGGTTGGTTATTTCAAGCACAATTAATTTTTTGAGTTCGTAAAATTCCCACCGGAAGACTTTGTGAAAGTAGCTACCGATCACCTTATCAGTAGTCCATTCAAATGGTACAAGTGGATGAAAGATTATATTTCGTGCTCTTGGAAGAATTTTGTTTTGCTTTATTAAAGCGTTTTGAAGTGATGATCCATCTCTTGTGTCACTTAACTTGCAAGAGAAATTTAGACGACAACCGTGCTTATTGGAGATCCGCATTCCAAGACTTTAATGAGCGCCAAAGAGCTAAAATTGTTAAACCACATGCAACTATATCCGATTGTTCCATCATTGAAACTTCAAAATCCAAGTGAGCCGATTAAAATTTCTTGATACGGTCAATATTCCTCTCGAAGTTGTCGAAAAAGAAAACCAAAGGTTATGGTGCGCCTTGCGGACTTGGGGAAATGTCCTATTTAAGGAGGGTGGAATGATAAGACCACGTGTGGAGCCGTGAGATCAATATATATAGTGGACTTTGAGGGCAAAGTCCCATTTAAGGAGGGTGGAAATGATAAGACCATGTTTTATGGAACATGTCAACGGTGTTGACCCGGTGCAAGTCACTCGTACATATTTGGCATATATGATTCTTTATACTGGTCAAGTCTCTCAAGATCAGGAAACCACCCTCGGCTAGCAAGTGAAGGGCGCAGCGAGCACACAAGCCCAATGGAGGCACAAGGCATTGGATAGCACAAATTATTTATTATTAGAGATAATATATTTATTTAGGTATTTTATTATATTTTAAGTATTTAATTATTTTATTTTTAGTTTATATTTGTTTAGAATACTATTTTAGGAGTAGTATTGTTTTCTTAATTTCAAGTAATGTAGCCTATAAATAGGCCTTATCAGTTTGATTAATACGAACAAGAAAATTATTTAGCAAATTGCTACCCTTTGGTTTATTGATTTCTTTGAATCATGACCTTTTGAGCTTGAGTCAAGCTGCTGGTTAAGAAACAAATCGTTCTTATCACATTTTTTTTTTTTTTGTAGTTCCCGGATAAAGCGGTCCCTAAACTAAAGCACCAACAAGCAAGGTTTTGGGTGTTGGACAAGAAGCATCCAGATGTGATAGCTTTGGTAAAACCTTCGAGGTTATGGTCTGGAATCGAGGCTTTGCAGAAGACATACGATGTTGTGACAGTTTGTGGTTATAGAGAAATATTTTGGCCTTGAAACTATGACTTTTCACCTCCCATTCTAAGAGATGACTATCACTCAGGATGACGAAAGAAAATCACCTGGTCTAGATTTGGAAGGAAAGGTCATGTTTGATGGTTTCAACAATTTTATGCCTTTGATGAGCTTTGTGCCTTGCGAAGAACTCTTGGGTGGGGTAAATATGGTTTAAGAAGAGTTTGAGATAGGGTATAGAGCCGCGCCTAGAGCTAAACGGAAAAATAGTGCACCCGGTGAACTTGCTGAAACAGTGAATATGTCAAGGAAGATTAATTTGGTTCGCCTGAAAGAAAAGTTTGGGGATTCTGATACCAAGACTAGGAATGGATTGGTGGTGATGGACGCAGAAAGATCTAGACATACACGGCTATAGCTTACTTGTTGCATGCTCTAAGGACCATATTTTTCTCCGATTTCTCAGGAAATAAGGTAAATGCTTGTTATTTGCAGTGGTTGAAGACTCTCAGTCTTGATCCGCAAACAAATGAGGTACCTAGCTAGGTACTCATAGGCCACCGCCCTCCTTGCTGATGTGTTGGACTGTCTTTGCAAAGCTTCTAGATGGAACGAAACACAAATTACGGGATATGTTGCTCTTATCCAGGTATCTTTTTGTTTTAATATAACGAATGTTTATTTATTTTACTTTTATATATTGATGTACTCATGTCTTATTAACAAAAATATTTTTGACGTCGCCATAGGCTTACGACCATTTTAAAAGCTTCGAGGCCTACCTCTTGGATACAAAATGGCCTCTAGAAAAACCTACTGTGAGGAAGATACCCTTTGCAAGGACCCAACACAAGGCTAAAGAGACTTTAAATGAAGGGAGATGAGGAAAAAGTTGGATGCTTTGACAATCGAAGATATGGCTTTTGATCCATATTTGAAGCTTGATGAGGATGGAGAAGATGAAGTTGGTGATGGAGTATTTTACGATGTGGCGACCTATACGGGACCTTGTTTCATGCAACCGGGTTCGCCATTTTAGATCCTCGACACTACAAACAAAACACACGTTTAGTGACAAAATTTTATTGTGACCAATAAAATTTTGTCTACAAATCTAGTGTTTAGGAGGAATGTTTTTTTGGTCACCATATATATTTTTTAAAAGCGACAAACTCAGAAATTTAGTCTTTACAGGTTGTCATTTAAAATTTTTGTGACCAAATATAGTGACCAATCCTATCTCTGTCTCTAAATATTTTTTTTGTGACCAAATATAGTGACCAATCCTGTCTTCGTCTCTAAATATTTCTTTGTGACGAATTATTTCGGTCACGGAATTGGTTTCTAGCGACAAAGGAAAATTATAGTCTCCAAACATATTATTGCTAACAACCGAGACTTTCATCCCCAAATGTATCTTACAGCTGACAAAATTAGTTTGTTGCCGAAATGAATGCCCGTCAAACAAGGATTTTGCCGTTAGAACTTTTAGTTTCCAAACAATTGTTGTCGCAAATGGATTGTTTTTTATTGACAAAAAAAAAATAGCCTCCGAAAAATCTATTGTTGGCAACGTAACTTCGGCCCCTATATCTATTTACGCAGACAAAAATTAATTCATCATCTAAATGAATACGAAGCTAAATCTAAATTTTTGCCATTAAAACTTAGTAGTGGCAAGACAAACTGGTCAGCAAATACGAATATTCGGTGAATGCTTGCGATTTAGTCTGTAGTTCTAGGAATTGAAGTTGTGTTGTTGCTTTGAGTATGACTGGCATCCACATGCATACGTGATGGAACATTTGTTGCGAGAAGCGACAAATTTTTCTTCTTCCAAATCCATTCCACTAAGATTCTCATCTAAAAGATAAATTGAAGGGTTTAAAATCTAATGCATGACCATGATAAAGCAGATTCTTAAGTGAAAAAAAACAGCTGTAAACATGTAATAGATCAATAAACCTGTGTTAACAATTTATTGGTACACTTTGTACCTTCACCAAAGTGATCCTCAGCTTAGAAAGTGGTTCATAAACAGTAGCAATTCTCTCAAAATATATTACACCAGCAGTGCTAGCTTGATGCTTGGACTTGTCCCAGATGCAACAATATGAAGTGATCGAGTAAAAGGCAAATTGAATAATCAACTGCATACCATTTTCATAATCTCAATCATCGTCAGCTAGAGGTACAAGATTATGATTCATAGAAGATTATGAGTCTCAGAGCTATTTTTGTTATAGTAGCGAACTCCGCTGAGCACAGTGAACAGCAGAACAAAGACGAGAGTATTCAAATATGATGTTCTTTCTGTTTAAGTCAATTAAGGAGAGATTAACAAAGATAAATAGCCAGCCAATAAACCCAAAAGATTGGAACACCAAACTAAAAGCATTCATATGCATAAATCATCCGAGCATATTTCCAGAAGTAAGACCAATTCTTGTCAAATGTAGCCACCATAATGGTACAAGAAGAGTCAGTGATTTTTCATAATCAAAATCCAGAACATAGCAGTACTAAAATAGAGGTGCAAATACTTGGGCCTAGTAGTATAAAGAGTGGATAGTAATCGAGCAGGAACAGCTAGTACAATATCATTACTTCAAACTCTTCACCTTTCCATCCAACTCTTCACCTTTCCACCGAAAAAATCCATGCTTTCCACGCTGCCAAACATCCCCCTGCTTTCCATGCTTAAACTTCCCATGGTGTCTGTAACCACCGTGTCCATAACCATAACCACCATGTCCATGTGATAGCTTGTGAGCTCCATACATAGCCTCCAGTAACCATCCCACCCATGCCACCGCCACCCATAGGTCCATGCCCTATTACACACATTCTTAGAGTTTAGTAAATTAACATATCACCAGATCAATTTCAGCTACCAATCCTATGTAAAAGATCTATCAGAATGTTATTTCAGCCACAACTACGAAATTTGACCCCCTTGAGAAAAGGCTCCTGGATACATCACTCCCCTCATGGTAAGGATACGAAGTTTGGTATAAAAACACCAAATGACTGCCTTGTCAACAACCAAGACAACAACAATACCAATTACAAATCGCTTGGTTGCTTACTAGTTTAGTCGGTTAGTCCCTATGTATCTATATATTCGTATAGAACTGGACATGTATCATTTAGTACGTTTCATTTCGACCTAACCAGTAAAGAGAGGGTATCATAATTTAACAATCAATCTCAACTAGCCAATTATTACACAGATATTATAACTCACTTACACAGGTTAAAAAATCGACTGCTAAAGAAGCACCAGCTTTTGGACCTAATCCAGTTACAATGTTGAGTACACCAGAGGTAGACCAACTTCTCTACAGATATCACCAAACCTAAACAATGTTGAGTACACCAGGAGGTAGACCAACTCTCTACAGATATCACCAAACTCTAAACAATGCAGTGAGCTAGACAGGACAAGTAAAAAACTTTACGAACATCCACCTAGATCAGACAATGGACTTGAACCTCAAGAACAACCCAATATTCCTCCTATTATACTAATATCAGTAGGCGATTATCATTTTGTGAGCATAAATCTATAAGACGGGAAATTACAACCAAAATCAAAAGACAAGGATACACATAGTTGTGTGCTAAACACGAGATTGACAAAAACAATACGCACAATAAATAGAATCCACGACATAATAGCTAGGAGAGGTGATTATCCGAAGAGTAGGAACAGAAAACACAAGGGCGAGCTAGACAGAAATATGACTAGGGCAGAACCAATCAATTCATGCATTTGCAATCACAACTAACAACAAAAGACAGATAAACAAAGTAAATTCATACTAAAGAAGCAGCCATTGATAATTTCAAAAATTAGTGCAGGTAACATCACTAGATTGATTTTATATTACTACCTTATTGAATTGGACAAGAATCTACATAAAAGTTTCATATTGAATTGTCATATTTACTAGCATTTAGTGCACTCTTGTAGGAAAGAAAAAAGAGAGGTTGAATTTGCACCTGCTAGAAGCAATAACAACACAATCTCCAGAGAGATAGGTTGAATTAGCACCTGCCAGAAGTAATAACAACACAATCTCCAAAGAGAAGAAACTCTGACGAGTCCCCTGGTACAGACAGGCAAAACCTATTAGGAAACCGCCGGACAGACATCGAGCAAAAACAAACAAAAATCAAACCAAAAAAATATAGCTAGAAAAAGAGCAAATTGATAATCAAGATCTTGTTAGTCACCCATGATATCTGAACTTCTTTGTATATAAAGATAACTCACGAATCTAAAACTACAATTTAATTTCAGGCGCATGATACATAGTTCTTTGAGGCATATTCCATTCCAGAGCCTTAATAACGACTATCACTTCAACAATGAAATTGGTTGCAATAATATGAATAGAGAGTTTGGGGGATTTGTACCTTATCTCGCTAATACAAATCTCCAAGGACAGTAGTACAACAAAACAAAAGACAAATTTCTTCTTGAAGCTGCACCCGAACCTGAACCTGAACCTGAATCACCAGAAGCTCTATTACGAACCCTGACCTATTTCGCAGTATTTGTCCTGGGACCAACTGATGGGACACAGATAAGGTAAGTCCCTAATATTCAATCGAAGTCAAGAGGTTTACTGATTTAAAGAGATACACATAGGCGTGAATATGGATATAACTTCCTCACCAGCACGTATATGAATGTTCATGTGTCGAGGTGTATCACCAATCCCGATAGGAACTGGGATTCCTGTAATTAGCAGCAGCACTAACAAAGAGAGAGCTGGTTTGAAGTATAAATGGATGCAAAATTAAACAGATCATGTTAAATCATACTGCAATAATCGATTAAAAAAAATTGCAATACAATATGGGCACACCAAAAAACTGAGATAACATTATCTATCTACACAACCAGTTAATAAATCCAATGCACCCTACACTTTTTCTGCTTGTGAATTGAAAACTCCTTCCTGCCTACTTACAAGTACCATTAGGAACATCATAACAAGCAACATCTTCTTGGGGAACTACAGATGGGCATTGGCATTGATTTGATTCCATGCAAGAGGAACCCATCAACAACCATACTCAAAAAAAAAAAAAAAAAAAAACAGATTAAGTAACTGGAATTGATTTGATTCCATGTAAGAGGAACCCATCATCAACCATACTCAAAAACAAAAAAAAAAAAACAGATGTGCAAGTAATTGAATTGATTTGATTCCATGGAAGAACAAAAAGAAAAGCTAAAAGCTAAAGAATCAAAGATGCATATTATTTATAATCAAAGTACCAAAAAAATAAGATGTAAAACAGCAGATTTCCGTCACCAAGTAATCAGTGTGTGGAGTTCTAAACCATTAGGGAAGCTTGAATAGATTATTGAAGAAGAACCCATCAAGCAATCACAGCACCATTAAAATAATAAGGGTTTTAAAAGAAAATCAAGGAAAATTATAATGTAAAACAAAAAATATAAAGAGTACTTTTGAAGATAAGAAACAAGATTTTGAAGAGATAATTGGTAAAATGTACAAGTTACTTAGGGTTTATATAGCCTACGGAAATTGAAAACCCAAAATAGATTAGAGGGAATCATCCGCCAAAAACTAAAACCTCAATTTTATTCGGAAATTAGTTGCTTGATTTAGGTCTAAATTTATTTTGAGGGAGTATGAAAATCAATGAATCAAATCAGCAGCGGGAAAAAAATTTGCTCAATTTGACGGAAATTGGTTACTCAATCCGGCGAAATCGGTGATTTGGTTTTCGTTAATCTTCAGAGATACGGAAAATTCCTAATATGGAAGATTTGGAGAGCAGAATAACTTATGGTTAGGGGAGCTAGAAAAAAAGAAAAAAAGAAACTAAGATTATGGGTCGTGGTGTACCATTCCACACAAAACTCACCTCAAAACTGTCGAACCCATTTTAGGTGTTGGCAAATGAAATCAGTTTATTTGAAGAAGCTCCACTCCATCTCCATTCCCGTCTCTATACAGACACAATCAAACAACTACTGCTCTGAGAATACAAAATCCATGAAACCCCAAAATTCAGACCATAATGAAACCCAAACTCCATCATCTCTATCAACTCATGAAGCCTCCATCTTATTTCGATACCACCAAAGCTCTGTCGTTGATAAGAAAGGGCTTTTAATTTTTGTATACAAAACTCTCTCAATTAGAGTTAAAAAAAAAAACGAAGTGCGTGTGATGATAGAAATGAAACGGAAGAAATGTAGGACACGTCACACTTACACCTCTAGTGCTCCACCACGTGCTGCTTACTAGAAACGTAATTAGACCTGTCCTAGTTTAGGCTTACATTTGCCCACCCAGTAGAATGGGTGACTAAATTTGGATATTAATTATATGTCCCTACTTTTAACTCCCCTACAAATATATCTTTATTTAAACAATAATTACGCCCCCTCCTTTTTTATAACCTTATCCATTTAATATTGGGGATTACCTTAATACCCTCAATTCATATAATATTTTTCTTTATTTCAAAATACAACAAATTTCTTCCACTACCACTTCACCACCACCACTAGCACCACCACCACCACCACCGTTCAACAACCACCACCTACCAACCGCCACCACCACCAATATTCCACCACCACTCCTTCATCGCCACCATTACACCACCACTAGTCCTCCTCCACCACAAATTCGTAAATGCGTTGCGCCACCACCGCCGCCACCACCACCGCTACCACCGCCGCCGCCACCACCGCTACCACCGACGCCGCCACCACCATCATCGGTTCAATTTTTTTGTATCAACAAAAAGTAGTTGATCCATTTAAGTTGGATCAAACAATGGATGTTTATCCATTGCAGTTGGATCAACATTAGAAATTTATCCATTGCAGTTGGATCAACAATGGATGTTTATCCATGCTGATGGAAAATGCTACCGATTCATCACCATAGTTTCAGGATCCACCAACAAAACCATCAACAAGAGAAGTTTATCTAGTTTATCCAAGAAAAAAGGATCAACAAGTCGAAGTTGATCCAATTTTAGTGGATCAACAATGGAAGTTGATCCATGTAAAATTGGATCAATAATGATAGTTTATCCATGTAAAATGGGAGTGAACTTGGCGTGAGTCGAACACGCATCATCCGACATGGAGTCGTCATGCTACCATTGCACCACAAGTTCAACATTGAACAAATTTACATGATTTTAAACTACAAAACATGAGTTCAAAGGATCAACAACAGTGAGTTGATCCCATATAGATGGATCAACAACCATAGTTGATCCAAAATATATGGATCAACAACCATAGTTGATCCAATATCACCCGCCTCGCTTCCAACCCATAACCATCATATTTCATTACCTCGTAGCTTCATAAAGACCAATAACCTCCAAGACCCGCCGAAAAACCAACCTCAATTGAATCAACAATGGATGTTTATCCATTTCCGCTTGGATCAACAAAGTGATGTTTATCCATTGCGCTTGGATCATCAACCATAGTTGATCCAAAATATATGGATCAAAACCATAGTTGATCCAATATCTCGAACAAATAACTTATACCAATAACGCCACCAACAAATCACACATCTACAAAGACCATTGTAACCACCACCACCACACCACCAAAACCAAAATCCAACACCAATTTTATCGATGAGTATAAGAAAATGAAAAATCAAAAAGGAGATAAACATGATTATTACCTCTAATTAAGTAAATATCCTTAATCAACAACAACAACTTTAATTTACATTTCTTCTTCCGCTTTTTTTCACCACCAACATGCGATTTTTACGAATTCACAACTGGTGTTGGGCTCGTTGATAACAGATTTGCAACATGTCTTCTTTGAAGCATCTAAGCCTTCCATATCGCTAGAGAGTCCTCTCGTAAGGTCCGCCACATCAAAACCATGAGCTAACTCATCAAAACATTAGTTTGAACTTTAGAAATTAATACGGATGATTCCTATAAAATTCCACAAAAATTAGAAGCATTTAGTCTTACACGCAGGTGGAAGGAAATCCACCAAATGGTGATATTGACCGAGTAGGTGCAGGTGGGTAGAGATCCACTTGATCTATACCATAAAAATTCAATAAGAACAAAATAGTGATTGAAATACCAAAAGAAGAAACAAGAAATACTTCTACACATACTTTCGGAAATCATTAAAAAAATTATCGGCGTGGAGAAGTCGATGCAAAGGTTTTCGGTTTCACAGACCACTTTTAGATTTCTTCGGCAAAAATCAAGAGTCGTTCTCACTATTTATCGCCCAACTCCGAAATTGAGAACATGATAGATTTCAGATGAACAGGAAAGACTTCTTCCTCGTCTGGGACTTTATCTGGTTCTTCCAAGGTTTGCGAGGTTGATATCAAATCTAATAAATCACAGATCTATCTCATTTTCAAATTTAATAAATCTGATTCATGAATCTGTTGTAAAGATGGAGATGTAGATGGTGACTAAGGAGGTGGTGGTGGTGGTTATGGTTACGATGGAGATGTTGCTGGTGGTGGTGGAGCGATGGAGATGTTACATAAGGTGGTGGAGCGAGATGGAAATGGAGGATAAATTTCGTGATGTCGCTAATAAGAAAAGAAGAAGAAGTTAGTAGGTAGATAGATAGATCCGTTGCTAATAGCGATGGACGTGGTGGTGGCGGCGGAGGAGCCGGTGGTGGTAGTTGCAGAGTCTGTTGGTGGTTCTTGAAAGAGAAATACGAGAAGAAGAAAAACGGGAAGTTTTGAGAAATTAAAAAGAAGATAACACACATGGGGTATATTTGGAAGTTAATAATTTGTTATTAAATTTGATGAGCTTTTAGATAAAGAGGGACAAAATTATTATGTGATAAGGATATTTGTGTAGACCATCAAAAGTAGGGACAAAAGTTCAATTACCACGACTAAATTTGATGAATCAACAAATTTACCCTTATAAAATTTTAATACTACCAACTTATCCCATTAAATCCTAATAATAAAAATATAAACAAAAATCAAATTCATTTACATCTCAATCTCCATTTCAACCGATTCTCCTTTCTTCACTTTTCTTTTATTTATTTTGTACGATTCTATTGCGTAAATTGTAACACCAATTTTTAAAATTCTAAGTTGAATAATAAATATTATATTATATTTATTAATAGAAATTAAAAAAAAAATTTGTCGATAATCGGCTAATCCCCTAAAGTAGCTCGAATAAGATAATCTTGTATCAACTCAATCCCCTAGACTAGGTTTCAATAACATGCAATCACTCAAAAATCTAATTTTTTGAAATCAAAGTTTTCTGGGTTTATAAGAATCGGTCTACGTCAATGTACTTGTAAACCGATTTCATTTAGAAACTATTGTTGTTCATGCCCACAAAGACCAATTATCCTGGATGGGCATTCTGATTGGAGAAAATTGAACTAGATCGGTCTACGTTAATGCCAACATCTCCTGATTCTGGTATGGAAGACATATTTTTTTTTTTTTTTTTTTTTTAGAATCGGATCACATGAGCACTTTTATAAACCGATTCCTATTGTGCAATGTCGTGAACGGCTTTTTGGTTAACCCGTTAATGGTGATTCTCGTCTTCACCTTACTGGTAATCATGTTTTATGTTAATGGTTTATAGTTCAGATTTTAAGTAACAATCTAAAAATTCATGGTACATATAAATAATAATTCAAAAGAATTATTATTTTAAGTAACAGTTGAGAAGTATGTGTTAAATACTAGCTAGCTTGAGCAAGATCTTGACATCTCGATTTCACAAATGGCATAATTGCTAATCCTTTTGCAAGAACTTGCAGTTAAGCAAGGGATATCGAGGTATTATCACTGCTTAAAAGGAAAGGGTCATGGAAAAGAGACAAGTCAATGTTGAAAGAGTCCAAGCAAGATCTTTCCTTATCAGGAAACTCGTTTTGTAACAAGAATTACGTTTGATACACACTTTTGTTGGTTTAAAATATATATCCATACAATTTTGGATACTTATATTTTGGATGCGGATATGTTTGTGTCTTAATTTTTGTATTGGAACCAAAAAAAAGAACGGATATCAAATCCAAAAATTATATATAAGAAATATCAAATGAGTTAGAAGTTTTTAGATATTAAATTACACCCTTAAATTTGTTCAAAGACATTACATTGTTTTTTTTTTTTTAACTTATGATGGATCAGATTCATTTATGGTGTTCTATAGTTTATCTAGAGATATAGGAAGATATCCTTTGGAAACTTAAAATCCAGTATTTCTAAAAGATATAGCTCTTCCCTTTCTCAAACAAAAAGAAAAACTCTAGCGTCGTCTTGCTCAGATTTGGTCCTTTTGGACCAGATTTGAGCAAGGATTTTTTCCTTTTAAAATTTTTGGTAGTAGGTAATTGAATAAGATGTTTTTACATCGTTTTTGGCGTCTTTTGACATATTTCTTCGTCATTTTGGGGTGATTTTTCTTCGTCGTTGTAGGGCGAGTTCTTCAAGTTTTAATGTCTGGTTCGTGGCTTGTTATTCTCGACTCAAAAACATCGACGATTCATCATGACATCACTTTGAATCAACATCCGTGGTCGTGTGGATTGATAAGTGTATCGGCAAAGTACTTATTTGTTTTAGGAGCATCTCTTATTGAAGAAGAATACAATCTGATTAAATGGTCGGAATTTATTTCCAGATATACCATCATCTCTCCCTTATACATAAATTTTTTCTGGATATATCTTTTTGGTTTGTCGCTCTCTTTCTCTTCGATCTACTTGTAATTGATGTCCTTAGTTGTATTAGCGTTTTGATTATCTAGTATTTTGATGTTTTTGTTATTCTTATAGCGGAACATGTAATCACTATTTTGATTTGAATGATTGAAATATGTTGATTGTCCAAAAAAAAAAATCTAGAGATATAAATGTTCAATTATTTTTGACAATGCACAATTAAGATTATTTATCATTTCATTTTATTTGATACACAACTGTGAGTGTGATATATCTAATCAAAATGATAATCTGACATTATGCGTTTCAGTTTGGAAACATTTAACGGCTCTATGGATATAAAAATCAACTTAATAATTTATATAAGTCTAACTCCAAGATTAAATTTGATTCTTGAATTCGTTTGATCTCATTCGAACTCGTGCTTCTTACGCGTGCATTTACAGCTTGCTGACTCGCGACCTGAATCCGACGATTCCGACCATTTTGAGCCATAAAATGAAATGTCATTAACTCATTGGACCAAGCCATTAACTCACATATTTTTGAGTCGGATGAGTCAGATCTGACTCAAAACAACAAACACACTAAGTCGATCCATATGAATCAGATAATTTCAGTCAGAACTTGACAGGTCAGATTAAAAAATAAATAAAAATACTGTTACTTGCCTTAATCCGTAGTAAAGTCCAAGTGAAATATCCACCACTCAGTAAATATCATACTACGAGTCCAATTTTGTGCACACTCCTTTAAAAAGTGTGCACATAACAAACCAATCATATTGGTTATCGAAGACCAACCGTTATCCAATTCAATTGAATTAGTTTTTTTTTTTGTCATTCTAACTTAATTTTAATCTAAAAAAGGTAAGCATATCAAATTATACTATTTACTGATTCTTAAAAAAATATTGTTTTAAAAAACAAAATTGGTAATTAATTTTAACGATAAATATTAAACGGAAAATAAATTAGGATTAAATGACGTTGTTATTTATTAGGCCAGTTCCTATGGGCATAGCAAAGGCGCGGTTGCCGATTTTTGCACCCACTATGGATATGACAAGTAGAATCGCACGACAAAGTGGCAAATTTGCCACTTAGCCAAAGCCAGTCAAGTTTCCACCGAGTGGTTGAGTCTCCGACAGTTCCTGTAGTGTAGATCGCCGGTGTAGTCTCCACCTCACCCGGTGTAGTCTCCACCTCACCCAGTGTAGTCTCCACCGCTAGGTAATTTTTTGATTTTTGTTTTACTTCTTCTCTCCTACTTTTTAGTTATTATAGTAGATTTTTATAATATATAAGGGTCTCACAAAATATTATATAATCTTTAAAATTTAATAAATACCCCAACGAACACAAACAACTAATTTTTTTTATTGATAAGCGTCCCACAAAACACAATAAAATATACTCTTTTAATAGAATTTGTCGGCTTTACTATAGTGAGGAAACTAGTTTGCCATGCCACATGACATGAGAAAACAACTGTTATACCTCTCACCATATGAAACGGCCTTAACAGATATGGATTTCATTGTTTTGACAAAAAAAACGTGATGATCATCCGTCAAAAATTAAAGTATATAACAGTCAATCATCTTATTTATCATATTGTATTATTGGACGACCTAATCAAGGGAGGGAGTCCTTTTATTGTCATAGGGAAAAAATGTTCATGACGTGTGACGCTTTTTTGGGTTTTTAACGTAAAAAATTGAACCCATTAGTTTTCTTTCCACGAAATCGATCGCAATAGGATAGACATCAAACACGACTACGGTTAGGCGCGGTCAAAAACGATCGGAAGTTGAACGGATTGACGGTATTTTCGAGCGTGAAAATGGCAAAAAACCGTCACCTATACTTTTAATTTTAATCTTGACCGTTGATTACAAAAAAATTCGTAAATCGGATCTAAAGTTGCTGTTACTATTTAAACATTGTTACAAATAAATGTTACAAAATTGTTACATAATAAGTGTTATGTAAATATCACACTTGCAACTGTTACAAAAAAACTGTTCTGAAAATTGTTACGAAAATGTTACAAAACTGTCACAAACATAAACACCCCTATAATCCCGCATAATCACTTCCAAACTTCGGTCGTCCCGCACTGCTGCAACAGTAATCTAGTTTGTGGTTGTTTTAACTTAATGGAATGGTTGTTTTATCTTAATGGAGCTTAAAGCCGATCAACACTAAAAAATTTGATTTCTTTTTTAACGATTGATTGTTCTGTTTAAAAAAAAATTTGTTTTTATTTACAGTAAATATTTTCCTTTTTTATTGGAAAGTATTATACGATTAGATTACGTTACCTATATTCTAAATTAAAATATTTATGTCTAAATATGATGTATATTCTTTACCATTTTTAGAATAAAAATCAAAGGAAATAAAAATAAAAAATTAATTTTAATAAAAGATAACGCTATTTAAAATTTGACTCATCGAGACTACATCTTTGACTCATTGTCGATAACTTTTATGAAATCCTCTTTTTTTTTTCTCTCACTTCAAACTTTTCTTTTCTCTCGCCTGGTATCTCATTCCCAACCTCTCGTCGGTATTTCTCAATCAATCGTAAGAAACAAAAATAGAAAAAAAAAATAGAGGGGAGAGTTCTAGTAGAGCACACCAAGTACCAAATCGGGTGATGCACCACCTTCATTAGATGCTTAGCGTGTTCAAGTTTATTAATCAATGGTAGATTTTCTACAAATTTCGTCAAATCTCAGTTTTTATTCTGTATTGATCTCTAATAAGGGTTTTGATTTCTACCGGTTGTCTCATCTTCATTGTCTATTCTTCCTTAGGGATTTGATTTATAAATAGGGTTTTGATTTCTAATTGTCGATTCTTCCTTAGGGGTTTGATTTATAATTAGGGGTTTGATTTATAATTTCTATAATTAGGATCCGTGCCGATTCCTAATAAAGGTTTTGATTTCTTCCTCGGGTTAGGTTTTCAGAGTACATGACTTCATTATGGGTTTGTTAATCTTTTTAATTTGTTTGTTTTACTGATTTTGTATTATTTTTTTTAATTCAGGCACCAAAGAACGAGAAAGCTCTACGACCATCTTCAAAGCCGGCTAAATATGGTGGTGGGTTTCAGATAATATATTCATATATAATGACTAGAGGACCACGAAGGCTTCCTTTCACTGGTCCCTCAAATATTATTTACCCTCAAGGTTTGTTATGCTTTTCCCAAATCATGTACTCGTGTGTGCCAATTAGTTATTATTTCTAAAATTTATGCTTCATGTGAGTTGGGTGCTATGCATTTCTCGTTTCCTTAGACATGGTTTTTCTTTGTTGACTTAATCAATTCAACTGATTGTAGTTGGTTAGGTGGTTTGAGATGATGATGGTGATGTAGTTGGAGAAGAGTCTGTTGCAACACCCAGCTCTTGTGAGCCTTGCAAGTTTTTTCTTGGTTGTCTCAGGGGATGATATGTTGATCTTTGTGCCCCAGCTTTGGGTAACAATTGACTATGCATATCATACTTGTATGAGGTGTGACTGAATCTGACAGTTTGTTTGTGCACTTAATGATGATATTCATTCTGTGTACATTTAATAATCGGTCAATTTGTTAGTGCATATCATATAATCGGGCTCTATCACCTGTACCAGCTCCGGAACTGGCTTTAAGATGTGCCTACAATGCGCAGAGGTATATCATAATTTTTAAACTATCATTATCATTTTCAGGAAGGAGCAAACCATCAGATGGACTCATATCTGTTTGACTGTTTGTATTATTTTCCTTTTAGTTATTTGCATGCCAAGAATGACTGAAATTGAAGTATTCATACTATTTGAAGAAGAAGCTGCTGTAATAGACAGATCTTTACTCGAATTGGCAATGTATAACGACAATTTAAATGCGTTGTATGAACACTTATATGTATCTGTCTGTTTCAATTTTTATTAAACTCCTCTCACTTGTTCTCCTTTTGTTGCATCCAAAGAGAAGCCAGGTGCTTTTGTTTCGCTGGCTTAAAGACGAAGAGGGAATAAAATTTGTAAGCAACACAAAGTTATATCATCTTGATTTTTGTCTAATTATTTTTTTTATTATTTCACCAATCTGTAAACTGACATGTAATTCTTATATAGGATAAGATGATTCAGCTCCAACAAAAAATCATCATTGAAGGAGAGCAAAGAGATGAAACTGATATTAATAGTGAGGTTCTTGGAATAAGAT
The DNA here is from genome assembly GCA_023531295.1 of Papaver armeniacum. Lineage (NCBI taxonomy): Eukaryota > Viridiplantae > Streptophyta > Magnoliopsida > Ranunculales > Papaveraceae > Papaver > Papaver armeniacum. Next base: position 21,711 of record JAJJWW010019363.1, read on the forward strand.
TTAAAAGAAGAGAATCCGGAAGATGCAAGCAGATTACGAATTATTCCAACAAGAGATCGATTAAAAGGTTGAACCAAATGGACCTGGATGAAGGGTTTCAAGTTATGAATATAGTACTTCAAATTTGTAGTGTTTAGAATAATACACAGTTTATCTTGCTTTAGGTTGTTTTGCCATAGTAATGGTAATCTCATATTTAAATATTTAATAAAAACTTAAATCTTTTTGTGCTCTAAATCTGTTATGATTGTAATAAAAAAAAGACGAATAAAGAAAATTGAATGAGTTTTTGATATTATTTTCGTTTGCTGTTCATAAAAAGCTTGTAGGGACGAATAATTTTGTCTTCGAAAAGGAAAAAAAGTAATCCTTAATAAAATCTTTAGGGACCAAAAAAATCTCTTTAACGAAGAAGAAAGTTGTCAGAGAAATTCATTTTCTAAGGCAAAATTAATTGTCATTGATTATGATATTTAGAGACGATTTTTGAGAGAGAGAGTATTTGTCTCTGAAAAAAGCATTTTAAGGCAAAGTGAGTTGTCATAGATGGAATATTTAGGGACAAAACATGTTCCTTTTGGAGGCAAAAAAAATTGTATTTGAAAGTTTATTTTAAAGGCAAAATGAATTGTCTTTAATAACAACAAAAAAAAATCTTTTGGAGAGGAGGAATTTGTCTCCGAAAATTCTTTCTAAGGCAAGAAATTTGGTCACTAAAAAAATATTTAGAGACGAACAGGTTAGTCCTCAAAATTTGATATTTAGGGGCTATTGATTTTGTCTTTGATTAAATTAATTAGAGACAATTTTTTTTGTTTCGAATAATATACTATTAAAGACAATTTAAATTGACACAAAACTTTCCCTTCTGAGACAATTCTTTTGGTCTTAAATAGTCATCATTAAAGACAAATCAAATTGACACGAAACTTTCGCTTTTGAGACAATTTTATTGGTCTTAAATAGTTATCATTAAAGACAAATTAAATTGACACAAAATTTTCGTTTTTGAGACAATTTAATTGGTCTTAAATAGTTATTATTAAAGACAAATTAGTTTGTCCTCGAATTTACATTTTTGCGACAAAAATCTTGCTCTCAAAAAATGCCTTTTAAAATAATTTTTTCGTCATTAAAATAACTTTCGCAGTGAGTTTTATTTCGTTAGTGGAAGAGACTTTGTTGACAATAATTTTTTAGTTGTTAATTAATTTTCTCGTGATCGTTCGTAATTTTGTCTTAAAATACTTTCCCAGATTTGGGTATTCAGACAACTTGTGACAAAAAAAATCCATCTTAAATTATTTCGAGACTAAAACAGGGGATTTCGACAATTGTTTTTGACACTAAATCGCGGTTCTTGTAGTGCTCGTAGAACGCTCCGCCAAATCGGTATTGTCAAATTGAACTATGAAAATGCACCGTCGGTCGACCATTGGAATGCTCGTTCCCAAGAGTAAACCAAATGAGAGAAGACTCCTTGAAGCTTCTCATGGGACTTCCCCAAGTGGATGCGAATTACATGGAATGGTATCAAGAGTGGGCTCATCCTTATGTGGAAAATTTGGATCCGGAGGCACATAGACATTTCAAGAATGCGAGAAAGAGAGTTCAAAATCAAAGACATCAATGAATGAAGAACATGATTGGGAGAAGATGGTGGTACGTATACTACTAATTATGTTTGTATATGTTTTTTTTTTTTTTTAATTATGAATGAATAATTAGAGTATGTGTGTTTGATATGAAAAAATAGGTCGAACGAGTTAAAAGGGTGGCCAATGGTATCACCCGTATGATTAATTTGGGTGAGGAGTTAACGGTAGCTGAACTAAGATTAATGCGGAATCGAGTTAGAGGCATAATTATCCCTGAGAAAGGAGGTTTATATCCTGATGAAGCGGAACGACCAAGGAGAACTAAAAGGGCTAGGTCTCCTTCTTCTAGGACGACTCGGACACACCCCCCGTGACCAAGTTCAATCTAAGCAAGGAAAGGCCGCCGAGGTGGTAGAGGTGAAAAAGGTGGAACAAGTGCTCGAGGTGGTCGAGGTGCAAAAGGTGGAACAAGTGCTCGAGGTGAAAAAGGTCGATGTACTGGAACAAGTGCAAAAGTTAGCCGTGTTGGAACAAGTGCTCGAGGTGGACGTGGTGGAGGTAAAAAGACTCCAATTCAAGGTGGCAGTGGTCGAGGTAAAAAATCTAGAGTTATAGAACAAGTAGTGGAACCTAAGCCAGAGGAAGATTTGGATGAGTTTTTGCAAAGCACGTCGGAGGAGGGATCAAGTGAAAGTGAATGAATATTTACTCTGTTTTTATTATATTACTTCATGGATCTTTTATTATCTAAGACTTTGTCTATTTACTTTTTTTTGTTGTTTGGTTATGGATTTGGATGGATGAATTTTTAAAACTTTGCATTTATGAATGAATGTTAGTCTTTCCATTTTTCTAATCTAAGAAAACTGAGAAAACAATCAAGATTCACTAATTTTTTGTGCACTTTCGGCTAGGTCGATCCTTCACATAACCTAGCCGAAAGTGCATATAATTCTTGTCAAATAAACTTGCACATAATATCGGTTGGAAAGTCTGGGCCGTTATGTGAAAATGGTTAGGAAAAGAAACCGTAACCCTATTTCGGTCAGGAAGTACCTAGCTGTATATTGCACTGGAGACTCAAAAATTAAATGAGTCCTTATTACGGCTACGTTTCCGGGTTGTGTATCTTTTTTGCGGTTGGAACTCCTAACCGCAATGCTAACATAAATTTGCAACTCTGGTTTACGGCTTGGTCGACATTTGAAGTTCCTAGCCATAAATAAATTTACGGCTTGGAGTTTCCTAGCCGTATGTCACTATGGTAACCCAAAAAAAAAATGGCTCCTTGTTGCGGCTATATATCCAGGCCGTAACTCTGACAAAAATAAACAACTATTATTTACGGCCTGAAATACTACCTAGCCGTAAATCTGACACACCACAAACCCTGCAGGTTTATACAGAATTACGGCTGGGTCTATCCTGCGATTTCAGTCAGTAAATACCTATAATTTTGAATACCACATCATATCGGCTAGTTTTTGAATTTTGAAAAATAGAACTGTTTGAAGACTGATCTATAGAAGGTTCTAGTTGTTCAACCACTTATTTAAACTTGAATAACCCCACCTCTATATAACCACCCATTCCAAATCAAAATCACACCTTCTACATCAATAATCTCCACCAAAACTCCTACAAACTCAATTCAATGTAATCAAAGGATAAACCCAACTTCACTTTGGAAGAAGACTTATCTCTTTGCAAAAATTTTTGTACTATGATATCCAAAGAAGGGAGAATAACGGAAGAAACGTGGTTTACCAAGTCAATCGTATTGGAGTAATATTTTTGAGGATTTTTGTAGTGAAACAGATAACACTAACAACCGCGATGGGGTTGAATTGTATCTTCGATTTTCAGACATACGCAAAAAAGTGGAAGAATATATTGCTTTACGTCGTATGTGCAACCAACTTCGACTTAGAGGTGAGACTGATAGAGAAGTCGCAGCTCAAGCTAAGAAGTAATGGAGAAAATGGAAAGGTTATGATTTCAACTTGGAAGCTCAATTCGCCATCATCAAAGACTTCTTAATACACTTAAAGGGATGTTATTAAAACCAACTTTGTAATGGGGATATATCAAGCATGTAATGAGTTTTATTATGGTCTAGTTAATGAATATATTAGTAATTTTCAATCGTATTAAGAATTCATGTTGAATCAAAAAATTTCTCAACTTTCAAATCGAATTACAGATGGGAAATTTATGTAAACACGATTTAATGCGGACTCAAAGTTATGCGAAGAATAACGACCAGAAGTTCATAAATTCCCATCTGTTTTTGTGTTCACGGCTGGGAGTTCCTAATATCCCAACCGTTGTATATAATGTCGTCCGGGTCGACAAATTTACCTAGCCGTAACAGCATAAAATTCCAGATTTTTTCCAGATTTTTGACGGATTTGAATTGATAAAATTGATGTTGGGAGTTGATTATAAGGTTATCTTGACTTTTGTCTATATACACAAAGTATTTGCTTCTGCATGAGTGCATAGGATCAGATTCTGGCCTCTTTAGAATACAGTCATGTTTCCAATCTTTGTATCTTATGTTGATCGTGACTATGTTAAGAACTAAAGCTCTACTAATGATTAGGTCTGGTTTTTAGAGTCCTAACAAGTCGCTGGTTAAATTTGTGCGACTGGATTCGCAAAAATGATGCTCATTTTATTATCATTGCAGAAACTGTTTGAACCAACCTGAATTGATGATCTTGTTGGTGAAATTCTTGACAAGTACTCTAACACGGGAGATGATGTTTTCTTCAATATCATTCCCATCGGAAGATGAGACCATATGAATTAGTAGAATATGAGGAACTGCTAAACATGACATATGAAGGTGCAAGCTATGTTGTGTGATGCAAGCCGCCAAAAAGTGCAAGTGCGTTCCGCTTTTCTGCGGAGAATTAGCGCAGCGATCTTGTTATACTGTAGTACTTGTTTATCCACCTGTTCTACATGATTTTCTTATTTATTGAGATACGGAGTACTAATTGGTTTGCCAAAAAAAAAAAAAAAACCTCAAGGTTAATGTATTGAGCAACATCCATTCAGTGATTATCTACGTATTCGTCTGCAATAAAAAGAGCCTGTTTCGCAGAATAAATACCAGCAAATAGAATACAGCATCAAGCAAGCTTAGCGTAATTCAAGCACACATCTACCAGAGGCTTTAGGAAGGCTTGGGAACACCGACATAAGTGATTCTTTGATTTTCGCATCGGGAGAATTGACATAAGTTCCAACAGTAACTGTCTGCAAATCTTTTGCATTCTCCAAAATTAGTTTCAACCATCGCATCTCCCTTGCATTCCCATCAAAATACATAAAACGAACAGATCGGAGATGTTGAAACAAACATCCAGCTATCAACATCAGATTATCCCAATTATCTTCTTCCACATTTTCGCCAATGCCCTGAGCGAGGATTATAAAACAAAGCATTATGAAACAAACATCAAATGAGTAAATTTTTAATGGCATAAATACGATGCATAATACCCATGAATTGTTTTTGCTATTTCTCTAAGAATGGTAATAAACATCAGATTTTTTGTGTACTTACATAGGAAAACACGAGACGAGTCAAATTAGGTGCTGCTTTGAGGAATGGAAATACTGATTGATCAGTAGTGTCTTCCAGTACTTCTAGGAACAACTCCTCCAGATTATGAAATGTAGGTAAGATGTTTACAAAGTCGTTTGCGACGGATATTGCCTGTTCATCACAAGGCAATAATAGAAAGCATATGAGTGTTGAGGAATCATATAATACATAAAAACATAAGGAGAGCAAAAGAAAGAAGAATACCTCTAGGGTTTCAGCATATATTGTCAGATTTTGTACATATGCAAGCGCTTGAAAAAATTTACTTACAGTTGCACCTATCTCTTGCTCCCTTGGTACATCATACTCAACACAAAACCCAACTTCTGCAGATTTTAGTGTTTGAAAGCTGGAAAGAACGTAATCCTTTGCCACAGAACCACGATAGAAAAGTGACACTAGATTTGGTGCATTAATTCTAAGACCACGATCTTGTAAACCATCATCATCCACTATGCCGTCGTGAGTAATTATTAAGTGTTTTAGTGCAGGAGTTGAGATGCAAAAATTCCTTACACCAAACCAGGTGCAGTAATCCAAAATCAAATTTTCAAGGACAGGGCAACTAGTAATGTGTTGTTCACTCCAGTAATCATCAATAAATTGGAATCCACCAAGTGTAAGGCTCTTGAGTTTGGGTAAAGAGAAACTCTTGGGAAGATGGATAGGTATATCAGGAGATACAGTTATCTCCAATATAACCAATGATTCACATGTAAAAAGAGACAAAGGAATAAAAAGAGTTTCTTTCTGATCCATACTGAAGCTGAGATTTTTAACATTACGCATTGTTATATTAGAGATCCATGAATTAACCCTAGATGCTTTGAAGTGCTCGTTCATATAAATATGGACCTTCTGAATATTTGATGACGTATCATGAAGAAGCAATGTTCTATCCACAAAATCCATGAACTTATCGATTTCGGAATGTTTATACCAGTCCGGAAAAATAAGATTGGGGATAGAGGTCCATATGTGACTCCATCTTTTAGATAGGATAGAAGTACAAGCGACATCCTTGGTTTTAAGGAAAGACAGGATATAATGAAGAATTGAGTCAGGTAATTCGCTAATCCTATCCACTGCCTCACCAATGTTGTTTAAATCCATGAGATTTTCAGTTTGTCTGTACACAAAAACAAAATGATGCTTTAACAAAGAATCCAGCTAGCTAATAGACGACATCAAGCACAAATCAAATAAAACAACAAGAACTTATAAAAGATAATTAAAAGTGAGAAACATCAAGAACTTATCAATGAGATTTCAGTTCCTGTATAATGAATTGCAAACAAAATCTAGTTTATAGTCTGTGCGCTTAACAAACTAATTGAGACAACTAAAAGAAGATAATTCAAAGTGAATTTGAAGAATACCTCTGAAGCTTCCAGAAAATGAAGCATTAACAGATCTACTCTTAGTTAATCACCAATTAGATAGTAAATGCTCTATAATCATCAACATCTTCACTATCAGCAGCATCAATATATTCCCATCAATCAATAAAATTATGAATCCCTACTATAGTTTTCTGACAAAAGCCCAAATCATCTAATTTTCAATACCTTAAGAATCCCCTGAAATCAAATCCCCAATTTCAGTTTTCAACAAAAAAAAAAAAAAAATCAAATTAATCAAATCAGTTTTACAGAAAATATGAAATTTCACTCTAGATAGAACTAATTCGAAACCTAGTTAGGGTTTAAGATGAAAATTTCAACATTTCTCAAATCCAGAAATTTGTTGAAGAATAACAGAAGAAAGAAATCTTTGATAGTATAATTTATTAATTCTGTCGGCAAGGACGAAAAAGAGAAAGTAGGGCTAAGAAAGATATACCTGATCTCAAAGTCGAGTTCTAGCGGCTGTTGAATTTTGAAGAATCCCTAGAAATCAAAACCCAAATTCCATATTTGAACAAAACCTCAAACTAATCAAATCTAACGAAAATACTCCCTCCGTCCCTAATTAGATGAGCTACTTGGTTTTTTAGTTTTGTCCACAAATAGATGAGCTATTTCACTAACCAAGAGAATATTTCTAAAACTACCCTTTTAATTGATTATTTTTTCTATAAGAAATATGTATAATTTGATAGTCATGTTTATATTCGTTACGTAGGTGTTTTAAAATGATTTTCAACGGTATAAAGTTTATAAAAACCGCAGGTATAGTTTAAGAGATAATCGTTTCTAAATTTTTACTAATTATTTCCCATAAGGGTATAATTGTAAAAAAATACTTAAATATACTCCACTTTCCTCATTGCCTTAAAATTTGTGCAAACTACAAGTAGCTCATCTAATTAGGGACGGAGGGAGTATGGAAATTCAGTTTGAGTTTCAAAAGATTCTTAATGATAACGTAGTTATCGGTGCTAAAGATTCTCTCAAATGGTCGAAGTCCAATCGAGTTACTAACTAAGAGTCTCCGCCAAACTATACGGCATGTTCTAGTCTTTTAGGGTTTGTTAAATTGTTAAGCAAATCAGAATCTGTTTGTTGAATGTTTTTAGTATAAATAAAATTGTTATCTCCACTGGGAAATCTGTGGAAGATATTCACCAGATTCTTTTCTCTAACTTGGTATCAGCCTTGATCCAAGCTACGCTTCCAAAACCAAAAACCAAAAAAAAAAAAAAAAACCCACAGATGACTACAACCAATCAACTCAGAAATGTCCAGATTCATCATCTGGTAACCCTCAAACTAACAGAAACCAATTACCCGCTGTGGAAGACGCAGTTTAAACCCATCTTGAAGGGCCATGGATTAACTGGCTTCATTGATGGCACAAAAGAAATACCACCAGTAACATTGCCAAACTCAACAACTGAAAACCCCGATTTCTGCCTCTTTATGAAGAACAAGACTCCTGCTTGTGGGTTGGCTAAACTCCACTCTCTCCCCGAAGTTTTAGGAGTAGTAAGAGATCTAAACACCGCTAAAGAAGTATGGGATATGCTAGAAAGCCGAGTATGCTCCAAAAACAAAGTTTCACCCCGATGAATCTTAAGAAACTGACTCCACAATATGAGCAAAGGTAACAAATCTCTTCGAGTCTTTTTAAACGAAGGTTAAACATCTATTTGCTCAACTTGCGACCTTCTGCTACAACATCGATGATGAGAAAAAGCGATCTATTAGCAATGGTCTAAATCAATCTTATGATCCGATTGTCACCACTTTAAGCACGATTGAAAACATGAATATGGATTTGTTCTACTCGCATCTACTTACCTTTGATATGAGGTTGGAACAACAGCTCTCTCAGATACAACAACCCATTGCCAATGTTGCTTTTTCAAACGCGTCTAGCAGCAGGAGTGCGCCACGAAATAACAACCACCAAAATCGTGGAGCACCACAACCGCCAAACAATCAGCCTCAGAGACACTATCCGCCTGCTCAAAATAACAACTCCAGTCCGGAAAAATGCCAAATCTGCAAGAAGAAAAATCATCGCCGACAGATAAGATCGGTTCCGCTACAAACCAAGCAACAATCAACCGCGACCACCATTGCCTACATTGCACTTCGAGATGGAACCAACGGCAACCGGTGGGTGACCGACATCGGAGCCACTCATCATCTTATCTGGCGGATATGCGAAACTTAGCAATACCACATGAATATGATGGAACAGAGATGGTTCATGTTGGCAATGGTAATGCGCTTGATATAGCAAACATTGGTAACACCTCTTTCACATACAACTCTAGATCATATTTTTTGAATAATATCTATCATGTACCAAAAATACAGACTAATTTACTATCAGTCTATCAATTTTGTAAAGACAATAATGTCTATTTTGAGTTTCACAAGTCTCATTTTCTTGTGAAGGACAAGCACACGGGGATAACTCTGCTTTAAGAGGACCTAATAGGAATGGGCTATACATATTTGAGGGAGTTGACATGCTGGAACCACCAATCAAGCCTCAGGCAAACATATCATCTTCCTTCCCATTATGGCATCAGCGTTTAGGGCATCCTATGTTGCGTACTGTGTCTCAGATTTGTCTTCGTAATTCTATTTTGGTTTCCAATAAAAGTTTTGATTACTGTCAGTCTTGTCATCTCAGTAAGAGCAAGAAATTGTCTTTTTCCTTAAGCAGTACAATTTATGACAAACCATTGAGTTTGGTAGTGTCGGATATTTGGGTTTCCCCTCAAATTTCCAGGTCTGGTTTTCGGTATTATTTGTTAATAATGGATGTCTATTCTCATTTCACTTGGGTATTTCCATTAGTACAACGTAGTGATGCTTTTCAAACTTTTGTTCACTTTCATAAACAAGTTGAGAATCTTACAGACCATAAAATAAAAGTTTTCCAATCAAACAATGCCTTAGAATACAAAAAATTCACTGCCTACCTCAATGACTCTGGCATCCAACATAGATTCTCATGCCCGCACACTTCTCCACAGAATGGAATAGCTGAAAGACGAATCCGACATGTTACTGAGTCAGGGTTAGCACTTTTATATCATGCTCATATGCCAAAACACTTCTGGGCGGATGCCTTTACCACTGCTTGTTTTCTAATAAATAGATTACCAAAATCCTCATCAGTACCTCAAACACCGCTAGAATTGTTGTTTCATAAAAAGCCTAATTACACTTTTCTACGTGTTTTTGGATGTTTAGCTTATCCTTGTCTCCGTTCCTACAACTCCACCAAACTGGATCCTAGATCCTTACCTGGTGTTTTTATCGGCTATAGCAGTGCACATAAAGGATACATGTGCCTACATAGGGAGACGAACAGAATTTATATATCGCGCCATGTTCGATTCGAAGAAAGCTCGTTCCCATTTCAGCCTCTTAAGCGAGAAAAGACCGTGCCATGTCCGTGTAATGTTCCATCTAGTACAAGTGTATTTCTTTCACCTCCTTTTAGTCGACCTTCATCAACAGCCACGACGGATGAAACAACTTTGTCGCTTGTGGTCTCTCGTGATCTACCTCACCGGTTCACGCCCGATCACCGCAGCTTCGAATCAACTTTACCATCTCGGCTAGTCAATCACCCGTAATCGATTCTGCTTGCATCCTCGGTCGACACAACTACGTCCAATGCCTCTGGTGAACTGGAGTCGAATGTAGCACCTACTCAGGATATTCAAAGCGCTGCAGTAACTCACTCTATGAGGACAAGGTCTCAGTCCGGAATTACAAAACCAATTCAAAAGCTTTGTCTGACGGCTAGCAAACATCCTTTGCTCGAGGATTTCATGGAACCAACATCCTTTGAGCGGCAGAAAATAACAGAATGGAAGAGTGCAATGGACTTACAGATCAATGCACTGATAAAGAATGGCACTTACTCGCTAGTGAAGTACGAGAAAGGCATGAATGTAGTCGGCTCAAAATGGGTTTTCCGAGTAAAGCAAAATCCAGATGGAACAGTGGAACGACGTAAAGCTCGCTTAGTAGCCAAGGGTTATAATCAGCAAGCCGGAATAGATTTTGATGAAACATTCTCACCTGTTATCAAGCCTTGCACCATACGATTGGTGTTATCTATAGCAGTGATGCATCAGTGGTCGATAAAGCAACTAGATGTAGAGAATGCATTCTTAAATGGGCATTTGGATGAAGACGTTTACATGCAAAGCAGCCCACCGGGTTATGTTGATAAAGATTTTCCAGACCATGTGTGCAAACTGCACAAGTCTTTGTACGGCTTGAAGCAAGCTCCTAGGGCGTGGTTCTCCAAACTAAGTTCCTATTTAATTCAGCTGGGTTTCAAAGGGTCAATTGCAGATAGTTCTTTGTTTATACGGCAGTCTACGAACTCAGTATTGTATGTGCTGGTATATGTGGATGATATAATCGTCACGGGGTCAAATACGGCAGAGATTACACAACTCATCGCTGATCTTGGTTCTGCTTTTGCCTTGAAAGATTTAGCGATCCGTCCTTTTTCTTGGGCGTTGAAGTTATCAGCAAGGTAAAGACCTTATTCTTTCTCCGGCGTAAATATATTGCGGATCTTTTGAAGAAGACCAAATTAGACGGTGTCAAGCCAAAGTAAACACACCTTTTAGTGCTAATACAAAGATTCAAAACAAGGAACCTGTGAAGTTTGAAGATGCAACTTTATATCGAAGTGTGGTAGGAGCACTTCAATATCTTCATCTTACTAGGCCGATATTTCCGTGGCAAGGAATAAAGTCTCGCAAGTATATGCATGACCCATATGACGAACACCGGAGATTGTGAGCGCATCTTTGCGGTATCTAAAAAGTACAAGTGGACTTTGGTCTTCATCTTCGACCTTCCAACGATTTTTCACTACAAGCCTATTCGATGCGGACTGGCCGGAAGTTTGGATGATCGTCGGTCCACCGGTGGGCTACATGTGTTTATTTTGAGGTAATTTGGTGTCCTGGAGCGCAAGGAAACAAAAACGGTTTCCAAATCTAGTACGGAGGCAGAATACGAAAGGGGTAGCTATTGCTACTTGGAAATTGTTTGGATTCAATCCTTTGCTGCGGGAGCTTGGTGTTGCTACTTCTATACCTATCCTGTGGTGTGACAACTTGGGTGCAACATACCCTGACAAAGAAATCAGTATTCCATGCTCGCACCAAACACATCGAGATTGACTACCATTTTTGTTCTGGGAACGTGTCGTCGCTAAACAATTACATGTCAGATTCATTAGCTCAAGGGATCAGTTAGCGGACATCTTTACGAAGGGACTTTCTGCACCTCGTTTTCAAATTCTACGACACAAGTTGCACATCCGCAAGCTGCAGTACAACTTGAGGGGGAATGTTAAGGATAACGTAGTTATCGGTGCTAAAGATTCTCAACAGGGTCAGAAGTCTGACCGAGTTACTAGCTAGAGTCTACTGCCAAACTATACGGCATGTTCAGTCTTTTAGGGTTTGTTAAATTGTTAAGCAAATCTAGAATCGTTTGTTGAATGTTTTAGTATAAATAAAATTGTTATCTCCACTCGGGAAATTGTGGAAGATATTCACCAGATTCTTTTCTCTAACTGATTCACCAAGAGTGAACTAATTTAAAACATAGCTACGGTTTACAATCATAACTTAGCCATTTTCACTTCACATCAAAAAAATATGTTTGATGAAATCACACTTACCATCTCAGTCGCTGATTGCCAGACATTTGTTGATGAAAAAGATATCACTCATCTCTAATCAAATGTCTTGTTCGATTTGTAGAGAGCTTCTTAGTCTCTTCTTTTATCTGTAAAAAGGCTTTATGCGGGTGCTTGCGTTTTCATGGGCTAAACGAGAAGGCGATGGTGTTATTTATCAATACGGGTTACGGTTCGGGTTATCCTGATGTAAGTTGGTCTCAGTTAACCATTTCTTTATCCAACGGGCCCTAGCCTGTTTGGTCATCCCCGTTCCCCAAAGTTTAACGCGCTCCAAGAGGTCCTGTGTTCGAGTCCCCAATGGCGTAATATTGCAGGAATTAACATGGAAGATAGTGTTAATTTGCCCCCTTGACACACCGATCTCCCCTCCCGCCGTTTCGGCTCCCCTTGGCAAGGTTCCCATGAGGCCCACTACAGACTAGCACATCAACCTGTTCAATTAATGTAGTAGTATGTCGTTGGAGCTTAGCTTGTTAGGCTTCCAACTAGTTTCATGTAATAATAATGATCTTCAAGGTTAAGTATAAATAAAAAATATATGAGTAAAAATGTTTTTACTTATAATTTATGCAATTGGAAAAGCATTGTTTTTGAATCCTATTATTGGGGCTTAATGAGGATGGGATTTTGGGGGCTTAAATTACTAAGTGGAACCCAAATGTTATAGGGGAGATCAGACTTAAGAAAAAGTTCAAAAATACCATCAATCATTTTAGCTTATTACCCTTCTACCCTTCCGTTAACTAATTAATCTAATAAAAAAAAAAACTGAAAAACTCGTTAAATAAAAAAAAAACTGAAAATCATTAAAAGAAAAAAAAAATTGTTCCTCCCTTCATTCACTCTTTTCTTTTCTTCTTCTTCTTCCATTCGTTTAAAACGATTAATCGTCGATTTCAAAAAAAAATCTTCGTCGATTAAACTCATTCTATAAAACCATGAAACCTAAGGAAAATTTAGGTCAAGCTTCGTCGAATCAACCTCCTTCTAAATCAGAGAAACCAACTTCATCAAATGAAGATGGAATCAAGATCAAGAAGAAGGAGATGCACCTTTAGCATGCATGAAGTCTGATGACAGTCGATAAGGTATGAATTTCAAACCCACTCTTTATCTAAGCGTTTGTTGATTATTCGTTGGTTTTGAAAATTTTAGGTCTGAAAAAACAGTTTACAAACCGCTAATCATTGGAGGTTCTTGTATTCTGTACTGTAAATAGATCTTACGGTTGGGATTGTTTGTTTTCCCAGTCGTTTATATGTTACACGGTTGGGATATGCTAGAACTCCCAGCCGTTTGTAGGATTTACGGTTGGGATATCTTAGAACTCGCAGCCGTAATATAGTCGATGCGTACGAGATGGAGAAATCCTACCCGCAACACGTTGTATACGTCTAGGTTATTCCTAGCCTTATATTCTCCTGTGTTCAATTTTTTTTCAGCGGTAATATTACGTCTCGGTCTTTCTGTCCGTAACTTTGTTTCCTGACCGTGATACTTAGTTTCCCAGTCATTTATAGATTACGGCTTGGAATTTCCTAGCCGTATATAGTCCTGTGCTGAATATCAAACCAGCTATATTTACACGTATATGTTTTCCTATCCGTTATTTGAATTTCGGCTGGATCTCTTATTTAATTTCCCAGCCGTTTACGCATTACGGCTTGGAGTTTCCTAGCCGTATTTATTACTGCTAGATCGATTACTAATTTTCCCATCCGCTATTTTTGTTGCCTCTTGGTCTATCCAATTTCCTAGCCATTTTGGTTGTCACGGTTTGGTTGTGTTAAAATTTCCCAGCCGTTTTTGCTTATCTACTATTGGTTTTTGGCCTTGTTTATCTTTGAACAGAGGAAAAGAAAAGAAGAAGAAAAGATCACAAGAAGTAACACCTCGTAGTGACCGACTCATAACCTCGTCACGCAAAACCATTGGGTGCAAACGCAAGGGGAATGCAAGTGGAGTTGTGACTTTTGGAGAAATGAAGGTGGAGGAGATGGATTTGGAATTAATGGAGAACCGAATTGGAGTTGTTGGAGGAACTGTTGTTGTTAATACTGAGGGCCGAAGTTGGCACTTCTAGTGGTGGTGGAAATGAAGGTGTACTTGTTCTTACCGGAGGAACCGGTAGCACTTAATGGTGTCATTCTGCATAAAGGTAAATCCAAGTAGTTGAGAAGGAGGATAAGAAGGATGGAAAGAAGAAGTATAGACCTAAGAGAACGATAATAGAAGTAATTGATGCTATGGAGCCTTTACCTCCCAAGAGGAATGGGAGACCTTGGGATGAGGCAAGAGATTGTTCCGTCTTTGATTGGCTACACGTTCATGGCTGCTAGGGTTTGTGGCACAAAGGTAATATATCAAATTACATATATGTTATATTCATTTTTGTTATGGATTATTAATTTTGAAACCATTTTTTTTGTAGTTCAGGATAAAGCGGTCCTAAACTAAAGCACCAACAAGAAAGGTTTTGGCCGTTGGACAAGGAGCATCCGAGATGTGATAGCTTTGGTAAAAGCTTCGGGGTTATGGTCTGGAATTGAGGCTTTGCAAAAGACATATGATGTTGTGGCAGTTTGTGGTTTTAGAGAAATATTTTGGGCTGAAACTATGACTTTTCACCTCTCATTCGGCGAGATGACTATCACTCCGGATGACGCAAAGAAAATCACTGGTCTAGCTTTGGAAGGAAAGGTCGTTGCCTTGAGGTTTCAACAATTACATGCCTTTTTGATGAGCTTTGTGCCTTGGCGAAGAACTGTCTTGGGTGGGGTAAAGATGAAGCGGGAGAAGAGTTTGAGATAGGGTATGGAGTCGTGCCTAGAGCTAAAAGGAAAAATAGTGCACCCGGTGAACTTGCTGAAACAATGAATATGTCAAGGAAGATTAATTTGGTTCGTCCGAAGGAAATGTTTGGGGATTCTGATACCAAGACTAGGAATGGATTGGTGGTGATAGACGAGAAGAGAGCTAGACATACGGCTATAGCTTACTTGTTGCATGCTCTTGGGACGGTCTTTTCCCGGATTTCTCAGAAATAAGGTAAATGCTTGTTATTTGCGGTGGTTGAAGACTCTCGGTCTTGATCCAAACAAATGAGGTACCTAGCTAGGTACTCGTGGGCCCACCGCCCTCCTGGCGATGTGTTGTTTGTCTTTTCAAAGCTTAGATGGAACGAAACACAAATTACGGGATGTGTTGCTCTTATCAAGGTATCTTTTTGTTTTGATATAACAAATGTTTATTTATTTTACTTTTATATATTGACGTACTCATGTCTTATTAACAATTTATTTATTTTTTGACGTAGTCATGGGCTTACGACCATTTTAAAAGCTTGCGGCCAAAATGGCCTCTAGAAAAACCTACAGGAGGAAGATACCCCTTTGCAGGGACCCAACACAAGGCTAAAGAGACGGAAATGAATGAGATGAGGAAAAAGTTGGATGCTTTGACAATCGAAGATGTGGCTTTTGATCCATATTTGAAGCTTGATGAGGATGGAAAAGATGAAGTTGGTGATGGAGTATTTTACGATGTGGTCACCTATACGTAACCTTTC
>JAJJWW010019364.1:0-155831 GCA_023531295.1 Papaver armeniacum
GTAAATGAACAAATTACGAGAGAATTGGTGGAAATGAGAGGAATGTTAAATAATAAATGGGGAGGAGGTAAGAGACAATTGGATGAAGCCATAAAAGAAGCTGCGAAGACTCCATTCACACCAGAAGTACAATTAGGAGTAATACCCCCAAAGTGCAACTTACCTACGTTAACCAGCATTTTCGATGGAACAACTTGTGCGATACAACATATCAAAGCTTATGTGAGATGTATGTTACAGTGGGAGAACCATGATGCTATATTGTGCAAATATTTTGCATCAAGTTTGACAGGAGAAGCTTTGAAATGGTTTGAAGGATTACCGAGGAATACAATAACATCTTTCAATCATTTGCAGGCTATATTTTTAGGGGCATACATTAGTAATAACTCCTCGCGACACTGGTATTGAAGATGTATTTGGGTTAAAACAAATGGTTGGTGAAAGTTTGAAGCATCTAATCGTGAGATGGAAGACAATATGCAGTGATATGGTTGGTCGTGTGGATGAGAGATATCTCATTCTATCATTCATTAATGCTATGTTCGCAACCAATCTGCTATATATTCAAATTTTTAGAATCAAGAATACAATCACAATGACTGAGTTGCGAGAACTTCAAGAGGAGTACATTGCTCTAGAGGAAAAGCAAAACGAGATGGAATCATACCCGTTGCGAACACAAGTTCAAAAGTCGCAAATGCAAGCTTGTTACCTAAACTAATAAACACAGTGGCGAGCACCTCGCAAGGTCAACAAGAAACGATAACTGATGATGGTCAGCGAAAGCTAGTAGCCATGGGGAGTCGTGATCAGGAGGAATTTGAGAGAGAGAGAGAGAAACTTCTATAACCGTGGAGGAAATAAGAAAATTCAAAGACTTGATCAGCCGCAAGAAACTTATGGAAGTCAGAGGCAGAGTTATCATAGAGGACAGCGAAGTCACGGGGTAGTCTGGGAAGAAATCAAGATGCCACCACTGAATGCTAGTGTGGAGAAAATATGGGAAGCTATAATCTTAATGGAAAATATACCTGCGCCATGGAACATGGGAAGTGAACCACCTCCGAGTGACAGAAGTCATGAATTTTGTTCTTATCACCATTTTCATGGACACTCCACAAACAATTGTAGAAATATAAAAAGAATCATCCTCAGAATGATAGACCAAGGGAAACTAAATCAATTTCTAAAAAACCAACCTCAATCTCAACCATTACCACCACTGCCAGAAATTCACAGAGCAAACACAACAAAAGGAGGAGAAACATTTGTGATAGAAGTTGGAGCGAAAGCCAAGAATTTGTCTTGCAACTCTATTGTGCATTCGTACAGGACAGTCGAAGATTTTCATGATAGTGTTCTCAGTAGGGTTTTCGCAAGAGATGCTGATAATAGAGAAATAATGAACATCGCGAAGACATCGCCACTAAACGAATGGCAAAAGCAGATTATTTCTTTTACCGCAGAAGAAGTACCTGAGGGTGGAGAGATGCATGACAACCCATTAGTGGTAAGATTGGAGATTAACCCAAAACCTGTTGATGATGAAGATGATAAGGCAGAAAATTCATGGGCAATCAATAGAGTCTTAATCGATACTGGAAGCTCTGTAAATATCCTTTTTTACCATACTTACAAGACTATGGGAGGGAAGGACGAAGATCTAATACCTTCAACTTATAAGATCTATGGTTTCAACGGTACTGCCAACAAGCCTAAAGGAGAAGCTCATATGCGAATACCACTGAAAGGACTATCAACTAAAATTTTGTTCTGCATAGTCGATGTGGAATCTCCCTATAACGCATTGATTGGGAGACCTTGGATACATGAGATTTTAGGTGTAGCATCGACTTATCACCAGTGCATCAAATTTCCTCATCCCAGTGGTGTCGGAGTCATAAAAAGAGATTGGGTTGAGGGACAGAAGTGCTATGAAGTGATGTGGAATCTTGCGAGGAAAGAGCTGCTCAGAAGAAGAACTGGAAGCAAAACATCAAAAATGAACAAAGAAGGGAAAGACTAATGGTGGACAAAATAGAGGTGAGAGAAGAAAGTACGTTGTGAAACCAATGCCTGAAGAAAGTTGGAAATTGCGATGATTTCGCAAAAGGGAGTGCAGTATTAGGAAATTTGAATAATGAAGAAGCAGAGAGCAACATAAGTAAGAGGCGAAAGGAGTGAATGATTGATTCTAGACTTGCGAAGGTTGTAAAAAAAAAAATATATAGCTTTTGAGTGATAAAGACAGGCTGAAGATGCAAAGACTAAGAATCCGCGAAGCTTTCGCAGGGATTTGAGTGATAAAGACAGGCTGAAGATACAAAGACTATGATAATCGAAAAAAAAGAATACGTGAAATTCTCGCAGAAATGATGACAAGAGATAACCAAAAAACAATGACATATCAGAATGGGACGAACCTGCTATGGCGTACACCCTAGTTCGCGAATCAAAATTTCGTAAGAGGCAAATGTAAGACCTAAAGTACGTCATAAATGGGGTATCTATTAACATGGCTCAGGGAAAAGGTTACACCGCCCCTAGAACCTGGGTCATGGAGATTTGGGGTCAATAAAGCCCATCCAGGAGAGATACCTTGGATTTCCAACTATATATATAAGGTTATACCCTGGTTGGACGACCGAGGGTCTCTTCAAGGAGTCGGCGTATGATCAAGGCGCCGAGGTATACGGTTGAGCCAAGAGTGCCTAGGGCATTTGAAGTGTCTCGGCCATTCTTGGCAAGTCTTGGCATATGTTGCACCGGACCGAAGAAAACTCCACTTAGGATGCAGTCTCGTAACCATAAGCCCTATAGGTATAAGGGATAAGAGGATGCGAAAACAACTGGTTGTTGTTTAGACCGGATGGGAGGAGCTAGTCTTGTATGGCCGATGTAAGCCTCCTTGAAGGGGCAACCAGGGAGATGATAAGGGCGGCACCCTCCATTAGGGAGCTGATAAGTGTCTTAAGACGCAAATGTCATGAGGCTTTATTTTCGCAAGAAAATTTAGGCTTGTCATATTTGTGCGATGATCCTGAAGAGGCAATAATACAAAAACAAAGATAAGACGAGATCAATGGGTCGAGTACATGAAAGTGTAAGGACGTCCTGCGATTTCGTCGCAAGACGGCAATGTCATGGGGCTTTATTCTCGCAAGAAAATTTGGGCCTGTCATATTGTCGCAATAAAATTATCCTGCATAGGCAATAATACTAATAAATGATAAGCCAAAATCAATGGGTCTTTACATGAAAGTGTAAAGACGTCCTGCGATTTTGTCGCAATAACAAGAGATGGCACAGTAAGACCTTTAACTAGGAAGGCAAAATAAGACCATATGACAAAAGATTTATAAAAATTAACTATTATTTATGCAGGTCATTCATCGCAAAGAAGAAAGTAAGAGACAATATGAGAATTGTTCAATAAAAAACATAATATTTCTTACAAAAAAGTGCACTTCAGAAGGAAATAAAAAACATCATATGCAAGAAGTTATGAAGATCAAGAAAACCAAAGGAAATGAAATTACAAAAGAAGTTCATTTCTCAACATTAATTCTTTCATCTTCAACAATTTTATCACTTCACCACTTTCCACACTTTCGCCGCTTGTTGCATTCCCGCGTAACCCCTTCACCGGATTATTATTGACAGCCTTCATTGTTTGATGGGATCACCTTTTCATTAGCGAGATCTTCGCCGCTTTCGTATTCATAGTCACTATCAGGAGAATTAGGGATTTCATCATCCTCAACTTCCAGAGGTTCGACAGATACAGGGTCAAGAGATTTGGACAATAAGACATCATTCAAAAGAACTTCAGCTTTGAGATGAAACTGGCGAAGAAGTGCCCTCTGATGATTTCTACTCTGGATATCTTTGAGTAATCGGGAGGTAATCAAATTTCCTTTCGTCCCGATCGCGAGAACGAGCGTAGAGATAGTTAAGAATCGCATTTTCTTTGCGAATCTTGGCATAGCTAGCCTCCAAAAGTAGAAAGGCAGAACGAAGATCTTTCTCAGATTCCGCAAAATGAAGAACAAAAGAGTTATACAAATAAAGAATTCAAAAAAAAGATATCATAAGAAAACTAGACAAAGAAAAAACGGAAGAGGCAGTCAAATTTTATGACTACCTTCCTTTTGCGAGATAAGAGTTGGGTCAAAGCCAAGCAACTACTCTCCAAATGATCCATGGCACTATCAAAATTATCTCCAAACTGTGCCTTTTAATCGAGAATGCAAACTCTTTTCGTTAGAAACAAGTAAGGTATTCTCCTTTAGCAAGGGAGGAGTAGGATTTTTTAACTTGGAATATTGATCCTGAGTTGGCTTGTTTTCACACTTAAAGTTAATCTACCCCTGAATAAGTTTATCCCTCTCAGCAGTAACTTCTTTGAGTTTACTTCTTGGCATGAACAGAGAGATTGTTCTTGTTCATTACATATTTTTTGACAGACATCAAGTTGTTGCAAGAAATCGCTACCTTGTTTAACAAAACCGGTTCTCTTAGATAGAGTTCCATTCTCATCTCGATAAGGTTTCCAACTCCAAATTAGATTTAGCCAAAGAATAAGAGAGATGAGACAATTCATTACTTAATGACTCTTGCTTCGAACTAAGTGAGCATTCTCTTTGGCAAGGTTATCTATTTGATCAACAGAGTATGTATGAAGATTATCTAATTGGTTATATTGCTCCATCCAAACATCTCTATCCATTCGAGTTTCTTCTAAACTTGATTCCAACCTGATGTATCTTTATTTTTCGCTCAGGTTTAAAGCTTGAAAGGCGAACAAGGTTTTTAGAAAGAAAAAAAAAAAAAAAGGGAAGGGGAAGTAATACCTTTTAATTCTTCATTCTTCTTGCGAAGATTATCACGATCCAATGAAATATTTTGAAGCTTCTGATTTTCAAGACGGAGAGTTTCACACTTCACAGACCATGTCTTGAAGATTATTCTCCAAAACTTTAACTTCCCTGCTCTAAAGACATTTGCCACATCCTCATTGGGAACTAAAGTATTTTCTCAAAGACTGCAAACACTAGACTTGATGGGATCAATGGAGGTCTTCTTTGGCGTCATTCATGATATCTGATAAAACTTTGACAGCTACATCCATTCCCTTCAGGTTTTCTTTAGTAAGAGGAATAGACTCAGAAGAAGAGGTAACGATGACAGAAGAGGGGAGAGTTGAATCATCTTTGGTCATAGGAATGTCATGAGAAGAGGAAACCCGCTGAAGGTCAATGATTGGGGGTGAGGCAGAAGCATTAATAATAGAAGAAGAGAAGGGTTCATCTTGAAGGACTTCATTTATGGAAAACTCAGGTATAGGAGGAAAATCGGCATCGACATTTTCAGAGATAACCAGAGTATAATTATCTTGTGAAGATATCGCAGGAGGTGTTGGTTTATCCTGCGAAGATATCACAGGAGGTGTTGGTTTATCTTGCGAAGATATCGCAGGAGGAGTTATGAGCTTGAATACAGGAAAGAAAACAAAAGATTCAACATTTTTAGAACGGCGAGGTTTCTTGGGGGATCTATCAATATTTTTGTCATCCTGCGAATCACAAGTCAAATAAGAAACAGAGGCAACAATATTGCTATTAGAAGAATAAGTGTTTCTTAATACCTTGCTATTCGGAGCTTCCTTTAGTAAACGATTTTCGGTTGCGAGCCCACGGGAACATTAGGGTTTAGAACTGTGAACTTGGTGTTAGATTTATTCTTCATCTAAACAAAAACAACACGGAATCAGTAGAGAAAGAATAATATTAGGAAAAAACAATTTCGATAGAAGAGATCAATCACAAAAAGATCAATTTTGGCAAAATTAACAAACCTTGATGGCTCCATAAAAAAATGAGTGAAGAAAAATGATGAAAAACGATGAAGAGAGACAATAGCATGAAGGCGATGAAGAATTGCGAAGAAAAAAAATAGCATTAAAAAGTTGCGAGCGTTGAAGAAGAAGATGAAATAAGAGAAAGGAAACATCCTCATGGAGAATTTCTCCTTAAATAGACAAGAAAAAAAAAAGTGATCGGTTAACATTAAATATGCTTGGTAAAAAGGGGAGATTTTGACACATGTAGGAAGTTACGCCTAATTCACGGAATCACAGCGGTAGATTGATGGAAAGAAATGAACATTTACTGACGTAGTTTGAAAATAATAATTCTCATGACATTATCTTCTTCGTAGAGAAGACATGAGAAGAGACAAGATGTAGGATCGGAATATCGCAACACCAACACCTCTCATGAAATTCATAAACGTTACGTAGCGAAGGCGTATGAGGCGAATAAAATAAGTGACGAATGGATAGCGACATCGAGAATACGATAAAGGTGTGAAGACCTAGCGAGATCTAGGAGTGTGCGAGATTATGCATTTGTACACTTGAGACACTTCGCAAATCGTTCGATAATAAAGGGCGACTTAGGCTGTCATCCATTATGTAATACCCTATATAAAGAGACTTAACGAGGCCTATTGGAGGAGATCTTTTGAAAGTGTTGGGAAAGTCATTAAGAGAGAGAAAGTTTATAGTGATTGTGATTTCTTTAGCTCTTTTCCATTTTATCTTGTAAACATTCAAGAAGTTAATCAATAAAAATTATAATTGTACATCTTAAAATGGCTTGATTATGTGGATTCTTGTGAGGGGTGTAGTGTAGGATTTCTGCAACTATAAAGTACAAATTCACTTCTTTTGGATGATTTACCTAACAAAACACAAATAAAAGAAAACAAGCGTAATATACATTGCAATAAAACCAACATATACTAGCATGGAATTGACACTAAATATATGTGAAATATGCACTTATCAATGTATTGGTACAGGTGTGTGTCGAAGCGAGATATAGCTTGTTCTAATGCTGCAGGACATGATGTGCGCATAGTAAAGTATAATTTAGAAACTCCGGAGCAGTTTAACAAAAGAATCAAATACAAGGTACAATGTCGAAAGAGGGCAACCTAGTAACAAGTTGAGCCCCTACACCTTTTTTTTGAATTGAAATACCTAATCTATAAAAAAGAGAATTACCTATTTTGTAATTGAGGTCGTAATTAGCTATACAATTTACCAACCTCTTCAAGAGAATCACCATGTCTTCACTAAGTTCACTAAAGTGGGGAAAGCAAGGACACCAAAACCATACCCATGAGCAGACACCTTGTCCAAATATTTTGCCTGCTTGCGTGAAATAGCATTAGAAATAGCGACACACCCTAACGAAAGCCCGACCACTAATACCGGAAAAAGGTGAAACACCGTAACATCAAAAAAAAAATCTTGCCCATTAACCCAATTATATACAAGAATGTCAGTGGGCTTTAAAACCTTGGCATCATCCGATAAGAGTCCAAGACTGACCTCTTTTCTAGCTGCAACGCCACCCTTGTAAAGAATATCTGAAACAACATCCCTAACAAAATCATGCCTAAACTTTATACCCACCTCACTTGCGCAATGAAGTGCATGATCTCCATAGACATCCATCTTCCTCTTACAACAAGCACAAACATCAATAGTGTTAAAAATAGGTACACCAAGCCTGTAACAAACAACTGCCCTGAACTGGCGAGGTCCCAGTGTCTGATTAAGCCCACATATTGGTATAGCTTTAAGGTAATCCTGAGCATGGTCAAGCCTATTACTTTTCCAAAGTATAGTATCACGTTCTGACATAACAAATTTGTAAGGAATATCTTTCTTAACAACCTCAAAATACTTTGTATTGCCAAAGATTTCATTGAGTGATGTATGTATTGATATCGAAAGAAGACATCCCACATACCTGCTTGAATTGTGACAAAGCATGCTGAAAGCTTAGGCTTGGTTCAGATTCAGGTGGAAGATTGAGGATGACCTCCTGCAGATTTCTTGTTTGATAACAGGAAGCAAGAAAACAATATTTACTAGTATCTTCCATCATGTGAACACCCAAACCCCCATCTTTCATTGGCAGTGTAGCAATACGTTGTTGTAGGAGACCAAATCCGCACCATCTCCGTAACAATATATCGCAGTAAATTGTACCAATGGAAGATCATAACAAGAAATAATTGGTGAAAGAGCATCGGGTTTTAGTGGTTCTCGTGTTAAAATAAAGCTTCAAACACTCGCGCAACTTTGTAAGAGTAATAACTCACTCGCGGGTCATGTAATTGCTTAATGATTCCATGGGTTGTAAAGTTTTATCAATTTTAGTCTTCACAAGATCACCGCAAAACCGCAAATTAAGACTCACCGGACCTCCCAACAGCTTCACACCACGATTTGGTTTACTAATGTTGGTAGGAAAGACTCCAATATTTTTTTCGGGTAAATAAAATAAAATAAAACGAAAATCGTACATGGACTAGATTAAACTAGCGCTAGCCGTTAGGCCACCACAAGTCTAATCTACTTGAAGCCAAAATAAACCTTTCCAGCCACTCTACATAGTGGAGAAAGCCTAGCCTACCCTCATAAAACTCAAAAATATCTTCAGCCAACAAACAAGCTTGTTTGGCCAAAGCATCAGCTGAAAAATTAACTTCCCTATAGTTATGAACATAACGAAAATTGTCATTGAAGTTCTTCGCGATCTTCCACTTTGTAACTAGCTGCTGTGGAAACTCATCCTTCGAAAGGCTTGAATGCAACTCTTCGAATCTGAACGAATGCAAATGTTTTGAGATTCCACCTTTTTGCTAGCATCGCTCCATAAATAACAAGACAAACTTCCGCAAAATAATTGGTTTGATATCCAAGACCAACAGAAAGAACTCCAAGAATAGCCGAATTAGCGTCTCTAAAAGTGATAACTCCAGCTTGGCCCGGGTTACCGCGAGAAGCACCATCACAGCAAATCATTATTTCACCAGGAGTGGGAGGAAACCAACTAACCTCTTTCGGTGTTGAAAACTTGCTCGATCTATGTTGCACCCTGAAATAATTCAAGATGCGGAAATCCTCTTGCGTATTATACATATGTCCCTTCATTCTAATAGAGTTATCACGAATAACCTGATAGACTCTACCTTTAAAACCTAGCCAATGCATCTAAAATCCTCAAAATACACCTTATTGCGCATCTTCCACAATTCCGTGACAATTGCAGATTAGCAACTAGCCACAAATCTTTTATCATCCACTCCGGCTTTGGCGGCCTTGTAAGAGTCCACCAAATCTTCATTCATTGTCGGATTAAAATTGAAGCCGCCTAAGCCCAGATTCTCTTAGCCACTCGCAATGCCAAGTGATATGGCTCATAGTCTCGTTATTCTTCCTACACAGAGGCAAATCGTAGGCATGCTCCTACCAGGTCTTCTTGATAATATTATCTTCAGTTGCACAACATTGTTTCGCCCAGATTTTCCAATATTGTACACTCAAAGTAGGATGTACAACTTGCCTAGTGAACAGCGTTGCAATAGGCAAAACTTCAGCTGGCACCTTAATAGCTGCCTTTGCAGACTTGACTGAAAAACTCCTTTGCTATCCAAATCCCAAATTTTGTAATCATCCCCACCAAAGAATAAGTGGTAAATTTTCAACATCAATATTAAAATAATCATCAAATCCTCAATCGAGGGGAATGGCCCAAGCACCATCAACAATAATATCACTCACCCTTGCCGTGAAATCATTTGGCCCTTTGGAGAAGAGACCAAGCCGTCTTCGCAATTGAAAAATCTCCGCACCAATTATCAAAAAATAAGGAAGTATTAGCACCGGTTCCTATAATTGATCGAGTGTGCGATTGCAAAAAGTTGTAAATTAAACCAATCTGATCCCCGGAAAACCGAGGAGCCCAATTTATAATTGATCAAGTTGCCATTTAGCTTGAAATATTTCGCCCTCAAGAATCTCGGCCCAAATCTTGTCCGAATCTCGAACGTAAAACCCACAACTTCATCAAAGATAGCCCTATTAACATCCAACAACTTCTTAAGGCCAAGGCCACCTTCACGCCTCGAGCAACACAAATCTTCATAAAGAACATTAAAATATTTACGTTTTCAAAGATCTCGGACCATATATAAAATTTCTAATGGCCCTCTCAACCTCGCTTTAATAACCGTATGGCCACTTGTAGACATCCATTGAATGAAGCACATAGCTAGATATCACTGATCTAATCAAAACAAGTCTGGCCTGGAAGGATAAAAGCTTACCTTTCCATCCGGCCAACTTGTCCATAATTTTCTCCACCACTTGACGAACATGAATGTGACGAACAATATCAAGGCTTCAATTGAATTCCCAAGTATTTATCCAGGAAAAAGGCTCTTTCCATTCCCAAATAATTTGCTATAGCAATAGCACGAGAGCAGTGCCACCACCATAATAAAACTTACTTTTGGCATAACTAACATATTTGGGGAAAGCACGTTGATACATTCCCAAAGATATTCTTCAAATTTTGCAAACTATGTAGATTACCTCTCAGGAAAATAAGAATATCATCTGCGAATAGTAAATGCATAGGGGCCACACCTTTCTTGCTAACCATAGAATGCATACTTCGCCTTGTAAATAATTTTGAGAGATTGCGACTTAACACATCTTCAATAAGAACAAAAATCAAAGGTGAAAGAGGATCACCTTGGCGCAAACCTCTAGAGATGCTAAAGAAACCTTCAGGGCTGTCATTTATCATTACAGAAATCCGGGCCAAGTTCAGAATACTAAGGATCCAAGAACACCAATTTTCGGAAAATCCATATTGCCTAAAAACTTCAGTGATGAACTCCCAACTCACCGTGTCAAAAGCTTGCGCAATATCCAGTTTGAGGCCAACATTATCATGCTTCCTTTCCGTGCTAATCTCATTGATCAACTCAGACGCCAAAGCTATATTTTCGTGAATATTTCTTCCCTTCATAAAAGCTACTTGTTCTTCAGAAATCAACTTATTAAGCACCGTACCAAGCCTGGTAGCCAAAATCTTTGTGATGATTTTGAAGAAAAAGTTACTCAAACCAATTGGCCGATAGTCCTTGATAGCATTAGATTTGTTATTTTTTGGAATGAGAACTATAAAACTAGAATTAATACCATTTGGAATTTTACGCATGGCCCAACAGTTTGCAATGGCATTAAAAAGATCTTTAGAAATTATGTTCCAGCATTGTCGATAGAAAGAACCTGTAAAACCATCTGGACCAGCGCAGAATCCGCTCCCAAATCAAAAAATGACCTCTTTAACCTCGTCCAAAGATGGAATAGCATCCATGAAAGCACATTCAAGAAACATTTATGCTCTCATGATCAATATCAAGCAGTCTTGGGTCAATATTAACATCACCACCATTGAATTTTGCTTGATAATGATTCACAATGTAGTCCTTTATCTCATCCTGCAAAAACAAAGTAGCGTTAGTAGTTTTAAGCTCTGAAATCGTATTTTGACTCCTCCTCATACGAATGCTATTATGAAAAAATCGGTTATTTTGGTCACCATCCTCCAACCAAGTTACACGCGACTTCATCTTTAGCATAACTGCCAACTCCGTTCTCACATCATCAACAGCTTTCTTAGCATCCGCCACCTTTACAAATTGTAACTCATTACCATAATCAAAGTCCAAGATATCATTCTCGGCTTCAATTTTTAGCTCGGCTTGCTTCAACCGAAATTAAACTTCAAAAACAGTTTATTCCAAATCTTCAACGCCTCTTTCAACCTTTTTTAGTTTAGACGTGAACACAAAAGGAGGCGCACCATTAAGATGAATACTCAAACTATCCTCGACAAGCTTCATGAAACTTGGATGAGACAACCACATCTTCCGAATTCTAAAAGGTGCCCTAGCCGGTCTAGGATTCTCAAATGCAAACCCAAAAAGGGAGAGTGATCTGAGCAAATTCTAGGCAAATCCTTACACCTCTGACTTTCATATTTGTAGAGCCAAACATCATTTACAACCGCTCTATCATGCTTCGAGACAATTCTAGCATTACCACTTCGACTATTGGTCCAAGTATACTTTTTCCCAATAGCATCAACTTCAACCAGCCCAATATCTGAAATCCAACTTCTAAACTCATTCACATAAATTTCCTTTATTGGCCTACCACCCTTCTTCTCATCTAATCGTAAGATGCAATTAAAATCCCCCAATACCAACCACGGAATAGATATAAAACCTAGACCCAACTGACGCCAAAGTCTTCTTCTTGTAACCGGATCAAAATAAGCATGCACTGCCGTGATGAAATCTCCAGCAAAATTCAAAGTAATTGCCTGCTTTGAAGAGGATAAAACATCAGGCCTTGTCAAGGAATTCCTCCACAAAACCCAAAGATTACCCTTTTCTCCATCAGCTTCATTTGTGATAACATCTTCACTAAAGTTCACTAAATTTAACTTCCTAACAAAACGTGGAGTGCAAAAAAACATGTGGTTCTGCAATACAAATTATGTCAGGGTTATGCAAGTGATAAAGCTCCGTCAACTTGTCCCTTGCACCATCCTTAGCCAAGCCTTGAGCATTCCAATACAAGACACGCATTAAGTAACTGAAAAATTAGAAGGGCTTGCTGAACCCTTTTCATCATCTTTGTGTGTCCTACTTCTACCTCTTCTACCAATTTGACCTTCATCCTCATTTGGTTTAGAAACCGTTTGAGTAATCTTCTTCTTAGGTGCAACTTTCACACCCTTATCGCCCTTCTTGGCTAAAGCATCTAACTTCTTCTTTTCAGCTCCGGAAAGACTCCAATAGCTTGACTTCTAGGATTAACCCAGGGCCAAAATAATTGGTCTTGCTAACATTAAGATGTAACCCACGGATGCGCCTTGGCTGAATTATCGAGAGCGCTTTAGCTACTTCCATGCTATCACCGGCTATAGTACCATCATCAAGATACCATGCATGGAAATCCAGTTTGTGACCGACTTGAAATCTTGTTTACAAGAGGGTGAAGAACCAAGGCAAATAATAGAGGACCCAACGGATCCCCTTGTTGTACCCCACAAGCGGATGAAAGAACAACCTCATTATAGTAGAGTCTTCTTTGGTGAAGCATAACAAAACTCCACCCATCCTGGATATGCTAGGACATCTAAGTCTAACTTCACGAATACGTGGTGCGATCAACCATATTAAAAGCATTAGAGAAGTCAATTAGAAGCATAGACATAATATTTTGAGTACCTTTCATCTCCAAAAAGTCTGTTTGCAGCGTGAAGAATACCTTATGCTCCACATGGAACCCCAACCCCGAACTGATGATTCCCTAGATATAAAGACATATCCTTGCAACCGATTTAGCGGCGATCTTTGAACATGTCTGGCCATATTGTACCAACAGCAATTGGCCTTAGCCCACCTCCAGGCTTGAGAAGAGGAGTTAAGGGAGCACTCGTTATGTATTCCCCTAAAGTAGAAGGACATTGTCTAGTCAACCATAAATTGACCACCCCAGTAATGGATGATAAAAGCTCGCGGCAGCAGCAGCACCACTCAAAGCATCTAAGAGATGATGAACCCTAAGACCATCTATACCACATGTTGTGCCTTTAGGAAAGCTCTTCAAAGCATCAAGGATAGCTTTAGAATCAACATACAAAGCAGCAACTTCAACTGTCTCAGGGGGAATAGATGGTGATGAGGCAGTTGGGTGTTTCTGTATAAGCTTTTGTATAGTGTCTGCAGTTTCCGGAGCTATACCAGTGGAAGATAAGACTTTTATAGCGGCAGTGTAGTGACCGTGACTCAATTTCTTCTTACAGGCTTGCACATTAAGGCTATGTTTCTTCTTCTTGTTTGATTTACCGACTTGCTGACTCTTCTCGGCCTAAGCTAAAAGTTGTTCAATAATATGAACACACCCACCACTTTCCTTACAATGCACCAAAGCTTGGTTGATACTATCAACCTGAAGCTTCTTTTGTAGTTCCATCCCTATCTTCCCTTGAGTTATTAGGCATGTATAGATGTAAAGTACATATTGGCAATGATAAAAGATGCAGCCATGTTAATAAATCGTAGGATTAGATAATACCTTATCCAATGGACACTTTAAATTCCGTGAAAAAGAAGCACGCAAGGTGGGGGGATGCGGTAATGGTTGCAAAACGCTTCTGATAAACAAGGTTCAGCAAATCTAAGTTGAGAGCCACAACGTCATCGTTCTGCACAACTGCTGGAAGTATATCAAAAGTGTCAGCAGGTTTTTCAATACCATAAATGAGGAATTCCACAAAAGTACCATCAAGAGGTCCAGCAGTGGCACCACCCACATGAGAAGTTCAAGACTTCTTCCAAGCTTGTATATGCATACATGGCACACATAACCACATATGCAACTGATTTAGGGTTCGTTCCCAAGCTTCATAAACTATTCTGCTAGAACTTATTCTCTCCCTACAAGCATCTTTACGTTCTAAATTTGGTAAATGTCTATCATGTAAATGCCTATAAAAACCTGATTTTCTGTATCCATTACCACCAACTCCATTAGAACAACCATCAAATTTGTTGAAAGGACAATGAATACGCCCTTCATTGGAAGTGGATTTGTTGGTGCCCAGAGTAAAGGGGGGAGGAACCGTACCATCTTGAGATGATGATGTGGAAACAGTCTGAGACATCGGCACTGAGAACAGGATGCAGAACCTGTGTCTTCAACATCATCCCTGCGTTGAATTCTCCGAGAATATGAGGTTGAGGATCTTGTTGTAGGCATTGATCTTGTTATTATTATTTTATTATTATTATTATTTTTTTACTAATAATTATTTTTTTAATAATAATAATTATAATAATACCGCTACCTCCAATTTTGACATGCATCTCATGCAGTATCTACGCAAGATAGTTGTCGGGGATGGGTCAGGTTTCGGTCTCGTTCAACAGCGTATTGCAACCTTACCTATCAAGCTTGGTGGTCTCGGTATTCTCACGATGGCTGACGTTGGATCCTACTGCTACCTCTCATCAGTTTATCGAGACCACGACACTGCGAATATCATCTTATCACGTACAGATGTATTGGAATCATGTTCTAACTATCAGCTCGCTTTGCTCAATTATACACAGGCCTGCGGTATCTCCGTTTCCGACTTTAACATCAATGACGCTGCCCCACGGTTCATGCACAAACTGGCTGCAAAATACTTTGATGTTGTCAAGGAAAACCTACCTTCCAGCCATTCTCTATCAGAGCGAGATTTGTTCCTATGGCACAGCAACAGACTTCCCCATGCCATGGACTTCCTCAAAGCCATTCCAATTACCGGTATTGGTCAGTCTGTAGGGCCCCTGCAATTTCAAGCTGTACTCAAATACCGTCTCGGCATCCCCTTATTCGACACCGACAGCCTATGCTCAAGCTGCGACAAACGGATGGACGTCTTTGGAGACCATGCTCTACATTGCGCCAAAGATATAGGTCCTAAGTACCGGCACGACCTTATGAGAGATGTGTTCTCAGATATATGTTATAAAGCCGGAGTACCAGCCAGGAAGGAAGCCTCCCTAGGAATCCCATCTAACACCACCACTGATCTCAAGCCACCGGACATTCTTGTACTTAATTGGGAAAGTGGGAAGGATGTCTGTTTTGACGTCACAGGCGTCTCCCCCTTTACAACTGCTTGCACCGAAACTTCACACCTGGACACACAATCTCCATGGCAACTACACGCAAACGCAACAAATATGTGGAAAAATGCTCCATGCATGGATACGGCTTTGGTGTGCTTGCATTTTCTACTCTAGGGGAATTAGGGGGATGACACTATCGGTTTACGAATAGAGTGCAGGCGCCTCATGAGCTATGATGCGAACCATAGGATAGGCAATGCTTTGTTCCACAGGATAGGCATTACTATCCAAAAGGGGTTGGAGCCCAGCTTGTTGCTAGGCTTCCTACCACTCACTTGTAAAAGACTTCTTTCTTATTGAAGTAATAATAATAATAATAATAATAATAATATTATTGGTTAAAAAAATAATAATAATAATAAATAAATAATAATAAATACATTATTCATCAACAACAACTTCGGTGGAAGGCAACCGAGCAACAAGCTGGTGCCTACACCTTTTTGTATAACTATGCCTAAATAATAATAAATACATTATTATTATTATTATTTTAATTATTATTGGATAAAGAGTATTACATTAACTAGTTGGAAGCCTAACAAGCTAAGCTCCAACAATGTACTACTACATTAATTGAACAGGTTGTTGTGCTTGCACACCAGCGAGCCTCATGGGTAACCTAGCCAAGGAGCGGATGGGGGGCTGAGATTGTGTCATAAGGGGGCAAGCTAACTCGTTCAAGCGGATGGGGGGATGAGATTATTTTAATTATTTTTTTTATTATAAACAATACTTTATTATAAACAATAATTTTTTTTAATTATTATTATTATTATAAAAATAAAGCAGAAAAGTATTTACACAGGGTTGGCTGGGAGTCTAGCAACAATCTGCGCTCCCACGCCTTTTTGAATAGCAATACCTAGCCTATAAAAGAGAGAATCACCAATCTTATGGTTGGCATCATAACTAACTAAACAATTCCTTAATCGTATCAGTAAAGAAATAGTGTCGACTCCGAGTTCACCGAAAGTAGTAAAATCCAAAACACCGAAACCATACCCATGAGTCACACATTTGTCGAGATATTTAGTACACTTACGAGTGACCGCCGCAGAAATAGCATGCCCTGGTATAAAATTGCGAGTCCTAGCACTTGTGAAGGGAGACGCACCCATGACATCAAAGCAAACATCCTTCCCATCTTCCCGATTATACACAAGAATATCAGCGGGTTTCAAACCATTTTCAGTATCCGACAAAAAACCCAAAGATACTTCCTTCCTTGCTGCTACACCAGCTTTATAAAGCATATCCGCA
Organism: Papaver armeniacum; assembly: GCA_023531295.1. Lineage (NCBI taxonomy): Eukaryota > Viridiplantae > Streptophyta > Magnoliopsida > Ranunculales > Papaveraceae > Papaver > Papaver armeniacum. Next base: position 16,894 of record JAJJWW010019364.1, read on the forward strand.
AGAACATCTCTAACCACATCGTGCCTAAATTTGGGACCCAAATCCTTAACGCAGTGTACCGCATGATCTCCAAAGATATCCATGGCATGATTACAACTGGGATACAAACTTTCTTTGGCAAAGAATGGGATACCCAGCCGATACATGAGCAAAGAACTGAACTATCGTAGCACAATTTCCTGATTTAGCCCACTAATTGGGATGGCCGTTAGAAAGTCCATCGCATGTTCAACTCTATTGCACTGCCACAGAATGACATCTCGCTCGGTTAAGTTGTAGTGGTATGAATTCATTCCTTGACAACACCAAAGTAAACAACCCCCGGGGACTGCATGTACCAGGGCGGCATCATTGATGTTAAAGTTGGGTAATCCACAAGCTTGAGTGAACGAATGCAAAGCATCTTGAAACATACGGTCATGTTTTGTATCCATTGCAGTAGCGCAGGATATTGTTTTGCAAATAATGAGTTTGTGCTTGAGAGGCTAAGTATCAATACTTACTAATGTCTCCAATGGTATGAACACTTAAACCTCCATCTTTAATTGGCAAAGTGGCAATACGTTGTTGAACCAAACCAAAGCCCGCACCACCACCCACAATTAACTATCGCAAGTCTTGCATAAGATTGGTATCAAAAGCGAGGTAGATGCTTGCAAAGCCAAAGGACTAGTGGTATGGAGTGCAAAGTAAAGTCTGGAGACACCGCTACAATTACGTACTAGAAGAAGCTCACTCTGTGGGTCTTGGATTTTCCTAACTTTATGCATTAGCTGTAAAGTTTTATCAACCCTGCTCATAACTAAATCGCTGCAATATTGCATATCTAGGTGACAGGCCCTCCTAGAAGTTTGACTCCACCTGTTGGTTTACCAATATGTGATGGAAAAACACCTGCCTCATCTCTCCTGGGATCAAATGCTGGCCAAAAGATCTCTGTCTTCGTGACATTAAGATATAAGCCTCTACATGGACCTTCCTCTTGTATCATTCTCAAATCTTTAGACACTTCCAATGTATCACCTGCTAAAGTACCATCATCTAAATACCATGTATGAAAATCAAGGGTGCAATGAGAAGCAATTTTTTCCGCCAAAGGATGTAAAGCTAAAGCAAATAACAGGGGACCAAGTGGGTCACCCTGTTGAACACCTTGTGAAGATGAGAGCTTTGAGTCATTATAGTATAACTGGTTGGGGTTGAGTAACAAAACTCTACCCATCCGGAGATGCTAGGGCAATGTTTTACGACTTCTTTAATCATGGTAGATCTATCCACCAAATTGAAAGAATTAGAAAAATAAATCAACATCATGGTATTAGTGTTGTCTTTACCTTTCATGTCCATTAACCTGTTTGCTGAATGCAAAATCCCTTCACCACCACAAGGGATGCCTACACCAAATTGGTATGTGCCTAAATATGTGATTAAATCTTTGCAGGCAGATGTTGCAGCTAATTTAGCACACAGTCTTCTCGAAATGGTCCCAACTGCAATGGGCCTTAAACCACCACCAGGTTTGAGCAATGAAATTAGGGGAGCACTAGCAACAAATTCACCAAGAACTGGAGGGCACTTACCTGCCAACCATAAGTTTACGACACCTTCTATGGACTGTAAAAGGTCCTCAGCAACAGCTGCAGCATTACCACTCAGTGTATCTAATAAATGCTGAGCTCTAAGACCATCTCTTCCACATGAGGTGCCCTTAGGGAAACTACGAAGAGCAGCTAACACGTCTTTAGCATCAATTTTCAGCGCAGGAGTAGGGATTTCTTCAGCAGGTATAAAAGGTGGTGGGGCAGGTGGGTGTTTTTGCCGTAGCTCATGCAAAGTGTCTGGAGTTAAGGGTGCAACACCGTTGGAGGAGAGAATACGGATGGTAGCGAGTAACGGCCATAACTAGCCACGCAAGCAATCAAAGTAGAATCCTTCTTCTTAAAGTTAGAATGCTCTAGCACAGGGGATGGATGAGAGAGTCAGCAATTCTTGAGTCATGATAAAACAACCATTGGGTTCTTTCCATCTTGTTAGTGCACGATTAATTGCCGAAACTTGGAGTTTCTTTCTATTGCTAAAGCGAGCTTCTCTAGAACTTTTTGGCACATAAAGATGCAAGATGCACGCAGGAAGTAGGAGGAGTTGTAACCACGCAGTAACATGAGAGGGTGGGAAAGCACATTATCAAGAGCCTTTTCGAGTTCTAGAAAGCTGCAACCTACATGGTGGGGGAATACTTACAATTGTAGGGATTTGTCTCGAAGTATATTATTAAGCATCTCCTTTGTAATGTGCAAAGTAGCATCATTGCTCGACTACGGAGAAACATCAACATTATGATCAGTACTTATCATGGTTTAGTGACTCCATGAATGACAAAATCAGCACCTAAGCCATTAAATGGACACGATATAATATCCCTGGGGTATAAAGGGGAGCAACAAGTCTTCTTCCAAGCATGGATACGTAAACATTTGATGCATAACCAACACTTAAAATCATTCAAAACTTTTTCCCAAGCAATAAAGAAACCCAAATCATTACGAATCCTATCTCTACAAATCTCCTTGGCACTTGCTATAGGGAAAATGCCGGTCAGAGACAAATGTCGATAAATAGCACTTCTAGCATAACCAGTACCTCTAGTGCCATTTCCACATCCATCATAATGTTTAAGGGGGACAGTGAAACTTATCCTTTGGTGAACATGGTAAGGGCATGTCTTCAACACCAGTTGTACAATCAACAAAATCCAGGAGAGCTCGCATTTAAGCTGTTGTGATTGTAAAACACAACCATGAGAGACGGGACTCGAGTATTTGTACTGTTTAGACCTTGTCACTATAGGCATCTTTGAAGCATAGGAATTAAAATTTAGTGTATGGAATTCTAAGGTTTCAAAATACAATGAAAACTTAAAGGACCATACAACAAAACACTAATTAAGCCTACACAAAATCTTCAATATACTTCTCAAAGGAAAACCACAGATTCTCTTAATCCATCATTCAGAGACCAAAATCCAATCTTGCTTCAACAAACATACAAAATAAAAAAAAACCCGGCTTCAAACCAATTGCAGAAACCCTGCTTCCAAAACTTCCAAAGAAAAACCCCCAATTCAATTTCTACAATCACTCGCAGACGCAAACCCCCAAATCCTTAAATTGCACCTTCAATTACACCTAAGAAAACCTGGGGTTACGAAGAATTCAAAACCTCCTATACTAATTGAGAAAAACAGGGCTATAAAACACTAAAAGAACCAGAACCCTAACTCTGAAAAAAAAACTGAAATCCTCTCAACAATTAGAGAAAACAAGAAGCCAAAAACAACCAAAACGAACCACCAAAAACGCTGAAGGATGAAAGAAAACTATCAGTGATTGTTGATTCAAAATAGAATCTCAGTCAATAAGCACACACGAATTCAAAACCCCCTCTATCAATTGAGAAAAATAGGATTTTCAAAATCCTAATTGAAACAAAAACAGAACCCTAACTCTAATTGACAAAATCCCTTCTACAAACAGCGAAAACGAGAGAACAAAAACCTAATTAGAGTTCAAACACAGAAGAATCAAAGAAAACTAACCTTGATTCAGGCACAACAATAACCACACAAAGGGAATCGGTGGTAAACTAACCTTAATTATTATTGTCATTACTATTATTATTATTATTATTATTATTATTATTATTATAAAATCTTCTTATATTATTGGATAACAATTATTAACTAGTTGGAAGCCTAACAAGCTAAGCTCCAACAACATAGTACTACATTAATTGAACAGGTTGTTGTGTTAGCCTACCAACGAGCCTCATGGGTAACCTAGCCAAGGGAGCCGAAGAGGATGGGGGGGGGCTGAGATTGTGTCACAAGGGGGCAAACTAACATTATTATTATTATTATTATTTTTTATTTTTTTTAGCTATAAAATACTCATTATTATTATTATTATTATAAAGAAGCAAAACAAGTCAATAATTACACATGGTGTGTTGGAAGCCTAGCCACAAGCTGGGCGCCAACTCCCTTTTGGATAATAATACCTAATCTATGAAAAAAGAGAACTGCCAATTTTATGATTGGCGTCATATCTAACAAGGCAGATCTTCAAACACTTAAGAAAAGTGACGGTGTCGTCACTTAATTCACCTAAGGTAGTGAAGGCTAAAACCTGAAAGACATAGCCGTGTCTTGCACACATTTCTTGATATTTATGCACCTTACGAGACACAGCGGCTGAAATGGCATGGCCTGGAGTGAAGGAGCGAGTTCTAGCACTTGTAAACGGAGAGACCCCTGTGAAATCAAAGCAAACATGTTTACCATCTATCCAATTGTAGACAAGGACATCCGCGGGATTCGAAGATTTGGCACTGTTGGCGAGAAATCCCAACGAAACTTCTTTCCTTGCAGCAACTCTAGCTTTGTAGCACATGTCAGCAAAGCCATCCCTAACCATATCAGGCCTGAACTTGATACCCACTTCACTCGCATAATGTATTGCATGATCACCGTATTGGTCCATAGGTCATGCACAGATAGAACACGAGCTCCCAGCTTCAAAGAAGGGTATGCCTAAGCGATATTGAAGCACAGTGCTAAATTGTCTTGGCCCAACCGCTTGATTCAACCCGGAGATAGGAATAGCATTAACAAAGTCCATAGTATGCTTCTCCCGGTTGTGTTGCCATAAGAGAGCTTCTCTTTCATTCAAGGTAAAGCTTGAGGGTAAGGTTTCTTAACGAAGTCAAAGTATTTTTCTGCGGGGTCTTGATAAAATGGGGGCGGCATCTACGATATCGAAATTGGAAATTGTAGTACCATGGGGCTGTGTAAATGACTCCAAAGCATACTCAAAACAAGGGCTTGGATGCGGAGAGGAATCAAGCTTTAAAATGTTGTGTTGTAAGAGATGAGTTTGTGCATATGAGGCTAAATAACAGTACTTACCTGTATATGCCATGGTGTGTTGGAAGCCTAGCCACAAGATGGGGGATGAGATTGTGTCACAAGGGGCAAACTAACATTATTTATTTTTTTTATTTTTTTATTTTTTTAGCTATAAAATACTCATTATTATTATTATTATTATTATAAAGAAGCAAAACAAGTCAATAATTACACATGGTGTGTTGGAAGCCTAGCCACAAGCTGGGCGCCAACTCCCTTTTGGATAATAATACCTAATCTATGAAAAAGAGAACTACCAATTTTATGATTGGCGTCATATCTAACAAGGTAGATCTTCAAACGCTTAAGAAAAGTGACGGTGTCGTCACTTAATTCACCTAAGGTAGTGAAGGCTAAAACCTGAAAGACATAGCCGTGTCTTGCACACATTTCTTGATATTTATGCACCTTACGAGACACGGCTGAAATGGCATGGCACAGGTGAAGGAGCGAGTTCTAGCACTTGTAAACGGAGAGACCCCTGTGAAATCAAAGCAAACATGTTTATCATCTATCCAGTTGTAGACAAGGACATCCGCGGGATTCGAAGATTTGGCACTGTTGGCGAGAAATCCCAACGAAACTTCTTTCCTTGCAGCAACTCTAGCTTTGTAGCACATGTCAGCAAAGCCATCCCTAACCATATAAGGCCTGAACTTGATACCCACTTCACTCGCACAATGTATTGCATGATCACCGTATTGGTCCATAGGTCGTGCACAGATAGAACACGAGCTCCCAGCTTCAAAGAAGGGTAACCCTAAGCGATATTGAAGCACAGCGCTAAATTGTCTTGGCCCAACCGCTTGATTCAACCCGGAGATAGGAATAGCTTTAAGAAAGTCCATAGTATGCTTCTCAGGTTGTGTTGCCATAAGAGAGCTTCTCTTTCATTCAAGGTAAAGCTTAAGGGTAAGGTTTCCTTAACGAAGTCAAAGTATTTTTTACCGGGTCTTGATAAAATGGGGGCAGCATCTTTGATATCGAAATTGGAAATTGTAGTACCACAGGCCTGTGTAAATGACTCCAAAGCATACTCAAAACAAGGGCTTGGATCGGGAGAGGAATCAAGCTTTAAAATGTTGTGTTATAAGAGCTGAGTTTGTGCATATGAGGCTAAATAACAGTACTTACCTGTATCTGCCATGGTGTGTTGGAAGCCTAGCCACAAGCTGGGGGGGCTGAGATTGTGTCACAAGGGGCAAACTAACATTATTATTATTATTATTTTTATTTTTTATTTATTTTTAGCTATAAAATACTCATTATTATTATTATTATTATTATTATAAAGAAGCAAAACAAGTCAATAATTACACATGGTGTGTTGGAAGCCTAGCCACAAACTGGGCGCCAACTCCCTTTTGGATAATAATACCTAATCTATGAAAAAGAGAACTACCAATTTTATGATTGGCGTCATATCTAACAAGGCAGTTCTTCAAACGCTTAAGAAAAGTGACGGTGTCGTCACTTAATTCACCTAAGGTAGTGAAGGCTAAAACCTGAAAGACATAGCCGTGTCTTGCACACATTTCTTGATATTTATGCACCTTACGAGACACAGCGGCTGAAATGGCATGGCCTGGAGTGAAGGAGCGAGTTCTAGCACTTGTAAATGGAGAGACCCCTATGAAATCAAAGCAAACATGTTTACCATCTATCCAGTTGTAGACAAGGACATCCGCGGGATTCGAAGATTTGGCACTGTTGGCGAGAAATCCCAACGAAACTTCTTTCCTTGCAGCAACTCTAGCTTTGTAGCACATGTTAGCAAAGCCATCCCTAACCATATCAGGCCTGAACTTGATACCCACTTCACTCGCACAATGTATTGCATGATCACCGTATTGGTCCATAAGTCGTGCACAGATAGAACACGAGCTCCCAGCTTCAAAGAAGGGTATGCCTAAGCGATATTGAAGCACAGCGCTAAATTGTCTTGGCCCAACCGCTTGATTCAACCCGGAGATAGGAATAGCTTTAAGAAAGTCCATAGTATGCTTCTCCCGGTTGTGTTGCCATAAGAGAACTTCTCTTTCATTCAAGGTAAAGCTTGAGGGTAAGGTTTCCTTAACGAAGTCAAAGTATTTTTTCTGCCAGGGTCTTGATAAAATGGGGGGCAGCATCTCTGATATCGAAATTGGAAATTGTAGTACCACAGGCCTGTGTAAATGACTCCAAAGCATACTCAAAACAAGGGCTTGGATCTGGAGAGGAATCAAGCTTTAAAATGTTGTGTTGTAAGATTTGAGTTTGTGCATATGAGGCTAAATACTTGAGTGCTTACTGTATACGCCATGGTGTAAACCCCAAAACCACCGGACTTGATAGGTTATGTGGCCAACCGTTGCTGCACTGGACCAAAACCAGCGCCATCTCCCACCACCAGCTGACATAAGTAATGGATTAAGTGTTGATCATAAAGAGAGGTCACAGATTGGATGGCCATAGGATTGGTAGTTCGCAGCGTGAAGTAGAGTTTGGAGACGCCTATACAGTTGCGTAATAATAGCAATTCACACTGCGTGTCGTGCAACTGTTGTATCTTGGTCATCAGGTGTACGGATCTTCTCAACCCTTCTAACTACCATATTACTACAATATTGTTGATCCAGCTATGAGCCCTCCCAAAGTAACTTCACTCCAAGCTCGGGCCTACCAATGTTTGAAGGGAAACATCGTCCATATAACTCCTTAGGTCAGGTAAAGGCCATAAGATCTCAGTTTTATTAATGTTCAAAAACAAACCTCTTGTAGGGCCCTCCTGTTGGATGATCTTCAGAGCCTTTGCTACTTCCAAAGTATCGCCTGCGATAGTACCATCATCAAGGTACTACGCGTGAAAATCCAATGCACAGTTGGCTGCAATCTTGATATCCAAAGGATGTAATGTCAGGGCAAAAAGTAGGGGACCAAGGGGGTCTCCCTGTTGTACCCCTTTGGAAGAAGAAAGTACATTCTCATTGTAGTAAAGTCTAGCAGGGTGCGAGTAGCAAAACTCGACCCATTTAGAGATGTTAGGACAATGTAAATTAACTTCTTTAAGCATGGCTGACCTGTCGACCAAATTGAAAGCATTCTTGAAGTCAACTAACATCATAGTCTGAATTGCACAATCCCTTTTAACTCCAGCAATTTGTTGGCAGCATGTAAAATACCTTCGCCTCCACAAGGAGTTCCCACACCGAACTGGAAATCCCCAAGGTATGATGATAACTGTTTGCAGGCAGATGTTGCAGCAAGTTTAGAACATAAACGGCGCCAAATGGTTCCCACTGCTATTGGCCGTATCCCACCTCCAGGTTTGAGTAATGGTGTAAGAGGGGCGCTTGCGATAAATTCTCCAAGAGATGAAGGGCACCTACCATTTAACCACAGGTTAACAACGCCTGTGATGGATTGCAACAGTTCATCTGAGATTGCGGCAGCGACACCACTGAATGCATCAAGAAGATGTTGTGAACGAAGGACATCCCTCCCACATGAGGTGCCCTTGGGAAATATCTTAATGGCAGAAAGTACGGCACTTGTATCAATGATCAATGCGGGAGTAGAATTGTCACGTACGGGAGCGATGGAGGAGGTGCTTAGGAGGGTGTTTAAGTATCAAGTCTTGCAAGGTCTCGGGAGAGGCGAGTGCCGAGGCCATCGGAGGAAAGTACACGGATGGAAGCCCTGTAATGTCCAAGGCTAATATTTTTCTTACAAGCTGAAAAATTGGCACTGACCTCCTTTTTCTTCTTGGCAGGTTTGCTGACGGCTGTTGATGGCTTGGAGAGACCAAGTATTTTGTGAACCAAGGCAGCACAACCATTAGGCTCTCTCCATATACACAAGGACTGATTAATAGCTGCAATTTGCAGTTTCTTGCGAGTTCCTAACCTCTCCTCACTGGCGCAACTAGGTACATACCGATTGAGCGTACAGGCAGGTAACAGCAGCAACTGAAGCCAAGCCTGCAAGTTATCTGGCTGTGCAATCACCAAATCCAGGGATGATTTAAGGGCCCGCGAAAACTGCAGTTTACAAGGAGGCGGTACACTTGCAGTGGTAGTAATTCTTCTGAAAAACAGTGTTAAGCATGTCCAAATACACGCCTACAACTGCGTCATTGTCGCCTGTATTGCCATATTCTACTGCACTATCAGATGAACAAACAACCTGTGGTTTCGAAACACCATGGATCAGGAAGTCAGCCCCATTGCCGTTAAACGGACTGCAATAATATCGGCCTTATGTAGTTCCGAAGTACAAGTTTTCCTCCAGGCATGGATGCGCAGGCATTTCATGCACAACCACATTTGCATAGCAAGTAAGACATTTTCCCAAGTAGCAAAGCTGTCAGGATTATTTTGGATACGTTCTCTACAAGTTTGTTTTTCCTTCTCAGTGGGGAAGTGTTGATCTGATATATGATGGTAGATTGCACTCTTAGCATAACCCCTTCCACAGACTCCACCTCCACACCCATCGTATCCTTTGAATGGGCAAGGAACTTTATCTCCCTGTGATGATGTTGATAGAAATTGAGATGGGGTAGTAGGAGAAAAAACACCGACCTCGAAGCAGAAGATGATGGCTGGAGTTTTGCCTTTCGAGGTAGAAGATGATCGAGAACGAGTGCAAGGCATAGCACCATGTAAAAATAACCGTTGTAACTGCCCTTTCCTCAACTCTGAAAGAAACTTCACTGAGCAAAAGAGAAGAATTGAAGAACAAATCCTCATCTGCACAACCCCTGAATAATTTCTTGCACTACTGAGGAGTAAGAACTAGTTGTGTAAACTACACACTTGCAAACAAACCACAATACCCTTGACTAATGCAGCTTCAAATACACACAATTATCAAACAGGGACAATAATTAGAATTTGAAAGATGGGAAATTAAGATTTCAATGAATGAAACCTCAAAGTACCATATATCAAACCACTAATTGCACAAAGAAGTAGAATGAATAAACCTATCACAAAGACAAGAGAGCAATTGGAGTTTCTAGACCCACTAAAAAAGCTGAACCAATCACACAGCACAAATTCAAAACAATTGTTAAAATTGCCAACCCCGAATTTCAAATTCAAACACCACTAATCTTTGAAACATCAATTACTCACGCAACAAAGCCGTCAACCTTCTACAGGGAACCCCAAAATGCCAATTACACAAAGAAGCAACTTGAATAAAACTTTCTCAAAGACAAGAAAACAATTGGCGTTTCTACACCCACTAAGTATCTTTGAACCAATCACACAACACAAAAACCAAAACAATTTCTAAGTTTGCTAACCACGAAATTCAAAGTCTAACACCCCTAATGCTGTAACATCAATTACTCACAAAAGAAACCAAATATCAAAACCCCAATTCAAATTTCAAAACCTCGACCCAAAACTTGATGTTATTCTCAAAAAAATTACTTACAGAAGACCAATTGATGGTGTAAATCCTCAAAACCCCAAAACACCACCCAACAACAATCGACAAAAACTCCCACGGGTGTATTAATCAGAAGAAAGAAGAATACCTCTTCCAAACAATATAAACCTTAACCGATCTGACTCCTTGATTCAACTAGCACACTCTCTTCAATTTGGGTAATTTGATTCTTCAAACCCTAATTGAAACTTCAAAGAAAAGTTCAATTGAATCATCAAATTGTTGAAAAAAGCGAGATATTTACACGAAATGTAAATAAACTAATTATTATTATTATTATTATTATTTTTTATTATATTTTATTATTATTATTACATTAACTAGTTGGAAGCCTAACAAGCTAAGCTCCAACGACATACTACTACATTAATTGAACAGGTTGATGTGCTAGTCTACCAGCGGGCCTCATGGGGAACCTTGCCAAGGGGAGCCGAAACGGCGGGAGGGGGGGCGAGATTGTGTCACAAGGGGGGCAAACTAACAGTACCTTCCATGTTAATTCCTGCAATATTATGCCATTGGGGACTCGAACACAGGACCTCTGGAGGCGCATTAAACTTTGGGAACGGGGATAGCTGTGAGCTAGGGGCCCGTTCTTATTATTATTATTATTATTATTATTATTATTATTATTATTATTATTATTATTATGCAAGCAAAAGCGGTATTACATAGAATCAGATTGAGGGGTTGGAAGGCGAGTAACAAGTTGTGCCCCCACACCTTTCTGAATAATAATTCCCAACCTATAAAAAAGAGAACTGCTTAAGTTATTATTATTATTATTATTATAACTCAATATCAAAATCGACATTACAGGAGAGGGTGGGCAACCTAGCAACAAGCTGGGCGCCGACACCTTTTTGAATAACGATCCCTAACCTATGAAAAGAGAATTGCCCATTTTGAAATTGGCATCGTGTTGAGCCATGAAATTCCTTATTCGCTTCAAAAAAATTACAAAATTCGAACCAAGTTCACCAAAGGTGGAAAAGGCCAGTACCCCAAACCCATAACCGAGTGAAGTACAAACACTCAAGTATTTATTGTTCTTGCGGGTAACAATTTGCATAAATGGCATGACACTGGAATGAAGTTGCGAGTACGAGCACTAGTGAAAGGGGAAACTCCAGTAACATCAAGGCAAACATCCCTACCATCTTACAATTATAAGCCATGATATCAGCTGGACGAAATCCTTGCCATTGATGACGCCTAAAGAAACCTCCTTTCTAGCTACCACACCAGCATGATAACACATATCTGCCAAAATATCCCTCACCAAATCATGTCTGAATTTGAGCCCGACCTCACTTGCACAATGGATAGCATGATCGCCAAAAATATCCATAAGTTTGCCACAACAAGAGCACTTACTACCATCAGCAAAAAGGGGTATTGCCAAGCGGTACTGAAGCACTGTGCTAAACTGTCTAGGCCCAATAGCTTGGCCAAGGCCAGGAATCGGGATTGCCTTGAAGAAGTCCATAGCATGGACGGATCTGTTACACTGCCAAACAACAACCTCACGTGAAGATAGAGCAAAGGTTGAGGGTACCTGATCTCGAACTGCACCAAAATAAATAGCCGCCAAAGACTAGGGGGGCGGTATCATTAATGTTGAAATCCGAAGAGGTAATCCCGCAAGATTGCTTGAAAAATTGTAAGGTTTGTGGAATTCGGGACCAGGGGGGACTGTGGTGTCATGGCCCTTCAAAATAGAATGTTTGTAAATGTCGGGTCCGCACTGGGAAGCTAGGTAGTGATACTTCATTGTATCGGACATCGTAAGTATACCAAGTCCCCATCCTTGATGGGAAGTGTAGCCAATCGTTTGTTGGACCGACCCAAAACCTGCACCATCTCCAACCACCGGAGATTTACCGAAGATACTTTGCAAAGAGATAGCCATCAAACCATTCATTGTTGCAGGTACTAGCGCCTTCGGGCAGGTGGTACGCAAGGCGAAATACAACCTCGATACCCTAGTACAACTACGTAAGAGCAGGAGTTCGCATTGGGGATCTTGCAGCTCTTGGATTTTGTCCATAAGCTGTAAGGTCTTATCAATTCTATGCGACACGGTCTTTGCGGCAAAATTCGAATCCAAACTAATCGGCCCACCAAGCAACCGCACACCATCTTTAGGCTTACCAATATTCACGGGAAAGGCATCGACGGCATCTCTTCTCGTGTCATACGAAGGCCAAAATAGTTCGGTCTTGAAATATTAAGATGTAACCCGTAGCACTGGTCCATCTTCTGAAGAATTTTAAGAGCTTTGGATACCTCCATCGTATACTTTGCTATGGTGCCATCAAGACGGATACCAAGCATGGAAATCTAGACTACAATTAGAAGCAATCTTCTCCATGAGTGGGTGTAGAGCTAAAGCAAATAGCGAGGGGGCCAAGGGGTCACCCTGCTTTGTACTCCTTGTGTAGAGTATAATACGTGGTCACGTAATATAGCTTTGGCGGGATGTGTATAGCAAAATTCAACCCAAAGTATGCAATACTAGGGCATCGAGTGTGCACCTCTCTAATGATAGCGAGACCGATCGACGAGATTAAATGCATTAGAGAAATCGATCGGCAACATAGATTTGGTGGCGTCGAGAACCACATAACTCGAGCGATCTGTTGGCCGAGTGCAAAATGCCTTCCCCTCCTCCCAGGAACACCTACGCCTGGCGGAAGTTGCCAAGATAAGTATTCAAGACCGAGTTGGCAGCCATTTTGGAGCACAGCCTACGCCATATAGTACCCACCGCAATGGGTCTCAAACCACCACCGAGGCTTGAGCAGCGGACGTCAAGGGGGCGCGGCAACGAATTCACCTAGAACACGGGGGCATTTGCCCGCAAGCCAAAGATTTACGACACGATGTCGATTGCAAAGACGTCATCCGCAATAGCAAAGCACTAGCACCACTCAAAGCATCAAGGAGATCTTTGAGCTCGAGGCCGTCCCCGCCACGGGACGTTCCCTTAGGAAAGCTCTTAAGAGCAGCAAGGACGTCCTTAGCATTCCACGGACATGGTAGGAGACGAAATGGCCTGCCGGGGAATGATAGGAGGCCGAGCTAGAGGATGTTTCTCTTTGTAGTACATGTAGAGTATCCGGAGTCGGAGGAGCAACACCCTTTGGATGAGAGGATACGTATAGCCGCGATGTAGTGACCATAACTCGGCTTCTTCCTGCGGGTAGCCAAATGTTTGCTAGTTTTCTTCTTCTTGGGAGCACTTGTTTGCTTTGGTCATTTGTTTAGTCGGAGTCAAGCAAGCTGTTGAACTAATTTGAGACAGCCGGAAGGCTCACTCCAAGTCATTAGCGCTTTGTTGATCGCGCTGTTTGTAGCTTCTTTCTATTTCCACAGCGCTCCTCACTCGAGTTTTGTGGCTCATACAGGTTTAAGGTACAAATCGGCATCAAAATAAGACGTATCCAGGCAGCAAGGCATGTGGGATTTGCAATAACAAAATCCAGCAGATTTCAACGTGCGTGAAAAGAGAAGTGCGGTGTGGTGGAATACCGACCGTAGTTGGAATCTCTCTGCGGCATTTGGTTGAGCATTTCCACGATAAGCCCTGCAACTCCATCATTAACTTAGGTTCACTTGGCGCCGAACTATCAGCTGGCCTCGGGAACATGGTATGAGGCTTCTCCACTCCAGTAAATCGGAAATCTGCACCAACACCATTGAACGGCCCTGGTATAACATCTGCACTGTGCGCTTTCGATTTGCAAGCCATCTTCCATGTATGAGTGGTCATGCACCTGGTACACAACCACCATTGCGTATCTTGCAGAACACTCTCCCAGGCAGCAAAGCAATGCGCATCGTTCTGAATTCTCTCCTTGCGAGATCAATTTAGCGCTTTCGGTGGGGGAAAGTGCTGATCTTTAAGGTTTCGAATCCAGCCATACGGAATAACCTAGTCACCCGGTGCCACCACGACGACCATCGAACAAAGCAAAGGTACAAGGGATCTTGTCGATCGTGACGATGATGAAGCCATGGAAGATTGGGAATCAGGTCGGCATTGTAATCTGAAGCAGTTGAGGATCGTAGTCGGGGTCCTGGCATTGCTTATTCCAAATGGAAGAAGAGTTTGTGGAAACCCTAGAAAGCAATGGCCGTATCAAGCATCAGAATGTAGCAAACAATAATCAGTGAGGAGAAAGGGAGATGAAATCACGGACGATGGAGTGGATTGATACAGGTTTTCAATCACCAGGAAAAACCCATCGCCGATCGCCGGAGCTTCTCTCTCCTCACGAAAACAACTACTTTTAATAGATAACGATTATTACATTAACTAGTTGGAAGCCTAACAAGCTAAGCTCCAACGACATACTACTACATTAATTGAACAGTTCTTTGTGCTAGCCTACCAACGAGCCTCATGGGAACCTTGCCGAGGGGGGGGCGAGATTGTGTCACAAGGGGGAAAACTAACACTACCTTCCATGTTAATTCTGTAATATTACGCCATTGGGGACTCGAACCTGGGACCTCTTGGAGCGTATTAAACTTTGGGGAACGGGGATGACCAGCTGAGCTAGGGGCCCGTTCTTAAAGTTTTTATTATTATTATTATTATTATTTATTTTATTTTATTTTATTTTATTTATTTTTTTATAAAAAGAGAATTTATTATACAAAACAAGTCTAATACATATCGGTAGCAGGTAGCCTAGCAACAAGCTGGGCACCTACACCTTTTTGAATAATAATACCTAATCTATGGAAAAGAGAACCTCCAATTTTGCAATTTGCATCTTGGTTGGCGAGACAATTCTTCAACCTTTTTAAAAAAGCACATGTGTCTTCGCCTAATTCACCTAGGGTTGTGAAAGCTAGAACGCCAAACTCATAACCATGTGTCGAACACTTGTCCAAATATTTATTACGCTTGTGAGTAATGGCCATAGAAATAGCATGACCTGGAGTGAAGTTGCTAGTACGGGCAGTTGTGAAGGGAGAAACCCCGGTAACATCAAAACACACATCACGACCGTTTATCCAATTGTATTATTATTATTATTATTATTATTATTATTATTATGAAAAGTTTTTATTATTAAAAACAAAGAAGCAAAGTTTACATAGAGGTGGTTGGTAGCCGGGCGACAAGTTGGGCACTAACCCCCTTTTGGATAGCAATGCTTATCCTATGAAAAAGAAAACTTCTATGACCAGAAAAAACATCATTGTTTGCTAGACAATTTTTAAGTCTTTTCAAGAAACAAATAGTGTCTTCACTTAGTTCCCCTAAAGTGGAAGAAGCTAAGACTCTAGAATCCATATCCAAACGTCTTGCATTTATCAAGATACTTGTTGCATTTGCGTAAAATAAGCGTTGGAGATGGCTTGGCCAGGTATGAATGATCGAACTCCGCCCCGGTGAAAGGAGATACCACAGGTGACGTCAAAGCATACATCTAAACCATTTTCCCAGCTAGGGACGAGGATATCAGCGGGTCTTGACGGATTGTTCTCATTGGATAGGAAACCGAGCGTTACTTCTTTTCTGGCATGTACCCCAGCCTTGTAGCAAATATCTGCATACACATCATGAACAAGATCATGACGATATTTGATGCCAACTTCCTTGGAACAGTGTAGTGCATGATCTCCATAAGCATCCATCTCCTGTTACAAAGAGCAGAAAGAGCGCTCATGCGAATAGTGGGATGCCGAGTCTGTAGCTAAGAATGGATCTTAATTGTCTAGGTCCGAGACATTGGTGTAATCCACTGATGGGTACGACAAGGAGGTAGTCTTGTGCATGCGGAACCCGGTTACATTGCCATAAAATAGAGTCTTTGTCAGACATTGCAAATTTGGTTGGGATTAGTTTCTTTGAGCATCAAAGTAGGTGACTGCCAATGTGTGCATGGGTGGGGGGGCGATATCGTTGATGTTATATGAAGAAGGTAAATCGCAAACCGAATGAAGTTACGAATGACTTGTTTGGTAGGTTTGTGTCACAAGTGGCGAGTACGGGTTATTTAGAATGAGCCTTTGCCGATTGCGTTTGACACCGGGATGCAATGTAGCGATAAACTTACTGGTGTCAGCCATCGTGTAGACCCCTAAGCCTCCATCTCGGATAGGTAGGGTGGCGAGGCGTTCTTGTAAAGGCCCGAAGCCTCGCGCCATCTCCGGTGATCGAAGGCGTAAAAAGCGAAATAGGTATTTATCGAAAAGACTCCGTGGCGTGTTCAAGGGCTGCGGTTTTGTAGTTCTCATTGTAAAGTACAACTTAGATACCCCAGAGCAATTACGCAGCAAAAGTAACTCACTTTGTGGGTCTTTAAGCTTTTTTATTGCAGCCATCAACTGAACTGTTTTATTGACCCTGCTAAGCACCATATTACTGCAGAATTCCATGTCTAAGCTTACCGGCCCTCCCAGCAGTTTCACGCCGCCAATATTGTGAGGAAAAACTCCTGCAATAACACTTCTAGGGTCACTTGTCGGTCAGAACACTTCTGTTTTATGCACGTTGAGATGTAACCCTCTAGATGGCCCTTCCGATTGTATAATGTTGAGTGCTTTAGACACTTCAAGAGTGTCACCAATGACGGTGCCGTCGTCTAAGTACCAGGCATGTAGGTCAAGCTGGCAGGAAGAAGCAATCTTGGTAACTAAAGGGTGTAATGTAAGAGCAAATAGCAGGGGACCAAGTGGGTCTCCCTGTTGAACTCCCAGAGCTGAGGACAAAAGAAGTTGTCGTAATATAACTTTGCAAGCAACATCTTTTAGATGCTTTGAGTGGTGCTGCCGCCGCTGTCGCCGATGAACTACTCTCTTCCATAACTGGTGTTGTAAATCTGTGGCTTGCCGGCGGATGTCCTGCGATCTAGGTGAGTACATCGCTAGTGCACCGCTTACTCCGCTTTTGAAACCCGGTGGCGGACTGAGACCCATAGCAGTTGGTACCATCTGGAGGAGGCTTGTTTCAAAACTTGTTGTTACCTCAGTGGGGAAAGAAATGGTTGCATATCTCGGTGAGCTTTATTATCCTGCAATCTTTACCAGTCATTGTCCTGCAATCTTTTTATTATTATTTTTTTTTTTTATTTTTTATTTTTTATTTTTTTGCGTAATAATATTATTATTATTATTATTATAAAAAGATGCCACAGGGGCTTTTATTGAAGGCAAACGTCTAATGACAAAGATTTGGCTGGGAGGCGCGCAACAAGTTGCGCCCCAACCCCTTTTTGAATAATAATACTTAACCTATGAAAAAGAGAAACTCTTGTTTTGCTATTAACATCACACATTGTCCATACAATTCTTCAATCTTTTCAACAAGACAACAAAATCACCACCTAATTCACCCAAGGTTGTGAAAGCTAAAACACCAAAATCGTATCCATGAGACGAGCATTTGTCCGCATATTTGTTCCTCTTACGAGTAATAGCAGCCGAAATAGCATGACCAGGCGTGTTACTACGATTTCCAACTTTAGAGAACGGTGAAATACCGGTAACATCGAAGCATACATTCTGGCCATTCTCCCAATTATAAATCAAAATATCGGCTGGTCTAAGTGGAGCGTTTGTATCAGATAGAAAACCCAAAGGCGCTTCTTTTCTGGCAGCAATACCGAATTTGTAACATATGTCAGCAAGCAAATCTCATTATTATTATTTTTATTTTTATTTTTATTTTTATTTTTATTTTTATTTATTTTTATTTTTATTATTAGTATTAGTATAACAAATCTCATAAGTACAATTACATAGCAGGTGTTGGTAGCCTAGCAACAAGCTGGGCACCAACTGCTTTTTGAATATCAATGCTTATTCTATGAAAAAGAGACTCCCGACCTTGTGGTTTGCATCCTGGCTAGCGAGACAGTTCGTTAACGAGCTCACTAAATTTATTATTATTATTAAAACAAATCTCATAAGTACAATTGCATAGCGGGTTCAAGGACTACCTGCACCTGGAGGTACATCTGAGCTAAGCTTGGAGATAAAAGATTAAATTTAGTGAGCTCGTTATTATTATTATTATTATTATAATAATAAAAAAAGAAGAATACTACTGGGGGCTTAAACAAACAAGCAAAAAAAGTTTTATACATGAATGGTTGGGAGACGGGCAACAAACTGTGCACCAACACCCTTCTGGATAGCCAAACCTACCCTATGAAAAAGAAAACCGCCTATTTTGTTGTTAACGTCGTAATTAACTAAACAGTTCTTCAATCTCTTCAAAAGGACAACCAAATCATCACCAAGCTCACCTAAAGTCGTGAAGGCCAAAACTCCGAAGCTATATCCATAAGACGTGCATATGTCCAAGTATTTGTTGCGCTTCCGGCTCACAGCAGAATATATGGCATGCCCAGGTCTGAAGCCATGTATGCCTCCACCAGCAAAGGGAGAGACCCCTATGACATCAAAGCATGTATCCAAGTGTGGATGGGGGAAAATGGTTTGCTAGTTTTTGCTGAACCTCACACAGATGCACTGCAAAGGGAGTGCTTAGATTCGAGAGATCAATCTGTAGGACTCCGGCCTAAACCAAGTCAATGGCCATTCCAGTCAATTCGGTCACAAATAGGGAGATGGGTTGATTTGTAGGAGGGAAGGCGAGAATTGTGTGGGATCAATGATGATCAAGGATTGTGGATGTGTTGAAGGTTTTCGCAAATTTGATGAATCGTGGAGTTCGAATAAGTTAAGGCGATTGATGGAATTTCTTGAGAGTGATTGCTCGAAAAATTGATGTTGTTCAATCGTGGATCCAGAGACTTATTTATATTGTCAGAATAACGAACACATTGATCCCAGTAAGTATGACGGTTTCATGAGTGAAGAGTGGGAAAGTGGAAGATCGTAGTGAAACCAGTTCCAGGTCGTGCGGAGACTTGATTAACCGTCTACCCACTACTTTGCTAACTCCTTCAACCGTTGCATGACTTACTTACATTTCTCATCGTGGATGAATCCACGTGCGTAGGCCATGGACCAAAACCCTAAGTGATATCCCTCATGTGACGTGATTGAAGTCTCACGAATCGGGAGTCACGCAATGACGTGTATTTTATTAGTTTTAGATAGTGAATCTAAGTTTTGATGAATTGCACATGGTTAGCGATTGCTCGCCCGATTCATGGATTTGAACGTGTTAGTTCTTATATTGATATTGCTCGTATGCAGTTATTGTAAATTCGAGCATCTGAGCAAGTATTGCTCAATTCGGCAAATTACTGAATATTGATGATTGGATCAATATTCGAGAAATTGAGCAAGTATTTCTGAATTCGACGAATTACTGAATATTGATAGTTGGACCAATATTCGAGCAAGTGAGCAACTATTGCTCAATTCGACGAATTATTGATGAATTACTGAATATTGATAGTTGGATCAATATTCGAGCAACTTAGAAAATCTGTGGATTACTGAATATTGACAGTTGGATCAATATTCGAGCAATTGAGCAAGTATTGCTCAATTCGAAGAATTACTGATAAATTACTGATCATCGAGCAATTGAGCAAGTATTGCTCAATTCGACAAATTATTTATTTATTGGTGACGTGACCCAATATTAAAATATTGGTAGATTACCGAACATTATGTAATTAATCCGTGTGTTGTGCTGGATTGACGTAAATTTATTTAGTGTTTGAACTTGCTCAGAATGGTGATTTGTTGAGCGTTTGTTCGAAATCCTAATTTTGAGCAATTGCTCATTGATTGACAATTCTTTGAAAATAGGTCATGAGCAAAGGAGGGACCGACCACATGGGACTATGGACGTCCATGTGATGCCCAATTTCTCGAGTGAGCGTTACACCAGCGTCCTGAGTTGGCCAGTTGGTGAAGGAATGATGATTAAATGTCGATTTCATCATTTACTGAAATATTGTTGGGTTTAGCATTAGGTGATAAAACCTAGGTATGAAAGATGGGACCGACCAAGAGAGCATGGGACGGCTCTTGGTGGTCACGGGACCAGTTGTTGGCCGTTTGAGCAATCCCCAGGTTGGTTGGAGAAAGTTTGGGCCCAATATGAGCGATTGCGCAAATTAGGTCAAAAGTGTGAAAACGTGCGGGACCGGCTTTGTGCAAGTGATAGGGATGACCTTGGTCGGTCAAGAAGGCATGCACGTGTTACCATGATGTCTGTGTCTCTGTACTAAGAGTTTCAGTATTTTTCTGATGTGCGTTTGAGTAACATTGTGAATTTTCAGAAGAGTTTCATCTTGACTGAAATTCTTGATTTTGTTAGAATGAGCATGTATGCTCAATTGATCAATATTTTGTAAATATTAAAATAAGAGTATTTTAACATTAAAATTGCCGTGAGAGGCTAGCCGGTCGTGTGACCATGTTGGCTTTTGGGTTTTCATGATTCGAGCAAAATTTGAGAAATTATGACGAAACCATGATTTTTGCTCAAACTAAGGAGTTCATGGATTGAGGAAAATAATAATTATAAAAGACTAGGGATTGCAAGGTGTGGGGGCGGCCACGGCTAGGGAATGGCGGTCGGTTATGTTTGGTCTGCACACCTTTCCTAATTTTATATTATTATTTTCATGAATCCTTGAAGTTATGGAGAATCCATAAGTTTTGTGGAAACGGAGGAGTTTCATGAAATTGGGAAAATAATAATTATAAAAGACTAGGGATTGCAAGGTGTGGGACCGCCACGGCAGGCATGGTGGGCGGCTAGGTTGGCCGGTCCGCACACCTTTCCCTAATTTTATATTATTATTTTTCATGAATCCATGAAGTTATGGGAATCCATGAAAATATGGAGAAACCGTGAAAATATGGAGAAACCGTGAGTTTTGCTCAAACAAGGAAAGTCGTTAGAATGGAGAAGTCTTCATGAGTTCATGAAAACACCAAAATAAAAAAAAAATGGAGGAAGCATGGGACCGGCCACGGCCGGCCGGCCAGTGGGCCCTGCCTATGGGCGCTTCTCTATTATTCTAATGTTATTATTTTCTCTCTCCTATTTTATGCAGGATTCCTCACTTGTCCATATTTTCGGATGCTCGTTCGTGCATTTGGGTGCTCGTTCGTGCATCATTGTCAAGTACACTTGCACCATTTTTATGGGGCTTACTCAGTGATAGTCCAGATGCCCGATTATTGAGCATTTATTACTAATTCATGAAATTCAGTGGAAAATGATTCATGAAACTGAGTAATAAAAGTGAGTAGTTTTTATTATCAATTCATAGGATCAGCCGTGGATTCGACCATGAATTCGGAATAATAAAATAGGTATTACCATTCCATGGGATCGTGGATTCGACCACAGAATCGGAGCAATGAAAGTAGTTATTACCATCTCATGAGATCAGTTGTGGATTCGACCATGAAATCGGAGTAATAAAATAAGTGGTGATATTATCATATCATGAGACTATCCATGGGTTCGACCATGAAATCGGAGTAATATCTTTTACCATTTCATGAGATCAGCTGTGGATTCGATCATGAAATCGGAGTAATACATTTATCTATTACCATTTCGATCATGAAATAGGAGTAATGAGATAAGATAAATTATCTTCTAGGAATTCAGTGGTGAATGTCACGGTAGAATTTAATCTCTTGCGTATAGTCAGTGAAACACCGAGTGTTACCGAAGTCCTGAAGACGTTATTACTCTCAATCTTACGGAGAAACGTGCGGATCTATACACGATCTCTCTACATAGTCGAGGAACAAGTGAGTGTCACCGACGTCAAGGCGTTATTGCTCTCAATCTTACGGAGAACCGCCCAATCGTTTATCTATGCGAGAAGGGGTCTCTCTCATGTAGTCGAGGCAGTGAGTATCACCGATGTCCAAGGCGTTATTGTTCTCAATCTTACGAAGAACCGCCCAATTACGTTATTCTACATAGAGGGCATGACGAAATGTCAGGGATCGAACGCTCAGCTAGTGGAGGCTTTTCGAAAAACATATTCATCGTGGCTTCGTAAAATATGAATCGTTGCTTGCCTGAAAGCCGTGTCAGAAACATGCATCATGATTTTACGGTTTTGCCCTTTGTTGAAAATCCAGCATCTACATTAAGTCCCCTGCTTAGTGAGGGACAGTCATGTTCTGCAGTAAGCATAAAATGGTGATTTTCAGTCGACGAGATCAGTGGTTGAACTCGGTCTACAAAGGTATTATCAGAATCCTCGATTTTCTCCAATGGTGTCATGTATGAGCAAACATTTGGGTGAGGACCCTGATGGTATGATAGAATGTGATTCCGTGAGCACGGAGAGATGAAGCATCGCAGATTTGGTCGGTCAAAAGTCCAGTTTTTGGTCAATTTATGGGCCCGAGTCCAAAAAAGGAAACCCGTGTTTTATTAGGTTTTGGAAATAAAATTAATATAAAATGGAAGAGACCCTAAAATTCTTTTATTTTTGATCGACCAAGCATCTCCCTCTCTTCACCATTCTCACGCAAGTTGCAGTAAGGAAAAAGTTTTTTGTCGGATTTTAGTCGCCGGCGATCACCGCCGTTTGTCGTCCGGTCAAGTTCTGACCGGCGCCGACCAGGTACGTCCGAACCCTTTTTTTTTTCACTGTATGTTTTGGTATTTTCATGAATTGTTCATAAAACAAAATTTCATGTGAGTATGTAGATGTAGGTCTGATGAAATTTTGTTGCTTTTGAAAATACGTATGCGTGTTCTTTCAATAGTTTAAGAAACGAGCAAAAAATCCCTAATATGAAAGAGATACATATATTATTAAATATACATGGTTTAGTTGCAGTAGAGAAAATTTTGTTTATGAGGTTTCATGAAAACCCAAATTTGTTTTCAAAGCATGAACTTTCACAAATATTTTTGAGAACGTAGGTTTGTTCATAATAGAAGTAATAAATAATGATCCTTAGAGTTTAAAGGGATTTTGAAAAGACCTGTAGTTCATGATAAAATCTATTTGCGAACTTTCAAAACTTTGTTTGAAACATGTAAACTTTTACAAAAATAGTAAAGACCCTATCCTCGTATGAGCAAAAAAGTTTTTTTTTTTTTTTTTTTTTTATTATTATTAAGAATTTACGTGAGCTAATAGCTCACGATTTTATTTTTTTTAGTTTACGTGACTTATTCACGTTTTTGTCTTAAAATCAAATATTGATTTATGAGCAATTGTTAAAAGTAAACAATATTTCCATGAGTTGATGAATTCGTAGTGTATGTATGAGCTTGGTGATTTTATAGTGTATGTATTGTACACGTAAAAAACCGGCGAATGTTCATATGGAAGGTTATATGAAGCATTCATGGTTTTACGAAAAAGTCAACTCTTGAATAATATATCTTGCTCGTCTTCGCAGGTTTGAAAAAGTGAGCAAGTTTTCAAAATTTTACGGTGTTATCACTAAGTTCGTGAAATCGTAAACAGGTAAGAGTTGAGGATTAACATTTTTGTTGTAAATTTGATATTAGCATGTCTGTAATTATGTGCTTCTGGTTCCAGACAATGGTGACTTCCAGCAGTAGCGATTATGATTCTGATTACTCCTCTAGCTCATCTGAAGAGAATTCCAAAATTTTTGTGTCCAAAGCACGTGCCAGTACGGATAAGGAGATAATAAATAGGATGCCCCTCGATGAGCTGAAAGCTGCTCGTGATGAAATCTTGAAGAGAAAAGAGAGGGATGAGATAATTGTTGATTATCACGAGAAGAGACATAGAAATCAGCAAAAAATACTAAGAGCTGAGGAGAAACTCCGATCTCGTCCTGATGGTGTGGCTTCAGACTCAGATGCTTCAGATGTCGAGGAAGAACTCGTATGGGATCAGACAGAACGCAAAAGTAGGCCGTATCCACCGCACAGAGAAATTGAACGACTGGTTAAGGCTGATCTCCAGGATGAATATGATGAAGAAGACCATTGGGACGCGATAAATGGCGATCATCGAGGAAGAAGAATTCCCTAGATCGGACAGTGATTCTGAAAAAGAGTCTGATGAGGATTCCACGGAGGACGATGATGGTGCTGATGACGAGGAATCCGATGATTCCGACGATTAGTCTTGCTTGCGAATATTCCTGAGATTATTTATTTTTCTTTGAAGTAGATATTATCCATTATTTGAGCGTTCGGTTGTAGAGATATTTACAGATTATTCTTTTTTGTTATTTTCGAACAATCCCTTATCATATCTTCTTCCTAACTTTTTTCATGTTGAATGAATCCATATCCACGTATGTAAATTCAGCCGCGATCCCCGGAAGTACAGTTGCATGAGCAAACCAAGAAAACGTGTATAGTCTTTAGTCAAAGTATCGACTGGTTGAGCTATCGGTCCCGATGTATTGTTGCAATTGAATTATCACATAATCTGTTTGAGATCTTCTCGGTAGAAATCGCATAACCGATTTGACCGTTAAGTAAAAAAGATAAATATCCTCCTTCTTGAGTTTTAACTTCTAAAATTTAGGGTTTCATACTTATATGACACATCTTCTTCTACGGTACATCATCAGAAGAAATTTTGATCATAGTCATACTTCTCATCATCATGCCTGGTAGCAGCGCTTCTTCTCGAAATGGATCCTTGACGAAGTATGAACCTGGGATGCCTATCCCGGTGAGTATAGCATGTTTTTTCATCATTTTCGTGCAGTAAGAAGTCTTGATCAGAGAAAGTGATCTGTTGCAGGGCAATCAAGGGAATGAATCCCGTTTGAGACCTAAACGGACTGTCAAGGCTCCCGCGCGTTATAGGTCTATTCGTGAAGTTGGGACAATGTCATGTGGTTGATTTTAGATGGGTGTATTTAGCAAAACCTTGGGTGCTTTTTTATTTTTTTATTCCTTTTAGTCTGGCCACTATTCTCCTTACACGTGTACTTCACGGTTTGGTGTTTCTTTTGGGGGTCTAATCCTATTAATGTTGTAAGAGGACGGCGAGATAATTAAGAAATTTTGTTATCTTAATAGAACTTTTGTTCTCAGGATGATTTTCGAATCAGAGTTACTAATTCCGGCAATCTTGTTGTTTCAATTTGTTCACTATAGAATAATTGGCATCAGAGCCGATCGATTCTGTCACCATGGGAGGACAGGGAACTTAAGCTACTAAGGATTTACATGACACACAGAAAAAACAACAAACTCAACTGGATAAAGTGAATCAAGATGTGACGGACATGAAAGAACAACTCAATCCAGTACTGCTTCAATTGAAGAATCTCAACAACAAGGAAGATGGGAATGGAGATTCAAACGCAATTCCAGAAGAAGGAAGTACTCAACCAATTGTTAATCAACTCAATGAGAATCGAGGTTCCAACCACTACAATCGATTTCCAAAGCTAGATTTTCACAGGTTTGATGGAACCAACCCAAAAGGGTGGATTCAAAAGTGCGATAGATTCTTTTTCCTTCACAACATCAGGGAAGAAACTCAGAAATTACAGATGGCAGCGATGCACATGGATGGTAAAGCGGAGAGGTGGATTTCTAACTTACAAACTTATAGATCTATTATGTGTTGGTTTGAATTAGCTGAACAAGCGTGTTTGCGTTTTGAAAACCCCTCAAATGATAATATTGTGGGTATGTTTAATAAACTAGCTCACACCACTACGGTGATGAATTTTTTGATGAGTTTGAAGTCGGTCGATCTTTAATGATGAGCATTCATCCTGAATTTCCTGAGAGTTACTATATTATGAGTTTTATTGGAGCCCTTAAGGAAGAAATTCAGCACAATGTGCTAATGTTTCACCCCACCACTCTCATGAAGGCTTTTACTCTAGCAAGGCTACATGAACAGTCCTTACTACACCAACAAAAACTCTCAAAACCAAATACGAAATTTTTTCCCAACTCTTTTTCCACAGGAAAACCTACATTTCAAGCTAATGTGCCACAAAAACCATTGAGTCTACCACCAACAAATTTCAAAACCGCCACCACCCCCACCACCACCTCTTCCAAAACCAGCAACACCCACCCACCCTCCCATCAAAAGACTCACTCTGGACAACTCAAAATCGAAAAGCTCAAGGGTTGTGTTACAACTGTGATGAAATTTATAGGCAAGGTCACATACGCAAAAAGCAACGATTATTTTGGATAGTTGCGAGATGAGGGCACTCTTGAGTTACCAGGCAGAGGAACTGACCCAAAGGCCTCATAGGAGAGTGATGTTGAAATTTATGTTCATGCCTTAACTGGCACTCATTGTGGGGACACAATAAGAATACCTGGGCTACTCAACCATCACTCTATTTCTATACTCATTGACACAGGCAGCACCCT
The DNA here is from genome assembly GCA_023531295.1 of Papaver armeniacum. Taxonomy (NCBI): domain Eukaryota; kingdom Viridiplantae; phylum Streptophyta; class Magnoliopsida; order Ranunculales; family Papaveraceae; genus Papaver; species Papaver armeniacum. The sequence goes on from JAJJWW010019364.1 coordinate 43,581, forward strand.
GACTTTATTGATTCCTCACTAGCTCACCATTTGCATTGCAATGTGACCTACTCTTCCCTTGCCACATCTTGTGGCCAATGGTGAGAAAACAGCTAGTTCTGGCATTTGTAAATCCTTAAATTGGACCATGCGGGGTCATTCCTTCTCTGCAGATCTTCGACTACTTCCTCTTGGTGGTTGTGATATGGTATTGGGTGCAGATTGGCTCAGACAGCTAGGTAATGTGCTTTTCAACTTCACTACTTTAACAGTCTCCTTCACATACCATGGCATGGAGATTACTCTTACTGGCATGTCTAATTCTAACCTTCTTAAGCCAATCAGTAACAAGGAAGCTCATAAATTCTTTCAAAAGAACCCACATGGTATTTGTGCACAATTATGCTCCATCTCTGCCACTCAGGCACCCCCTCCACCTTCTCCAGAAATCACTGCATTGTTCTGAGAATTATCGGGAGGTTTTGAGGAACCCTCCACCTGCCGCCTCATAGAGGCCTAGACCACACCATACCCCTCAAACCCAATTCCACTCCAGTTAACCAGAGGCCTTATAAATGTCCTTATGTTCAAAAGTCATTCATTGAAGATTTGATTCAACAAATGCTCTCTCACGGCATCATCCAACCAAGTCATAGCCCATTTGCCTCACCCATTTTATTATTCAAGAAAAAAGACAACAATTTGGAGATTTTGTGTGGATTATAGAAGGCTAAATGATATGACCATCAAAGACAAATTTCCCATCCCTATCATTGATGAACTCTTGGATGAGCTACATGGTGCTGCAGTTTTTACTAAGATTTATCTACGATCTGGATACCATCAAATCAGATTGTTTCCTGCATACATTCATAAGACAGCTTTTAGGTCTCATCAAGGTCACTATGAATTTCTTGTAATGCCATTTGGCCTCACCAATGCCCCTGCTACTTTTCAAGCTCTGATGAATGATATTTTCAAACCATTCTTGAGGAAATTTTTGTTGGTTTTCTTTGATGACATCCTTGTTTATAGCCCTGATATGGAAACTCATCTCCAACATCTTCAGCACGTCCTTTCTATCTTGCAACAACATCAGTTACATGCTAAACTCTCCAAATGCTACTTTGCTCAATCTGAGCTAGAATACTTAGGACACATCATCACAGCTCATGGAGTGGTAGTTGATCCCAACAAGATACAGAGTATGACTTCTTGGCCAATTCCTAAGTCTATCAAGGAGCTGAGGGGATTCTTAGGCCTCACAGGCTATTATAGAAAATTTGTTAAGGGTTATGGACTTATCAGCAAACCTTTGACTGAGTTATTGAAGAAAAATGCCTTCTTATGGACTGAAGCTGCCACTACTGCTTTCAATCAACTCAAAGTGGCAATGACTACTACACCTGTCTTAGCACTTCCAGACTTCACAAAACAGTTCATCTTGGAGACTGATGCCAGTGATACTGGTATAGGTGCAGTCCTTATGCAAGAGGGGAGACCAATTGCTTTTCATAGCAAACCATTGGGCCCCAAGGCCGTGGGGTTATCTACCTATGAGAAAGAGCTAATGGCAGTGGGCTCAGCAGTCACCAAATGGAGGCATTATCTCTAGGGATATCATTTCACCATCAAAACTGATCATGAGAGCATCAAATTTTTCTTAGAACAGAAGATTACCACTGGCTTACAACAAAAGTGGCTCATGAAGCTGCTGGGTTTTGACTATGACATTCAGTACAAAAAGGGAGCTGACAACAAAGTGGATGATGCTTTATCTAGAAGGGCACACCTTCCAGCTACCTTACATAACATCACCCTTTCCAAACCTGTCTGGATGCAGGAGATTGCTTCTAGCTATACAGATGACCCTAAAGCTCAATGACTCATTGATCAACTGCTAGTTTCTTCTTCTTCCAATCCATATTTCTCTTACCACCAGGAGATTCTCAGGTATAAATCCAGACTGTACATTGGCACTGCTAACAATGTCAGATCTTCTATCTTGTCTTCCTTACACTCCTCAGCCATTGGTGGTCACTCTGGCATACAAGCTACTTACAATAGGGCCAAGCTTCATTTTTTTTGGCCTAAAATGCAGCAAGACATTATCTCCTTGGTCACCTATTGTGATATATGTTAGAGGAACAAGCATGAACACACCCTCCTCTTTGGACTTCTGCAACCACTACTTATACCTGATCAAGCATGGCAGCATATCTCCATGGATTTCATTGAAGGCCTCCCCAAAAGTGAGCACAAAGATGTCATCTTGGTGGTAGTGGATAGATTGACAAAATATAGTTATTTCATTGCACTTCAACACCCTTACACTGCCATTACTGTTGCCAAAGCATTTCTGCATAACATCTTCAAGTTACATGGTCTACCTTCATCCATCATTTCTGATAGGGACAAGGTCTTTACAAGTAACTTCTGGCAAGACCTTTTTCATCATTTAGGCACCAACCTCAAGCTCAGTACTGCATATCATCCACAGACTGATGAACAGACAGAGAGAGTGAATGCATGTTTGGAGAATTATTTACGGTGCATGAAAGGATTTCAACCAAAAAAATGGTTCAGCTGGTTAGCTCTGGCAGAATGGTGGTACAATACTAGCTACCACAGCAGCATTAAAATGTCTCCATTTAAAGCCCTATATGGTTATGATGCTCCCCATTTAGCTTTTCCCGCTGCTATCACCACTTCGTAGCTCTTTGTTGAGGAGTACCTTTCACACGAGACAAGCTATGCTTGACATTCTTAAAGACTCACTATCTGTTGCTCAGGCAAGAATGAAGTTTTTTGCAGATCAACACCGGACTGAAAGAACTTTTGAGGTGGGAGATTTAGTTTATTTGAAGCTACAGCCATACAGACAAGTCTCTGTCTCACTGAGGAAGAACTTTAAACTATCAGCTAAGTATTATAGCCCTTTTCCTATCATTGCTAAAGTAGGCAATTTGGCTTATAAGTTACAATTACCACCAGAGGCCCGCATACACCCTGTGTTTAATGTCTCCCAGCTTAAGAAAAAAATTGGTTATGCTTATGTTCCTTCCCCTACATTGCCACTGGTGGATCATGCAGGCCAAGTCATCATAGCTCCTGTTTCTGTCTTGAGTTACAGAACCATTGTAAGGGGAGATCACACTGTTCCATAGGCACTCATTCACTGGTCTAATGCAACAGCAGAGGAGGCTACATGGGAAGACTTTGCCACTCTCCAAGCTCATTTTCCAGCTTTTATCCTTGAGGACAAGGACAATTTGAAGGGAGAGACAGTGTCATGTGGTTGATTTTAGATGGGTGTATTTAGCAAAACCTTGGGTGCTTTTGTATTTTTTCATTCCTTTTAGTCTGGCCACTATTCTCCTTACACGTGTACTTCACGGTTTGGTGTTTCTTTTGGGGGTCTAACCCTATTAATGTTGTAAGAGGACGGCGAGATAATTAAGAAATTTTGTTATCTTAATAGAACTTTTGTTCTCAGGCTGATTTTCGAATCAGAGTTACTAATTCCGACAATCTTGTTGTTTCAATTTGTTCACTATAGAACAGACAAGGACATCGGTAAGTCTTCAACCGAAGATTTCCCTTGATCGAGCATTGTTTAGATTTTCTGAAGGTTTCGTCATTGCAGGTTGATGTTCATGTTGTTGTTGAAGCCAGGAAGAAGAATAATGGAAAATCCGTGGCTGCAACTAACAGTGGTGGCGTTATCCATGCTGGGAACTCAGAGGACTCTGTGGATGCCGATCCTAGGGCCTCCGCTCGTGAATACCCAATGGCCGGACTCCTGTTCGATACTCCCATGATCAATGTTTGCCCAGATAATCAACTGGTTGGTGGTTTCATCGTCCCTAAGTGTTATGCATCTCTTTACACCAAAATCTGGAAAAGATACGGGCATATTGCTACTACTGAAGTATGGAGAGGTTTTCCAGACTCTATTAACCACGATCATTTGGATTATTGCCCGTCATTGATGAAATGGACAAGATAAGACTGCAGGATGTCAAGAATGAAGAGTTGCACAAATGGGACGATATGATCTCGAACTGTGAAGTCTTGCGATTCAACATAAGTTGGCTCCGTCGTCGAATCGAGATCATTAAGGTTGATAGGGCGACTGCTGCTACAAATATGATTTCTGCTACTTCCGCCATCATAGAAGAGGAGAAGGCACTTGCTCTAGAGTCGGCAAGAGTTGAGAAAGCTGTCCAGGATTTGAGAGTGAAGAACGAAAACTTTCAGAAGATGCTTGAAACAGCCTTCAGTAAGGATTATCCTTTGCTGGATGGTTTTCTCTGAGTGAGCGTTTGAGAGAAAGATTGTTTATGTAGGTTTGAGATTTTATGCTGAATAAAGTAGATGATTGAAATTTTCTTGTGAAATTCATATAATGTTTATGAATTCTGAATGAATGAGAATACTGCATTCTTTTGGAGAAAATAGAAATTACATTGAGAAATTTAATACTTTGATGATCGTTCAAGCATAATACGCCTTGAGCCATTTGCCATTGATGATGTTTCCTTCGACTCTTCCATTAATGACTAAGATTTTGTAATATCCGTTAGATAACTTTGCCTTGATAACTACATAAGGCCCTTCCCATTTAGGAGAGAACTTGGGGGCGGACATGTCTTCTTGCTGGATATGTTTTGCTGTTTTCAAAACCAAATCTCCTACTTGAAATGTTCGAGGTCTTACCATTTTGTTGTATGCCTTGGAAAGTCTCTGTTTGTAGGTTTCCATATATTTTTCTACCTTGGTCCTTCTCGATTCAAGCATGTCTAACTCAGCAATCCTCGAATTAGATTCTTCGGCTTCATCCCATTGCACTCCACTGGCCACCGCGATCCTTGAAGAGGGAATCTTGATCTTAGCTGGGAGGATAGCATCAGTGCCATAGACAAGAGAATACGGTGAAGTCCCAATTAAACTCCTTGGTGCGGTACGGTAGGCCCATAATGCCATGGGTAATTCCTCATGCCACGTTCGTGGATTGTCATGAACTTTTTTGAGAATCCAGATCAAGGTTTTGTTGGTACTCTCCGCTTGTTCGTTTCCTTGGGGATAGTATGGTGTGGAGAAAATTTGTTTGATTCCATATTCCTCGAGTAATTCTGCAACATGTTTGTTGGCGAAGGGAGTTCCATTATCTGTGATAATGTGTTTAGGAACGCCGAATCTGCATATGATATATTCTTTGATGAAAGCTGCAATTGTGACTCCAGTGGTGCTTCGAAGAGGAATAGCTTCAACCCACTTTGTGAAATACTCGGTTGCTGTAATGATGTATTCATGTTGCTTCGAATATGCTGGATTGATTTTCCCGATAATATCCAGTCCCCAGCTATAGAAGGGCCATGGACTGCTCACAGAATTTAATGGGAGACAAGGAGTGTGAATGAGTTTACCTTGAACTTGACATTGATGACATCTCCGAACATAGGCGGCCGCATCATCTTCCATGGTTGGCCAATAATATTTCTCGTGAATTTGGAGAAATAATTTCTTCTTTCCTTGGTATTCAACTTCGTGCATCTCTTTCAAGATTGTAGGAATTTCATGTTCAGCCAAGCATCTCAGGAGGTTCCCACCAAAGCTTTTGCGATACAAAATCCATTCCAGGTAGACAAAACGTTTGGCCTTCTGAATAAGTTTGATTGCTACCTTCTTCTCTAATGGAAGATCGTTGTCACGGAGATACTTTATGTAAGGTTCTCTCCAGTCCCCAGTGTGATGGATTGTTAGAGTCTCCAAATGATGAGGTGGTGTCTGACAATTGGGACAAGATCCTTGCAGCATCCTCGACTGAGCTTCCATAGAGGGCCAATAGTAACCAAGCCTTTGAAGACTTCTGTAGAGTGTGGCCACTAGGGTTTGCCAACATATTTCCTCATGTATGCGTTTGAGTTGTTCACTGGCTTCTTCATCTCCAAGGCATCGTGACAGGGATCCATCAGGATTGCGATAATATAACGCTTTGTGCAGCAGGAAAAAGTTTTTCAACTCCTTGAGACTAATTTTCCCCTCCGTAAGAGAATTGCGCAATTCATGAATGATGGGCGCCTGCCAGTCGCTCGATTAAGCATCTCCGACTTGAGTAAGCCAGGTAGATGATACAGAACGTCTTTGCACAGTGATGGATTTCTCGGACCCTTCAAATTGCATTTTGGATGCTAGAGTCGCTAGACAATCAACATTTCTATTGTTGGTGCGGCCGGTATAGACAATTATTGCATCAGAAAAATGAGCTAATAGTCGTTGTGCCTCAGTTCTCAATGGAGCAAGTGTTATTTCTTTGAGAGAGTATACACCATTCATTTGATTGACTAGCAACTTTGAGTCTCCTCTGATCTCTAGGTGCTTTGCTCCTGCTTTCTTGGCCAAAGATAGCCCTAGGAGAAAAGCTTCATATTCTGCTAAATTGTTGGTGCAGTGGAAATCCAGCTTGAATGAATGTGAGAAGACTTCACTGGATGGAGATACTAGCACAATGTCCGCTCCACCAGTATCATTGTTCGGAGTGGCAGATCCATCAAAATACAATAGCCATGTTTCTTCTTGAATGATTGAAATTTCTAGAAACTCACCGGGAAGTTCTTCATGCAACATTGTGATGTCTTCTCCAGGGAAAGCAGCAAGTAAGTCTACAACTTCTTGTCATTTAATTGCTTTTGGAGGGACGCACGCTATGTAAAATTCTGACATTTGAAGTAGCCATTTTGCTGGTCTCTCGATCAAAGCAGGTTTCGATAGTAAGAACTTTATAGGATCAGCTTTGGCCACGAGCACGACTCTATTTGATAGTAGGTAATGTCTGAACCTCTGAATTGCATGAACCAATGCTAGACACGCTCTTTCAGCCTTTGGGTATCGGAGTTGAGCATCCCTCATTGTGCGACTGAAGTAGTAGATTGGACGTTCGATGCCTTCTTCATCCTCTTGGGCGAGGAGTGCTCCAATAGCAACATCGCTGGAGTTTGTGTAAAGTATCAGCGGTCGTCCTTGCACTGGAGATTTCATGACAGCAGTGATAGTAATATTTGTTGTATTTTGTAAAATGCTTCTTGTTGAACGGCTGTCCATGCAAAATTTGCTCCTTTCTTCAACAGAGGAGTTAATGAAGCAATGAGTTGAGCAAGTCCATGAATAAAACGCCGGATGTAGTTGACTTTGCTCATGAAACTCTGGAGCTCTTTCACAGTTCGTGGAGGAGGCATGGTATTAATGGCTTTTGTTTTGTCTGGATCGACCTTGATTCCTTATACAGTGACTAAGAATCCGAGAAACTTTCCAGAAGAAACACCAAAAGCACATTTCATATGATTCATCTTCAATTTGTACTCTCTGCATCCTTCGAAGACTTGTCTTAGAATGTCTAGGTGGGACGTCCGAGTCTTTGATTTCACCACCACATCGTCAACGTAGTCTTCCACTTGCTTGTGCATCATGTCATGGAATATTGCGGTCATGGCTCGCTGATAAGTGGCTCCTGCATTCTTCAGGCCGAAAGGCATCACTGTGTAGCGGAAGTTTCCCATGGGAGTTCGGAATGCGGTCTTGTTAGCATCATGCTCGTACATCTTGATTTGATTGTATCCACTGTAACCGTCCATGAACGATAACATGTCATGACTGCTGGTTGCATCAACGAGCATATCTATGTTTGGCAATGGAAAGTCATCCTTCGGGCAACACTTGTTCAGGTTCCTAAAATCCACACAACATCGGATCTGGCCATTTTTCTTCTTGACTGGGACAATGTTCGCCAGCCACGTTGGATGTTGAATGGGTTTGATGAATCCTGTTGTTAGTAGTTTCTAGATCTCCACCTTGATTTGTTCTTCAACTTCGTGTCTGAATTGCCTGGGCGGTTGTTTGACAGGTTTGGAACCGGGAATAGTGTGCAAATGATGAGTAACTAATTTATCGTCCAGGTCGGGCATCTCTTCGTACGTTCAGGCGAAGATATCTTGATACTCTTTCAACAGACCTATCAATCCTTCTCGTTCCTCCGGTGAGAGAGCAGAACTGATTAAGATTGACCTTGGGTTCTCATCCGTTCCGATGTTGATAGTTTCAAGGTCGTCAGTTGTGGAATCTGTGCCATCTTGCAATTGTCGTGGTACATCTCGAACTTCTTCATCGGGTGATTGCTCAATCTGGCATGATTCTTCAGGGCGTGGAGACTTTTCATCGACCTCCCCTGTTAATTGCTAATCCTTACGATGGAGATAAATGACTTTCCCTTCTGCGTCATAATCAGTAATAAAGTTGGACCTCTTATGAGCCGTACCTTGCCCTTGACGACGCTTGAGTGGTGTGGTAGACGGAGAGCATCCTTTGATGATGGTTTGTCGGTTTTCTCAATAGATTCCCAACTTGGGAGTGGAGTACCGCAGACTTTGCTTGGAGGTTCGGGGATGCTCTTTGGAGGTTCCAGGAACTCAGCATCATAAACCGGGAGCATAAGGAGACATGAAGCTGGGATACTGAGACAATTTTGTTGTTGAACAAAGCTTTCATACATTGATGGTACGTCGAAGGAACAACCTTATTGTCATGAAGCCATGGTCTCCCGAGTATCATGTGATAACTGGATCTTTCTCGATCACATGAAACTTGACAAAGTGGATTGAATCGGCCCTACCTTTAGATCCACATAGACGTACCCGTATGTGTGACTCTGGCTTCCTTCAAAACCCGTCATCAATATGGGATGATGAACGATTTTGCTTTGTGTAACTTTGGCTTCCTTGAGAGTCTTCAAAGTGATGAGATTTGTGGAAGCACCTGTATCGATGAGAACTCTCCAGAATTCATAATCTTTGATAGAAGCAGTTACGAACAGAGCTCGGTTGTGTCCTTCCTCCGCTATTCAGTCTTCCTCAGTGAAGGTGATGTTGTTGATCGAAAGTTTAGATACCCTGGACACTTGTTCAACCTCCGGAGATGATGGAACTATTCGCACGTCAGATGATATTTTGTTGAGTGCAGCAAATGTTTCTGTACGCTGATCTCTAGAGAAATGCAGGAGTTCACATAGATTCTCAATTAAATGTGTGACTTCTTGTTTCACCGGATTTTCATAAGTGGTGAAGATGTTGGCTTGAGGGATAGCGTCAGTGGTGTCAAGAGACAAGCGTTCCACCACTTGAGCTCCTAAGATTCTTGTCAGGTCCACCATGCAGTTGAACAAATTATCAATTGCTTCTTTCAATCGATTTATGTTCCTTTCCAAAATCTCTTGCCTTCGTGCCAGTTTAACCAGTGACGGAATTTCTCCGTCAAATGTATCAATAGATGAAAAAGGATTAGTAAAGTACGGATGACGAATATTACCAGAATCATTCAGATGAGCCAGAGAACCGTCACCATTTGAAAGACTCTGACTGGAATTTTGAGAGACTGTATTAGATCTAAGACCAACCATCTTTGTGAGAATGAGAGATTGCAACTGAGAGATTAACCTCCCACTGTGGTCGCCAATCTGTGGATGGGGAAAAACGGTTTGCTAGTTTTTAGGGAAGTGAAGAGTCGAGCGTGTTGCCGAGACTCCTCGACCGAGCAAACTGCTGAACCTCATACAGATGCACTGCAAAGGGAGCGCTTAGATTAGAGAGATCAATCTGTAGGACTCAGGCCTAAACCAAGTCAATGGCCGTTCCAGAGTCAATTCGGTCACAAAGAGGGGGATGGGTTGATCTGTAGGAGGGAAGCTGAGAATTGTGTGGGATCAATGATGATCAAGGATTGTGGATGTGTTGAAGGTTTCTGCAAATTTGATGAACAGTGGAGTTCGAATAAGTTCTGGGCGATTGATGGAATTTCTGAGAGTGATTGCTCGAAAAATTATTGTTGTTCAATCGTGGATCCAGAGACTTATTTATATTGTCAGAATAGCGAACACATTGATCCCAGTAAGTGTGACGGTTTCATGAGTGAAGAGTGGGAAAGTGGAAGATCGTGGTGAAACCATTTCAAGGTCGTGCGGATACTTTATTAACCGTCCACCCACTACTTTGCTAACTCCTTCAACCGCTGCGCGACTTACTCACATTTCTCATCGTGGATGAATCCACGTCCGTAGGCCGCCAGACCAAAACCCTAAGTGATATCCCCCATGTGACGTAATTAAAGTCTCACGAATCGTGGAGTCTGCATGACAGACGTGTATTTTATTAGTTTTAGATAGTGAATCTAAGTTTTGTTGAATTGCGCATGGTTAGCGATTGCTCAGCGATTCATGGATTTGAACGTGTTAGTTCTTATATTGATATTGCTCGTATACAATTATTGTAAATTCGAGCATCTGAGCAAGTATTGCTTGATTCAACGGAGAGTATTGATAGTTGGGCAATTGAGCAAGTATTGCTCAATTCGATAAATTACTGAATATTGATGATTGGAGCAATATTCGAGCAATTGAGCAAGTATTACTGAATTCGACGAATTACTGAATATTGATAGTTGGACCAATATTCGAGCAAGTGAGCAAGTATTGCTCAATTCGACGAATTATTGATGAATTACTGAATATTGATAGTTGGAACAATATTCGAGCAACTTGGCAAATCTGTGGATCACTGAATATTGACAGCTGGATCAATATTCGAGCAGTTGAGCAAGTATTGCTCAATTCGAAGAATTACTGATAAATTACTGATCATCGAGCAATTGAGCAACTATTGCTCAATTCGACAAATTATTTATTTATTGGTGACATGACCCAATATTAAAATATTGGTAGATTACCGAACATTATGTAATTAATCCGTGTGTTGTTTGCTAGATTAACGTAAATTTATTTAGTTTTTGAACTTGCTCAGAATGGTGATTTGTTGAGCGTTTGTTCGAAACCCTAATTTTGAACAATTGATCACTGATTGACGAATTGCTGAAAATAGGTCATGAGCAAAGGAGGGACCGACCACATGGGACTATGGAGTCCATGTGATGCCCAATTTCTTGAGTGAGCGTTACACCAGGGTGCTGAGTTGTCCAGTTGGTGAAGGAATGATGATTAAATGCCGATTTCATCATTTCTTCGAAATATTCTTTGGGTTCAACATTAGGTGATAAAACTTAGGTATGAAATATGGGACCGACCAAGAGAGCATGGGACGGCTCTTGGTGGTCACGGGACCAGTTTTTGGCCGTTTGAGCAATCCCCAGGTTGGTTGGAGAAAGTTTGGGCCCAATATGAGCGATTGCGCAAATTAGGTCAAAAGTGTGAAAACGTGCGGGACCGGCTTTGTGCAAGCGATAGGGATGACCTTGGTCGGTCAAGAAGTCATGCACGTGTTACCATGATGTATGTGTCTCCGTACTGAGAGTTTCAGTATTTTCTGATGTGCGTTCGAGCAACATTGTGAACTTTCAGAAGAGTTTCATCTTGACTGAAATTCTTGATTTTGTTAGAATGAGCATGTATGCTCAATTGATCAATATTTTGTAAATATTAAAATAAGAGTATTTTAACATTAAAATTGTCGTGAGAGGCTAGCCGATCGTGTGACCATGTTGGCTTTTGGGTTTTCATGATTTGAGCAAAATTTGAGAAATTATGACGAAACCATGATTTTTGCTCAAACTAAGGAGTTCATGAATTGAGGAAAATAATAATTATAAAAGACTATGGATTGCAAGGTGTGGGACCGGCCACGGCTAGGGAATGGCCGGTCGGTTATGTTGCCCGGTCCCGCACACCTTTTTCTAATTTTATATTATTATTTTTTCATGAATCCTTGAAGTTATAGAGAATCCATGAGTTTTGTGGAAACGGAGGAGTTTCATGAAATTGAGAAAATAATAATTATAAAAGACTAGGGATTGCAAGGTGTAGGACCGGCCACGGCTTTGGGGATGGTCAAGCTAGGTTGCCCGGTCCCGCACACCTTTCCCTAATTTTATATTATTATTTTTCATGAATCCATGAAGTTATGGGGAATCCATGAAAATATGGAGAAACCGTGAAAATATGGAGAAACCGTGAGTTTTGCTCAAAAAAGGAAAGTCGTTAGAATGGAGAAGTCTTCATGAGTTCATGAAAACACCAAAATAAAAAAAAATGGAGGAAGCATGGGACCGGCCACGGCTAAGGCACGGTCGGCCGGACGACCAGTGGGCTCGGCCCATGAGCGCTTCTCCATTATTTTAATGTTATTATTTTCTCTCTCCTATTTTATGAAGGATTCCTAACTTGTCCATATTTTCGGATGCTCGTTCGTGCATCATTGTCGAGTACACTTGTACCATTTTTATGGGACTTACTCAGTGATAGTTCAGATGCCCGATTGTTGAGCATTTATTACTAATTCATGAAATTCAGTGGAGAATGATTCATGGCGAGTAATAAAAGTGAGTAGTTTTTATTATCAATTCATAGGATCGGTAGTGGATTCGACCATGAATTCGGAATAATAAAATAGGTATTACCATTCCATGGGATCGTGGATTCGACCACAGAATCGGAGCAATGAAAGTAGTTATTACCATCTCATGAGATCAGCTGCGGATTCGACCATGAAATCGGAGTAATAAAATAAGTGGTGATATTACCATTTCATGAGACCAGCCGTGGGTTCGACTATGCAAAGGGGGGGGTCTCTCTCATGTAGTCAGGGAACAGTGAGTATCACCGACGTCCTGAAGGCGTTATTGCTCTCAATCTTACGGAGAACCTCCCAATTACGTTATTCTACATAAAGGGCACGACGAAATGCCAGGGATCGAACGCTCATCTAGTGGAGGCTTTTCGAAAAACATATTCATCGTGGCTTCGTAAAATATGAATCGTTGCTTGCCTGAAAGCCGTGTCAGAAACATGCATCATAATTTTACGGTTTTGCCCTTTGTTGAAAATCCACCATCTACACCAAGCCGTTCTCCCAATTGTAAACAAGTATATCAGCCGGCTTTAAGGCCGAGTTGTAAGACAAAAAGCCCAAAGCCACTTCCTTTCTGGCTGCAACTCCTACTCGGTAGCAAATATCAAGAACTACATCTCGAACAAAATCATGCCTAAACTTGATACCATATCTATTATTATTATTTATTTAGTTTTTATTTTTTTTATTTTTTTTTTATTATTATTATTATAAAGAAAAATCAATATTACAAGGAATGGTCGGCAGCCTAGCAATAAGCTGGGCGCCAACACTTTTTTGAATAATAATTCCTAGCCTATGGAAAAGAGAATTTCCCATCTTGAAATTGGCATCATGTCTAGCCATGCAATTCTTCAGTCTTTTGAGAAAGGAAATTGTATCCGCACCGAGCTCACCAAAGGTGGTAAAGGCTAGCACACCGAAACCATAGCCACGTAAAGAGCAGGTATCCCAGTATTTCTTGTTCTTGCGAGTGATAGCAACAACAATGGCCTGGCCAGGTACACGAGTCTGAGCACTTGTAAAAGGCGATATACCCGTAACATCCATACATACATCCTTACCGTACTCCCAATTGTAAACCATAATATCCGCAGGTTTGAGATCATTACCGTCCTTCGAGAAACCCAAAGAGACTTCCTTCCTAGCAGTGACGCCCACTTTATAACAAATGTCAGCAAAGACATCTTTCACTGAGTCATGACGAAATTTCTGTCCAACCTCACTGGCGCAGTGAATAGCATGGTCGCCGAAGACATCCATGGGTCGTTTGCAACAAGAGCATAAGTTGTTCTCCTCGAAGAAAGGTATCCCTAGCCGGTACTGCAAGATAGAACTGAATTGTCTAGGAGCAACAGTTTGGTTAAGCCCAGATATAGGAATGGCTTTAAGAAAGTCCATAGCATGTTCAACTCTTTTGCACTGCCATAAAGTGTAGTCACGCGCTGTTAAGGGAAGACTAGAAGGTATCTTCTTTTTGACAACATCAAAGTAAATACCTGCCAGAGATTTCATGTAATGGGGGGCAGAGTTACTATTGTTGAAACCCGAAGGGGAAAGATCACAAACTTCAGTGAAAACCTGTAGAGCGTGTTGATAACCGAGGCAGGGAACTGTATTGTCCGTTAACCCCAAGATCGTTTGCTGCAGTTGTTGAGTTTGAACCTGAGAAGCAAGATAACAGTACATACTTGTATCATCCATTGTAAGCACACCCAGACCACCGTCCTTAATGGGAAGTGTGGCCAGTCTTTGTTGGACCAAACCGAAGCCAGCACAGTCTTTATTATTATTATTATTATTATTATTATTATTATTTTTTTTATTATAAGATTGCCTCCAGGGCTTTTATTAAACAAAATCAAGTGCGTAATTACACAGGGTGTGTAGGAAGCCTAGCGACAAGCTGGGCTCCCACTCCCTTTTGAATAATAATACCTAATCGATGAAAAAGAGAACCGCCAATTTTATGATTAACATCGTATATAACAAGGCAGTTTCTCAGACGCTTTAAAAATAAAATAATATCTTCACCCAGTGCGCCAAGGGTAGTAAAGGCTAACACTTGGAATCCATAGCCATGGGTAGTACATTGCTCTAGGTACTTGTGCATCTTCCTAGAAACAGCCAATGAGATAGCATGACCTGGAGTATACGTGCGAGTTCTAGCACTGGTGAAAGGAGAGACCCCTGTAACATCAAAACAAACATCTTTACCATCCTCCCAGTTGCTAACAAGGATATCTGCTGGCTTTGAAGTATTTGCATTGTCGGAGAGAAATCCCAACGAAACCTCCTTCCTAGCGGCAATGCCGGCCTTGTAGCACATATCAGCCAAGGCATCACGAGCCATATCGTGTCGAAATTTGGGTCCTACCTCGCCGGCACAGTGGATTGCGTGGTCTCCGTATATGTCCATGGGCCTTGTGCAAATAGAACACGAGCTTCCGGCTTCAAAGAAAGGTATGCCCAAACGATATTGGAGCACGGCACTAAATTGTCTCGGTCCAACAGTTTGGTTTAAACCGGCAATGGGGACGGCCTTCAGAAAATCCATTGCATGTTTCTCCCTGTTAAGTTGCCATAAAGTAGACACTCTATCATTTAACTCAAAGCAAGAGGGTAAAGTATCCTTAACCATATCAAAGTAGATTGCTGCCAGAGACGTCATGAAATGGGGGGCAGCGTCATTGATATCGTAGTTGGAAGCTGTGATACCGCATGCTTGTGTGAACATCTGGAGAGCATGTTGGAAGCTAGGGCTCGGTTCTGTGGAAGGAGGTAGCTTAAGAATAGTTTGCTGAAGGTGTTGGGTTTGCGCATAAGAAGCCAAATATCAGTACTTCCCTGTATCACGCATGGTATAGACACCGAATCCACCGTACTTGATGGGTAAGGTAGCTAACCTTTGATGTAATGGTCCAAAGCCACTGCCGTCTCCAACAACCAGTTGTCGTAGATATTGGATAAGGTGTTGATCGTAAAGAAGAGTCGATGCCTGTAGTGCTTCTGGTTTGGTGGTTCGTAGCGAGAAATAAAGCTTAGAGACTCCGATGCAGTTTCTGAGTAATAATAATTCACATTGTGTATCGTGAAGCTGCTGAACTTTGGTCATTAAACTTACTGTCTTCTCGACTCGTTTCACCACAAGATTGCTACTGAATTGTTGATTCAAACTTACAGGCCCTCCTAGCAGTTTCACACCCAACTCTGGCCTACCAATATTGGATGGAAAAACATCATCAGCATAGCCTCATCGAGATACCAGGCGTGGAAGTCTAAAGTGCACTCCGCTGCGATCTTGTTGGCTAAAGGATGTAGAGTTAGTGCAAAGAGCAGGGGACCGAGCGGGTCTCCCTGTTGGATAGCACAATGTCCTTTTAACTCCAACAATCTATTGGCAGCGTGTAGAATTCCTTCACCGCCACAAGAGCTCCCAACACCGAACTGGAAATCACCAAAGTATGGGGCTAAGAGCTTGCAAGCAGAGGTGGCAGCAAGTTTAGAACACAAACGCCTCCAAATGGTCCCAACTGCAATGGGTCTCACACCACCGCCAGGCTTGAGTAGCGGTGTTAAGGGAGCGCTCGCAATAAATTCGCCAAGAGACGAAGGGCACTTACCACCTAAAAAAACCCCTGTGATTGAAAGTAGAAGCTCATCTGAAATGGCTGCGGCTGCACCACTGAAAGCATCTAAAAGATGCTGAGCCCTCAGGCCATCCCTCCCACATGAGGTGCCCTTGGGGAAGCTCTTGATGGCAGAGAGAACAACATCTGTGTCAACAGCGAGTGCAGAAGTGGTATCCTCACGTGCAGGGATGAAAGGGGGTGGTGCTGTTGGGTGCTTAAGCATCAATTCATGTAAAGTCTCGGGAGTGGCAGGCGCCAAACCATCAGAAGAAAGTACTCGGATAGCTGCCGTATAATGGCCAAAGCTAATTTTCTTTTTGCAAGCTGCGATATTGGCATTTTCCTTTTTTTTCTTTTTAGATGGTTTGCGTGCAGTTGTAGTGCGCTTGGGCAGACTCAGCAGTTTGTGAACCAAGGTTACACATCCTTGTGACTCTCTCCAGACGTTCAAGGCATGGGTAATTGCTGCTATCTGGAGTTTTTTGCGCGTACCGGATCGCTCATCCCTGGGGCAAGTTGGCATGTAAAGATTGAGCGTACATATGGGAAGCAGCAGCAGCTGCAACCATGCCTGCAAATCTCCTGGCTTTGCAAGGATCTTGTCCAAGGCTGACTTCAGGGCTCTAGAGAATTGTAATCTGCAGGGTGGGGGTATGCTCGCAATAGTTGTAATCCGTCTCTGGAAAACCGTATTAAGCAACTCCAAAGTCAAGGCATCTGCTGGGCTGTCTTCATCAGTGTTGCTCGGAGCAATCTCAGTTCTAGTTGGGTCACTTGCTTGTGGTTTCGAGGCGCCATAAATGAGGAAGTCAAAACTATGTCCATTGAATGGTCCAGCAATAACATCAGATTGATGTGATGGCGACGTACAAGCTTTCTTCCATCCATGGATATGGAGGCATTTAATGCACAACCACATTTTCATGTCACGCAAGACTCTTTCCCAGGCAACAAAGCAGTTAGAGTCACGTTGTATACGTTCTCTGCAAATTGTCTTATCCTTTTCGGTTGGAAAATGCTTGTCAGAAAGATGACGATATATAGCACTTTTGGCATAACCCATACCAGTAACACCTCCCCCACATCCATCATATCCTTTGAAAGGGCAGGGGACTTTATCTCCCTGCAACTTGGATGTTGATGGACGTGATGATGGGAAGGGGGGAGAAGGATTCTGTAACCCGAGAAGTGATATGCTCGAAGATGAAGATGACCCTACAGAACGAGATGACCTGTTGAATGATATTGAAGAACGGGACCGAGTAACAGGCATGGCGCTCTGCAATGGAAATAACCGCCGTAACTACCCTAAAAGTTGAAGAAGCAACGATGGAAAAAAGCATCGATTGAAGGGGAATAACAAGGGGGGAAGAAGGAGGAATTTGTGAGAAAATCTAAGAAGAAATTCTGGAGATATTACCGGAAGCAAATCACAGGCAACAATCTGGGCACCAACCCTTTTCTGAATAGTAATACCTATTCTATGGAACAAAGACCCTCCTACTTTACAATTAGCGTCTTGACTAGCAAGACAATTTTTCAGTCTTCTCAAAAATACACAAGTATCTTCACTTAACTCTCCAAAAGTTGAAAAAGCTAGAACACCGAACTCATACCCATATTCTAAACATTTATCCAAATACTTACTACGTTTGCGAGTGACTGCAGCAGAAATAGCTTGGCCTGGTGTGAAATAAGTGGTTCGAGCAATAGTGAACGGAGAAGCACCGGTAACATCAAAACAAACATCCCGACCGTTATCCCAATTGTAAACAAGCAAATCTGCAGGCCTGATGGCATGCGTTGTATTAGACAGAAAACCCATAGGGACTTCTTTGCAAGCTGCCACACCAGCTTTGTAACATATGTCCACATATACATCACGTACCATATCATGCCGAAATTTGACGCCGATCTCACTGGCACAATGAAGATCATGGTCACCATATATATCCATACTATGGTTACAACACGAACACAAACTACCTTACACAAACAGAGGTACACCCAATCTGTAGCTAAGGACATCGCGAAACTGACGAGGCCCAACTGCTTGATTCAAACCTTGGACAGGTATGGCCTTGAGAAAATCCATGGCATGGTCAGCTTTATTACATTGCCAGAATGCAACATCCCTTGTAGATAATGGGTACTTGGTGGGCAAATCCTTCTTAACCACATCATAATAACAAGCTGCCAGTGACTTCATGAAATGGGGGGCAACAGTACTAATGTTGAAATCAGAAGAATTAAGGCCACAGAACTGAGTGTATACCTGCAATGCTTGTTGATAACTCTGGCCATAATCGAATGTGGATGTACCCTGTAACAGAATGTGCTGCAGATGCTGTGTTTGAGCACACGATGCAAGATAACAATACTTGGAAGTATCTGACATAGTATAAACTCCTAAACCGCCATCTTTAATGGGCAAAGTAGTCATTCGCTATTGAATTTTCCCAAACCCAGCACTATCACCCACCAGTAAATGTCTCAAGTATTGACCCAGCTGATTATCAAATAAATGCGTAGCTGACTGCAAATCTAAAGGAGAAGTTGTGCGCAATGTAAAATATAGCTTGGACACCCCAGTGCAATTGCGTAAGAGAAGCAATTCACTTTGTGGGTCCTATAGCTTTTTAAAAGAATTCGTTAATAAACAGAAGAGCCTTTTTCCGACTCATATCACTTGGTTGAATAGAGTTGATACCAAACAGATTTGTTGTTCCTTTACTGTTTGGAATACGAACCAAAGGAATTGTTCCAAGTACGTGACTTATTCATAGGTCGGAGGCGTGGGAATACAGACGGAACTAGGTGAACTATAGGTTTAGTTGCTTGGTCTCAACTATACGAAGTTAGGTGTAATTTTGTGTAGCTTCTTAGTCCTAAGAGTATTCAATTCTGGACAAGGTCCCGGGGTTTTTCTGCATTTGCGGTTTCCTCGTTAACAAAATCTTCTTTGTGTCATTTACGTTATATTTCCGCATTGTAATTGTTTTATTATAATCAAAGTAAATCACCAAAACATTAATTCCTATTTACTTGATAAGTGAATCCTATTGTGTTTGGTTAAGTCCGAACCTTTTTATCAAGTAACATAGTTCGTTGTTGTATTGTCTCGATCTCGTATCCATAGACGATCACACGAAGTGTGAACCGATTAGTTGTATTGTCTCGACTCAGTCCATAGACAATCACTTTCGGAGAAAGGACTTATAAGTAGGAAAAGTTTTAGCTTGAGGTATATTTGGGTACCCTCGCCTTTTCAATTGGTATCAGAGCAGGCAAACACGAAAAGATCTAACAATCTGTGTTTGGTGCGATCCAACCTATAAGAATTGAATCTAATGTCTGATTCAGTTAACGTTTTGCAAGAGTATGAATACTCAAAAGTTGAATATGTTACTACTTCATTGACTCATGATCCAGGAGTGACGAAAACATCTATGTCTATCTCTTATGAAAGAGAAGATGCTGATAAAGAGTTGGTAAAACTCCTAAAGCCTATACAATCTATGTCTTCTAAAGTACTTATTTTAAAGACATAGTCAAATCTTCTTACAAGAGATCAGAGAAAAAGACATTCAACTGAAGTGTCTAGCCAAAGAGAAAATGGATCTCACTGTCAAACTAGAGGCTCTTGGTAAATCTCTTACAGATAAAGAGACACATCCTATGATTCTAACTAATGATGCTGTTGTGATTTCTTCTGATGAGGAAACTAAAAGTCCTTGCTCAACTTTTACAGACTGTGATAAAACCGGTTTAATCACATCTGAAACAGATCAAGATGATGGTAGTTTTCCTAACTACATCAAGTTAGAAGAGGATGAGAAACCAGCTTCTAGATCTACTGGTGATCAAACGAAATCTTGTCCAAAGGAAACTTTGAACCCATTCTGTGGTGATTGTAAGGAATACAATTTTCAGTCACTTGACAGGAAACTTATACTTCTTCAACATACGGTGGTAAAAATTTTGAAGGAAGTTTCTTGTCTTAAAAAACTGAATGATTATTCCTCAGTAGAAAGACAGATTATACCACATCCCGATAATATCAACTCAAAAGAGTCAGAGGAAAGAGTTGATAATTGCTTCTGGAAAAAGGTTCCTCCACACCCATATCGAAATAGTTCTGGTTTTGATAAGGAACGACTTCAGAAGGAAGGGAAAGAGAGTATCTCTGCCAAAAGAAATAATCAGGAATTTCCTATAGTTGTTTCAAATGATCATACTAATGTGGATCATAAGGAAGTCCTTAGAATGAGAAAATCTTATGAAAATCTCATTGAAATAATTAAGAGAGATTTATCTATCTCTGAGAATTCTCACATTAGTATATTTTCTCCACATGATCATATCTCTATAGTTAGAAAAGATCATCGTCTTGGGAGAAAATATTTTGGGCAGAAATTCTGAAAGAGAAACATGAACTATGTTTCTGATATTCATTGTAAGCTGGAAAAAGCTTACTCCGATGCAACTTAGTTGTATAAAAATTGTGCATTTTCATCTTTTTCGTGCTCATAAACTTGGATGGGAAAGGCACAATAAAACATGAGCACATTTGTTTTGTGTAGTTGTTTATCAGAAAAATTCTGTGACACTGTATGGATAGCTGCGAATCCATAGTTGTCAGAAAAATGTTCATGTTTAACATGATCTTCCAAAAAGAGGTTTTATTTAGAATTTTTGAATTTTAATAAACCTTCCTGCTTGAGAAATTCGGACTAAGGAAACGAAATATATTCTTTTATATTTTCGGATTCTCCAGAGGTCTTTTGGTCCGAAAGTTGTCTCTTATAAAAGCAGAAACTCTCTCTTCCTGTATTCGGAAACCCTGATCAATACTTTTATATTTATTTTCTCATAACCGAGCATGCCTCCAATAACTCGCAGTGTCTCAAAGGCTAATAAGGAGGAAGCTCAAAAGGTTAAGGATTGTCAAGGAATCAATACAGAGAGGAAGTATAAGGGCATATCAAATATCATGTCTGATTATGATTCTGATAGTTCAGTTGGATCACAAGATGAGTCATGTCTGTTGTCTTACGACAAACAAGATCCAACCAAAACCCAATGGATTCGTTCTGATAGTATGTCTCAATATATCCAAGGTTTTGATGAATTGGAAACCAATCTTGCTATGATTATTCAACATCAAGATTGGGTAAAAGAAAAGTATGAAGGAACAAGAGGAATTCTTGCTGAGCTCGAAGTTCTAATTGAGGAACTTGAAAAACAAGAAGTGGTTGCGGACAAGTCTCTTGAGACATGCTTTAAGAGTTTGAACACTGAAGAGACCTCAGTGAACAACAAGAGCACCACTAGAGATTAAGTTATTTGTTGTAATACTTAATCTAGAAAAAATAGACATCAATTTAGTCTATTATGAATAAAATTATTTGATTTATAATTTTTCTTGTGATAGTTTTCGGTTGCCATAGCCTGTGCTTGAATGCTTTTATCTTATTGCTATGTATGATTATGGGATGTTTGATTTCGGTTTTATTACCCTAATATTAAATCTCATATATTATGAACCCTTGTGGTTTGGGTGACTTTTTGATTTAACAGGATTAAGTTCTAGCCATGTTGGTAGGCTTTATCAAAGAATCATGAGGGGTTCTGGTAGAAACAATATGTGAAAAAGTCACAATATGTTGAATCAGTTTTGGTTTAGCATAAAAGCATATGTGTTTCGACGGTTTTCAACTTTTGCTTGCAATTGTTAAACCCGATTTTCAACCTTTCTTTGGTAAAGGTTGGTTGTTGTTATTCTTTTGTTTTTGCATAAGGATGACAACATGATGATATTTCGATATCAATTATCCCTGGAAGAAGATACAATCATATTGGAGAAGTGGATGAGAAATTGAGGTAACAATCTTGTTAGTTAATTGTTTTCCTGTTTAAGAAAAGCCTGAGTTTATTTCATATATATTTATTGCTTTTGCTTAACAAAAATTCGGTACAATTGATGTTTTATTCCATGATGTGTGTGTGGATGCGTGTGATTCAATTGGTTCCGGTAAAAAAAAACTATTGTTATCTTGCTTTATTGTGTGGTATCAAGTGTTTAGGATTACAAAATTTCGGTGCAATTGCGGTGCTTTTAATGCCTATGTTGTTTCAATTGCTTCCGGTTGAGGTGAATAATTATGCAAGTTGATTTATTTGGTTTGTATGAATTATTTATGGCTTAACGAAATAAAAGGTTTACGGGATGAGTTGTTTAGTCCAATTCGATTAGGATAAGAGAAACTAAGTTAATTCTGATCTTAGTTAGACTTATCGAAGTGAGGTTTCGGTTATTCAAGTCTAATTGAATGCCTTAACAAGAAATGCTAGTTAACTAACCTAGTACTTGTCTTGTTTAAAATTGAAAGGTCTAAGTTTATGGATAATTAGAACCTGATGAGTAAAATAGAGTTATCTTTATTTTAACCTTATCGAATTAAGCGATTATTTTTGTACAATCGGTTTAGCAAAGGGACTAAGGTGCTTATTTGATTTTTTTGTTTGCTAAACTAAAATGGAAAAATTGTTTTGGACAATTATTTCCTTGGTAACATATCAAAATAAAACTACTTGTAGTTTCGGTTTTGATATTGGTTATAAGAACATGGTGTGTGGAACCCTCGTCCCTAACTCTACAGGTTGCAAGTCTATTTTGAGATTTGTAAGATTCTTTTCGTGTTGTCCTTTATTTTGTCGTTTTTTGTCATTTTGGGACAACAAGGGGGAGAAATATATGGAGTAAACAAGTGATACAGGCATTGATGTTATATATATATATATATTGGTATCGCTAAGGAAAAGAACATTGGTGCTTAAACGTTTTATCTAAACGAAAGAGTGAAAGCACAGACTAAGGGGGAGTAACATATCATATGAAGTGGTATAACAAAGACGTGCGGATTGAATATCTACCTATCTTCCTTAGGTGGAGTATTTTTTTTTTTGTTATTATAATGTCAACAACGACATTTTCAAGGATTGAATGTAAGCAGTTTACTGTGCTGTTGAATTCGGGAATCAAGCGTATGTGTAATGAATTATTGTAATTTGTTTATCCATATGATGTAACAGTTTTGTCACTAAAATTGACCAAGGGGGAGATTATTAGAGCATAGCTCGGTTGAACCCACCAAGCGCTGGTATGTCAAGTTTGGTTGTCATATTTTAGTGAATCAAAACTCATGTTAAGAGTCACTTGATTATGTACTAGAGTCAACTTCGTATAGGTTAGCTTGAAAGTATTAGGATAATGAGACTTTACAAGTATTGCGAAGACTTGAAGATGTGAAGAAGCAAGGAGCTACAACGACAACAATCATCCTTCCACTTGAGGTTAGTGATATTTGACTTGAAATGTTTCATTCCCTAACGTATCTTTCAAGTCGTGCATATTGAAAACAAAACTGCGAAGCATATTTGAACTCTAGATAGACATAGTATTAAGGAATACAATACGAGGTTTATTGCTTAACCATTAAACTTTGTAGATAAGACATCGCCATAATCATTTGAATGCTATTGTGATTATGTATGGGTATGAGGTGAGGATTTCATCCTAGGGAACAATGTTTTACATGTGTTCTAAGGAAGTAAGTTCATAAACTTGTTTGTGAATCGAAAAGGAAATCGTCAGGCGTTATTGGGATTGTTATTCATTGCATATCTTGTGAACATCCAATATGTGTGATTTAGTATAACCGTTCATAACTTGTTGTGTTCTTGGTAAAACTATTTACAAAGGCCTGACTTATGTATTGGTATGACTTTTATTAGTGAAACCGATCTTAAGTAATCACCTAAGATGGTATGATCGGGTTTGTGATTTTATGTCTGACCAAATATGGGAAAGGGGAACCGATCCTAGTAAGAGGTGCAGTACATCAGAAAGGGGAACCGATCCTTGTATGAGGTGCATCAAGGTTTATAGCAGAAAGGGGAACCGATCCTATGGACATGTAGAACACGTTTTTAGGCAAAGGGGAACCGATCCTATGGACATGTGCAACACATATAAGTTAGATACCATATATATGTGGGGAACCAATCCTAGTACCTAGTCAACCGAATTTTGGAAAGCTAGTGTGACTATGCACAGTTTTTCACATGGAAGGTAGAACCGAAACTTGTTTTGGTAGAACCGTTAAACCCATGATTTGTGATTGAATGTTATTTGATCAATCGCATAGTTCTTGAAAGTCAGATGAACCAATTCTAAACTTGTTTGGAAGTGTGGCAAATCGGTTTCAAGGTTGTAAGTGTGAAAGAGAACTTACTAAGACTTTAGGTCTTACATTTGCCTCTTACGAAATGTTATTCGCGAACGTGGTAAAGGTTGTCCCATTCTTTTACTTATTCATATTTGTTAAATCATTCCAATCATTCAAGTTTCATTTATTTGACCAAATATGAGTGCAATATTTTTCATTTTCTTAATTGAATTCCATATACTCTTGGCTCGAGACTCTGCTAATCATTACTTCAATTGCTACTTTTCTCCTGTTTTGTTGATTATTCACTTCTTATGCCTTTTGCTCCTCTATCCTTGCTTCTTTATTACCCACCCAATATTTGACATGTTATTTCAACCTTTTCTTTTGGCATTCCTTTCTTATGACTTTTACATCTACTTCATGACATTGTTTTGACTCTTCAATCTCCTGTATAATACCAATGCCATTTGTATGTAGGAATTTAATACTAATCGTTGAGCCCAGCGACTTGGCATAAAGCGCATTGTATGGAGATTCACGTCAACCCACGAGAATCAGTTGATAATCCTTGTAGAGGTATTCTCATGTGAACCTCTCCCTTTGGTTTGTTTGCGGTGCCATTAAAGCCATATATCTTGTATGTAGAGGGGATCGTCATGAATATTCAGAACTTACGATTAAGATTTGGTTTCTGAGAGAAGAAATAGTCTTGGCCACTTTTCATGCTCATTATTTCTTTATCAGCATCTCTCGCAAAGACACATAAGCACGTTGTCGCGAAAATCTTGAATAAGAGTGGGCGGCATTTACCGGTGGTGGTGGTAATGTCTTGGCCTTTCTTCTCCTTTTAGAAAGTGATTGACTTCCCTTGATCAATCATCACGAGAATAATTCTCTTTACGTTTGTGATCGTTTGTTTGATGTCCATGGAGCGATGGTAAGAACAAAACTCATGAAAGCTTTGGTGGTAGTTTCATCCGCGTTCCAAGTCTTGTACTTCTTCCATCAGTATAGCCTCCCGGGTCATTTGGAGGCATCTAATTGGAATAGCCCTCCATGGTTATATTGCCTTCGTCACCATAAGTTTTCTTGCATTGTCCCTCGAATCTTATTACTTCGGTTATAGTAGTTCCTTTCTTGTTCAAATTCCTCCTGGTCATGGCTTCCCAAGCTCATCTTCGGCTTGTCTCTCATGAAACCCATGATTTGTAACAACGGCATTGAGTTTGTGTTACATTGGATAAGAATTCATTTCATTCTGTCTTTCTTCTAAGGTGATGTAATTCATGAATCGTAATTGTATTTTTGACTCTAAAAATTTGAATGTATAACAAGTTATTGCCATTTTGTTCTCCATCTTATTGTCAAGCTGCAGCAAGCTTGAAGGGTATGCTCCTAAATGTGGCTTGTAAATGATTAAATGATGTAATTGTGTTCCTTAGTAGACCCTCAAACCATTTTAGTGCTTCTCCAATTAGGCTTGGCCTTGAAATATTTGCACAATATGGCATCATGATTCTCCCATTGTAACATACATCTCATATAAGTACAGTTGTTCCATCAAAGATGGGGTTAATGCGGAGTAGATTGCACGATACTTCTTGATTCTTGCCCAAACCTATGAGGTATTATTAATCCTCTCATTTCAGTTCTCTTAGATTTGTTCATTTGCCTCGAATTTGATTCTCTTAGTCTTTTTAGCTACGCTTCTCTCCTTCTTTCGTGCCTATTTTGACCTTCTGCTCGTTAAGCGCTCTTCTCCCGTTTCTTTCGGAACCGGTTGTTCTCTCTTCTTGGTTGCCAACACAGGATTGCTTCTTTTCTTGATTTTCCATTGCTCTCATTCTTTCTCTTTCGCAAATCTTGTTAATCATAGTGGATGTCATCCGATCTCGGTTTCTTCTCAATTCTTCTCTCCCATGGAATTAATGTGGGTCATTCAATTCTTGGGTTGCATGTTTCCTTGATTTTCCCTATTGGCTCATTTTTGAAGATTTTTTTGAGGAATTGATCTTCTGCCATGATCTATGTTCCAGTTTTTGGTGGGGTAAAAACCAATCGATCTTGAACTTGATCTCACGCTACTTCTAGACCTAGTCAATTCATGATTGTCTTGTCCAAGTTTGCTCGTTCCTCTGCCTCCGTCTCTCCTCGTGTTTGTTTGAAAGCGTTCATTTCTTGCTCTCCTCCTCCTTGTCCATTGTTCTGTGCTGCTCCTCTTCTCTCTCGTCTCGAGATCTCCAGTATGTACACTTACTCTATCATAATCCTCGTAGATTTTCTACGGGAGATTGGTACATGGAAGTTTCCCGTTCCTCCTTTCTTGACAAGTCTCCGCTTTTCTTACAATCGTTGGTTGCCCTTGTACATTTCTTCTACAGCCACAGTAGATTTTTGTATCTTCTCCAAATTTTTATTGTTAATCCAGAATTCCCAATTTCTACGTCAATTAAACTAGCCATGATTTGATTTTGCCTAATTAATCCATTAGAAAAATGAGATCAAGAACATTTATGATTGAATTCATGAAGTGTTTACGGGAAAATAGAATTACATAGAAGTTGGAACACTCTTAAACTTTCTCTCTCCTCTTTACAATTCTAAACCGATCTCCCCCTTTTCAGACTCACTCAACCCTTTATATAGGGTAATACCACTAAGCTATCCTTTATTTTAAGGAAACTTGTACAACTTTGAAGTGTGGCAAATCGGTTTCAAGGTTGTAAGTGTGATCTACGGTGGCAAAAGAGAACTTACAAAGTTAAGATGTCGACATACTTTGAACACGTGCTATGAATGTTTATTATTTAATTGTTCAAAGTTATTCCTTAATAGCTAAGGGAAGAGAATCCCAGAATCGAAACATAAATAAGTTAAGAATCTTTTTATTTAACGTTATTAACTTCATTTTTAGGAAAATAAGAATTAGTAATGTGCATTTACTAATTAGATATTTTCTGAGAGATTTCGATCATTATTTTTGGACAGAGCATTTCCAGGAATTATGGAAACCGAATTTGTGCTTTAATGAATATCTTGAGAATATTTTCGGTTTTGGAAATTCCTTGGTGTCCAAACTTCCTTATCTATAAATACTTGAAGTTTGCCTTTCTAGCAAACTAATCCTTCGTAACAACAAACTTCCTCTTGTTGTGTTGTTACTGGTGTAGACGCCTATTCGGAGAGGAGAGTAACCTAATTAGGTGAAATCTCTTACGGCCGCTCAGTTTAAAGTCTTCTTTGGGATTGAGAAGCTCTATTAGTACCGTTGGTGGGAAACTAGATAATTGCGGTTTATCTTTTGTTTTCATTGATTTGATTGACTAACGGTGGTTGAACTTTGATTGCACCTAGTTTGTTTATGCTTGAGAATATTCTCTTCTGATATAAGATTCACTCAAACTAGTTCAGAGTTTCGACAGGGATCTTTAGACTGTTGTTAGTTCTAAAGACGATCTTGTGATAATCCATTGTTAACAGACTCCGTTCTGTGCGTGATTGATCACAAGAGATTCAAGTGATTGTGTGCAGGTGTTTATTGAAGATCTAAGAAGATTTGAAGACAAAGAAGATATTGAAGATTTCTGATTTGTGGGTTCATAATCTTTGGTGTGCACAATACTTGTTTCGGTAAAAAGAGGATCCAATTAATAATCGGTTTATATTTGTGATAGATTGGATTGATTAATTGAGTATATCGGCATCAACACAATTCTTTGGATTAATAGTGTTGTTGGCTTAATCTTAAACGATTACTTTGGTAATTGAACATAAGATAGATCTAAGGACCTGACGAAGGAGTTTATGTTAAGATAAACAGAAGAACCTTTGTCCGACTTATATCACTTGGTTGAATAGAGTTGATACCAAACAGATTTGTTGTTCCTTTACTGTTTGGAATACGAACCAAAAGAATTGTTCCAAGTACGTGACTTATTCATAGGTCGGAGGCGTGGGAATACAGACGGAACTAGGAGAACTATAGGTTTAGTTGCTTGGTCTCAACTATACGAAGTTAGGTGTAATTTTGTGTAGCGGCTTAATCCTGAGAGTATTCAATTCTGGACAAGGTACCGGAGTTTTTCTGCATTTGCGGTTTCCTCGTTAACAAAATCTTGATGTGTCATTTACTTTATATTTCCGCATTATAATTATTTTATTATAATTAAAGTAAATCACACAAACGTTAATTCCTATTTACTTGGTAAGTGAATCCTATTGTGTTTGGTTAAGTCCGAACCTTTTTATCAAGTAACATACTTCGTTGTTGTATTGTCTCGATCTCGTATCCATAGACGATCACATGAAGTGTGAACCGATTAGTTGTATTGTCACGAATCAGTCCATAGACAATCACTTTCGGAGAAAGGACTTATATGTAGGAAAAGTTTTAGCTTGAGGTATATTTGGGTACCCTCACCTTTTCAGCTTCCAAAACCCTCTCCCAAGCAGCAAAACAATCACTGTTATTCCTGATCCTATCTCTACATGTCTCCTTATCAAAGTGTTGATCATGGATGTGCCGGTAAATTGCAGATCTATCATACCCCCTTCCACCAACACCACCATGGCATCCATCATGATTCTTAAAGGGACATGAGAATT
The DNA here is from genome assembly GCA_023531295.1 of Papaver armeniacum. Lineage (NCBI taxonomy): Eukaryota > Viridiplantae > Streptophyta > Magnoliopsida > Ranunculales > Papaveraceae > Papaver > Papaver armeniacum. Next base: position 72,438 of record JAJJWW010019364.1, read on the forward strand.
TATCTCCTTGAGTTCCAAAATTTTACCCCCTTGAGATGAAGGTAACAATTGAGATGGTGATGGACATGCACTGACTGGGTCTGAGTATCTCCTTGATCGTCGTGGTGAGGCTGAGTATAGGGATTTTGGGGATGAAAGTTTAGAACGAGTACAAGGCATGGTCTCTGAAAGAAAAACTTGCACCACAAAGAAATGGGAACTAGTTGTATCTCCCTTGCACTCAAATCACAATACCAATCACTAACCACGGAGGAAAAATTATTATTATTATTATTATTATTATTATTTTATTATTATTAAAGATGCCTCAAAGGGCTTTATTATGTCGTATTATTATTATTTTATCTATTATTTGGATAAAGAGTATTTTTACAATAAACTAGTTGGAAGCCTAGCTAGCTGAGCTCCAACAACATACTATTACATTTATTATTAATAAAAGCACCCCAAGGGTATATTATTAAGGAATAAGATCAAGATTACAAGGGATGGTGGGCATCCTAGCAACAAGCTGAGCGCCAACACCCTATTACATTTATTATTATTATTATTATTATAAAAGAGTCACCCAGGGCATTTTATTAGCAAGACGAAAATGAGTACATTACAAGTCGGTAGAAGGCAACCTAGCAACAAGCTGGGCGCCAATGCCTTTTTATTATTATTATTATTATCATTATTAAACACCACCACAGAGGGCCTAAATAGAACAAAAGGAAGAGTCATTACACGGGGCAGGCAGGGAGTCGGGCAACAATTTGCGCCCCCACGCCTTTTTGAATAATAATACCTAAACGATGAAAAAGAGAACTACCTAGGTTGCTATTAACATCATAACAAGCTCATTATTATTATTATTATTATTATTATTTAAGAAAATCAAATATCAGTTTGTACATGAATGGATGGGAGTCGAGCAACAAACTGTGCTCCAACTCCTTTTTGGATAGCCAAACCTACCCTATGAAATAAAGAACCGCCTATTTTATTGTTAGCGTCGTAATTAACTAAGCAGTTCTTTAGCCTCTTCAAGAGAACAATCATATCATCTCCGAGTTCACCTAGAGTTGTGAAAGCCAAGACTCCGAAAGCATACCCGTAGGATCTACATATCTCCAGATAATTGTTACATTTGCGACTCATGGCTGCGGAGATTGCATGTCCCGGTGTAAAGCTACGTAAACCAAGTCCAGAGAAGGGAGAGACTCCTGTGACATCAAAACATGTATCAACTCCGTTCTCCCATCTATGCACAAGTATGTCCGCCGGCTTTAGAGCCGCCCCGCCAGCCAAGAGGCCTAGAGATGCTTCCTTCCGAGCCGCCACTCCAGACCTATAGCAAATATCCATAATCACATCTCGCACCAAGTCATGTCGAAATTTGAGGCCCACCTCGCTAGCGCAATGGAGTGCATGATCTCCGAAAACGTCCATATCGCGTTTACAACAAGTACATACACTGTCTTCCGGAAAAAGTGGTATGCCATAGCGGTATTGGGCGACTGCTCTGAATTGTCGAGGCCCGATGGTTTGATTTAGACCATCAATGGGGATAGCCTTCAAAAAGTCCATCGCGTGCGCTTTGACTATTTGCTTTGCCATAGGATCGCGTCTCGTGTTGATAGGCTAAACCTGTTAGGAAGTTCCTTCTTCACTGCATCGAAATACATGGCCGCCATTTTCATAAGCTGTGGGGCGGTGGTACTGATGTCGAAAGAAGTGGACAGGCCACATGTGTGTATAAAGCTGTTGAGAGCGTCCTGGAAGCCGAGGCTTGGTACTGAAATGTCGAGATTGCTCAGAATGGTTTGTTGTAAGCGTTGAGTCTGTACACACAATGCTAGGTAGCAATATTGGCTAGTGTCATACATGGTGTACACTCCTAATCCCACGTCTCCCATAGGCAAGGTCACCAGGCGTTGTTGAAGGAGCCCGAATCCAGCGCCATCTCCTACTATCAGGTGCCGGAGAAATTCCATGCGTTATTATTATTATTATTATTATTATTATTTATATAATAGGCCTCCGAGGGTATTTATTAAGCAAGCAAACTTAGTAAAAAATTACACAGGGTGTGTTGGGAGCCTAGCCACAAGCTGGGCGCCAACCCCCTTTTGAATAATAATACCCAACCTATGAAAAAGAGAATTTCCAATTTTATGATTGGCATCATATCTAACAAGGAAGTTTGTCAATCGCTTTAAAAACAGAATAGTGTCTTCACCGAGTTCACCTAGGGTAGTGAAGGCCAAAACATGGAAGCCATAGCCGAGTGTTGCACAATGGTCACGATATTTGTGCATCTTACGAGTCAAAGCCGCAGAGATTGCATGACCCGGGGTAAAAGACCGAGTTCTAGCGCTTGTGAAAGGAGATACCCCTGTGACATCAAAGCAAACGTCTTTTCCTTGAATCCAGTTGTAGACTAATAGATCCGCAGGCTTTAAGGAAGTGGCACTATTGGAGAGCAATACTAGCGAAACTTCCTTTCTTGCAGCAACTCCAGCCTTATAACATATATCTGCAAAAGCATCTCTTGCCATGTCGTGTCGAAATTTGGAACCAACTTCACTAGCACAATGAACTGCGTGGTCCCCATAAACGTCCATGGGTCTAGCGCATATAGAACATGAACTGCCAGCCTCGAAAAAAGGGATGCCTAGTCGGTATTGGAGCACGGCACTAAACTGTCTTGGTCCAATAGCTTGGTTCAAACCGGCGATTGGAACAACCTTCAGGAAATCCATAGCGTGTTTCTCCCTATTGAGTTGCCACAAAATACTCTCTATCATTTAAAGCAAGGCGTGTGGGTAAAGTTTCCTTAACAAAATCAAAGTAAGTTACTGCCAGGGACTTCATGAAATGTGGGGCAGCGTCATTGATATTGTAATCGGAAAACATAATACCACAAGCATCTGTAAAGATCTGTAGAGCGTGTCTGAAGCTGGGACTCAGCGTTGAAGGAGGTGGGAGCCTTAGAATATTCTGCTGTAGGTGTTGAGTTTGGGAATTCGAAGCCAAATAACAGTACTTTCCCGTGTCACTCATAGTGTAGACACCAAACCCTCCGTATTTGATAGCTAAGGTGGCTAGCCTTTGTTGCACTGGCCCGAATCCTGCACCATCACCAACTACAAGTTGCTGCAAGTATTGATGGAGGTGTTGATCATAAAAGCTTGAAGCGGACTGTATAGCAACCAGGTTAGTTGTTCGTAGGGCGAAGTACAGCTTGGAGACCCCTATGCAGTTCCGCAGTAATAACAGTTCGCACTGTGGATTACGAAGTTGCTGAACTCGTTGTATTAAGCTGATTGTCTTATCTACTCGGTTCTCCACAATCTGGCTACTGTACTGTTGATTTAAGCTTACCGGCCCACTGAGCACCTTTACACCAAGTCTGGGTCTACCAATGTTGGTAGGAAAAACACCATCTGCCAAGCTTCTGGGGTCGGTTATAGGCCCAATACCTCAGTCTTGGTAATGTTCAAGACCAGTCCACGATTAGGTCCTTCTTGCTGTATGATTTGCAATGCTTTGGCAACTTCAAGAGTATCTCCAGCGATGGTTCCATCGTCGAGATACCAGGCATGGAAGTCTAGTGTACAATGTGCTGCAATCTTGCTAGCTAGAGGGTGCAGAGTTAGGGCAAACAAAAGGGGACCAAGAGGGTCTCCTTGTTGTACCCCCTTTGCCGAAGAAAGTGTAGACTCATTATAATATAGTCTATCCGGGTTGGAGTAACAAAACTCGACCCATTTTGATATATTAGGACAATGTAAACTGACCTCCTTAAGCATGGCAGACCTGTCGACCAGGTTAAAGGCATTCATGAAGTCGATCAACAGCATAGTGTGTGTTGAACTGTCCTCTTTTAACTCCAGCAAACGATTGTCCGCGTGTAGAATTACCTCTCCGCCACAAGACGTCCCAACTCCAAACTGGAAGTCACCAAGGTATGATGATAAGAATTTGCAGGCTGAGGTGGCTGCCAGTTTTGAACATAGTCGTCTCCAGATGGTGCCGACTGCAATTGGTCTCACCCCTCCACCAGGCTTGAGCAATGGTGTTAAGGGAGCGCTTGCGATGAATTCTCCAAGTGATGAAGGACACCTACCATCAAGCCACAGGTTAACGACACCAGTGATTGACTGTAGCAATTCATCTGATACTGCAGCAGTAGCGCCGCTGAATGCATCTAACAGATGTTGTGCCCTCAGGCCGTCCCTCCCACAGGAGGTGCCTCTGGGGAAGATCTTGATTGCTGAGAGTACAGTGTCCTTGTCAACGCGCAAAGCAGGCACTGAGGGGTCATGTGCAGGGATGGCAGGGGGTGGTGCAGATGGATGTTTAAGCAGCAAGTCTTGAAAAGTCTCCTGGGAGGCAGGTGCTAGTCCATCAGATGACAGTACACGAACTGCTGCCGTGTAGTGTCCTTGACTTATCTTCTTCCTGCAAGCATTAATGTTTGCACTGACCTTCCTTTCTTGTTGATCTTTCTTGGATGGCTTGCGTATAGCTGTAGTACGCTTGGAAACACCCAACAACTTTTGAACCAAGTCCGCACATCCATTGGTTTCACTCCACACTCCCAAAGCTTTATTGATTGCTGCAATCTGTAGCTTTTTGCGAGTGCCAGATCTATCATCACTGGAACAGTTAGGTATGTACAGATTGAGAGTACATGTGGGAAGGATCAAAAGTTGTATCCATGCCTGCAGGTCTCCTGGCTTGGCAAGCACCTTATCTAGAGCAGCTTTTAGAGTTCGAGAAAACAACAATCTGCAAGGAGGGGGGATACTGGCAGTAGTAGTAACACGTCTCCGAAACACAGTATCGAGCAAGTCCAGAGTCAAGCCATTGCAATCATCAGAATTACTCGACTCTACAGAATTATTATTATTATTATTATTATTATTATTATTAAGAGCTGCCACCAGGGGATTTTATTAAAACAAAAGAGTATTACACAGGAACGGCAGAGAGTCTAGCGCGACGAGCTGAGCACCCACCCGTTGTATTATTATTATTCTTTTTAATAACTCAATCATGAACTCAGAGCTCGACGGTATGCATACTGGGTACATGTACCATCTTGAATTCCGGAACTGAAGTTAGGTCGGTAAGTGTACTGGGTACACGTACTGTCCCTGTATCAAGAATTTCAGTAATTCTGAAAGCTCTCTAAAATACTGCCCCACGCTTAAATTTTACATTATCCTCAATATAACTGACTCATCCAAAGTAAAATTAAGATGGGAAATGCTAATATGATATATGCAAAACTAACAAAAACTAAAAGATAAGGATAGAATTACAAAACTGACGGGTTGCCTCCATGTAGCGCTTAGTTTAACGTCCATAGCCCAACTTGGCACTCTCCAAACTACTTCTCCAAAGGAAGTAAATCACGTATCTCAATTTCATCCATGTTCACACATGTTATGCTTTCATAATATGGCTTCAATCTATGGTCGTTGACCTTTGAAGTTGTCTCATCTCTGAGACTAGAAATTCCAACTGCACCATAAGAAGAAACATTAATAACAAGGAACGGTCCAATCCATATGGATCATAGCTTACCGGGAAATAGTTTAAGACGAGAATTAAATAAAATAACTTTTTGGCCTACAACAAAATTCTTTCGAGAAATCATCTTGTCATGGAAAATTTTCGTCTTATCCTTGTATATACGAGAACTCTCGTAAGCATCATTATGTATTTCCTCTAGCTCATTAAGTTGTAAATTTCTTTGTTTCCCCGCATTGTCATAATCCATGTTGCACATCTTTATCGCCAAAAAAGCCTCATGTTCAAGTTCAACCGGAAGATGGCAAGCTTTGCCATAAACCAACAGATATAGAGACATACCAATCGGTGTTCTGTACGCGGTTCTATATGCCTAAAGTGCATCGTTAAGCCTATAGCTCATTTCTTTCCGTGTAGTTTTAACGGTTTTCTCAAGAATGCAATTGATCTCAAGGTTTGATATTGTTAGTACCTAAAAATTACTTCTAGGAAAAACAAATGCACCGCTGTGGTATTTTCTTTTTAGGTTCGAAAATCAAAATCGAACTGAACAAGCCTAAACTACGATAGTAGCCGTTCCGTCCTGCTTTGGTCATGAGGAGAGGAAGATAGGTTGATATTAGGGGAGGGAAGCAGAAAAGTTTTGAGAAAATGGCAATGGTATTGAATTGTGTGTTTTGCGTATTGAAAACTATGAAGAATAACAGAGCTTTTGGGTATCAAAGCTTGTTCTGTCTTCTGAATAGGCTAAGTGGCTCATTTATAGTAGTTTGGAATACACATTGCCTTTCTCGTAAGTAGGTCGTAACATTATGGATAGATGGGGAATATGGAGATGATGGGTATGAGGTGAGATCAATCTGGGAAGTTTATGGAAATCCCTTTTATATTGCGCCAATTATCTCTCCAACTGTTGTAACCGCCACACTACTTTAACTTTTCACATGGGGTGTTGCCATGCTGCATGTTATCGTAGACCACTAGACCAATACCCCATGAAGAATCCCCACATTTCACGTATTTTGATGTTTCTTGATGGTTTTAGATAAGCTATGGATCTAATATTGTTTAGGATAAATCATAGTCGTTGATATGACATATGACATGCATGCATGGAACTGTTTTGAAAATATCTTGGCCAAGGCCAACCATGGCATTGAGGCGCGCTCATGTCATGTTGAGACGCAAGAGGATGGCTTAACACTTTAGTGGCTAGCTAAGATGCTAAAATTTAGCATGGCATGCCAATGGCGTAAAAGTGGCATAGTATGTCCGCAATTTATGCCACAACTAAGATGGAGATAAATATTCCATGTCATAATCTTTACGTGAGACATTGGAGTGCTAGATTATCGCGTGGCCTTTGAATGGCTTATTCATAGCGATAAAATAGCAAACAGCGTAGTGGCATATAATGGCGCTGCCATGGCCCGCAGCGGCGCTATAATTGGCCTAATGAGTTGAGATCTAAAAGATGCCTCAATGACCCTAGCCTTGGCTGCCACAACTAAAATTAGATCTAGTGGGAGCTATTGGCGTGAGATGACATGGCGGTTTAGTGCCATATTAGGGTTTGGCGCGTTGTGGCCTTTCAATGGCGCTAGCGCTTGGCTCGGTAAGCGGCGGTTTTATAGTATCTTAATGTATTTCGCCTTGGTTGTGGCCAACAAGAGAGAAATTGCCGGGCCATTGCTTAGCCGTAATCTAAATAAGTTAGTGCATAATATAGGGCAGCTGCAGTGGCATGTTTTACACCTAAGGAGGCGTGTGGCATATTATAGGCCCATGATGGTGCCAGATAAGCTGCGGCCTTAGAAGTGGTGCATCATGCCCCATGCTACCACACCAAAATTATCAGATCTCACCCTGGCCATAGACTTTTATAGTGTGTGCACGACATTGTAGCATGTCTATGGCCTTGGTATTGGCTGATTATGGCATAGGAATGACACAAAATATGCCATGGCCTAGAATTAGGATTTGGCCTCAATTCAGCCAAGGCTATTAAAATGGGATTCCTGTTTCAACTAGGATGGCCAAGTTAGATTAGGAATGGACCTAAGTTATCGTGAGAGGAGCATAAGCCAAGATTAGATCCCTTTTAGGTCTTTGATTGGTCATTGCCTTGTGAGTTATAATGGCTATGCCACAGAGTTGGCCAAGATCCTAAAATATAGCACTTTACACTATGGTCTTGGTCGCGGCTGGCCAAGGTTCAATAGTGGCGTGCGGCTCATGTCATGGCCTTGTTCATGGCTACTAAGGCACGGGACCGGCGCGTGGCGCATGCCATGGCCTTGGCCATGGATGCCAAGGAGTGAGATCGGCGCGAGAAACATGCCATGGCTGCCAAGGCGCGAGATTGGCGCGCGACGCATGCAAGGGCCTTGGCCATATCTTCTAAGGCGCGAGATTGGCGCGCAGTATGTCATGGCCTTGGCCATAACTGCCAAGGTGCGATTTTGGCGCGTAGCCTATACTATGACGCGGTAGTGAGTGTGCCACAGACCATATTTCGCCAAGTTGTGTTTGGCTGCGCTATGGCTTAGCCAATTGCTTTGGGATGATTCCAACTAGTCCATTTTCATCCTTAGCCGAGGTGTTGTGAGCTATGATAGTTATATTGTATCCCTAGCCATTGATAGCTAAGGTACTATGGGATATGCAGTATATGCTATGAGCTTGGCTATGCTTAGCCAATGTGCCGCAATCTTTATAATGTGATCATATATGGCTATAATCTAGGGTTTGAGTTTGTGGAAACATGCCAGTCCTAGATTTGAGTTACAATATTATTCCAATATGAATTTGAATACAATAGTTCCGCTATAGTATGTTCAAGGAACTCGGCCGTGGGAGTTGCGAATTGAGAAGATACTAATATGACTATGTACTAAATATGACACTCTCAGTAGCATATTAATTCAAGAATGGTGTCAAATCCTATTCTGAATATAAATAATGCCATTTATATAGCATAAAAGGTGTATATTAAACTTGTTCCTGGTAATTACGCTTTGGATGAAGATGAGTACGATGATATTTATGAAGAGTATGAAGATTATGGAGACTCGGACCTTTTGCCATAAATTTTTTCGGGTTTACAGTCTAAGAGGAGAAAATTTATAATTGGAAATAAGGGACGCTTGAGAGGAGTAGGATATAGACGTTATTAATTTCCTTGAGTTTTCTCTTGAGATTATTTATTTTGTGTTAGCTTTTTTGGAGCATTTTTAGTTATCTTTGCAGTTATTTTCTTAACCCCTTTGGTTTATAGGGGTGGGGGGCCTTAAGCCATCCTTGTAATTCTTGTAATTACGTTTTTTTGCTTTAATAAACTATTGGACTTAGCAAAAAAACAAAAAAAAAAGTGTATATATTGGCGCACATGAAATAACAAGGTTTCTGCTGAGGAAAGCCTTGAAATTTGGCATACATATACACATTTAGAATAACTACAGACCTACTGGGTCTGTTAATCGAATATGCTTTATTGATTCTCATGCATAATACAAATTGTTCTAATATAGATTCTTCAATCCTGATGTCGATCTAGGGACTTTCATTGTATTCTTGAAATTAGGTAAAGGCCAATTTACCACAATTCCCCTTGTCAAAAACTCACCATCAATAAATATTTCAGCTTGCCCACTAGTTTGTGGGTGATACGGCGTACCGACCTTGTGACTTATGTTGTACTTCTTAAGTAGAGCATGAACGGATTTCTGAAAGTGTGAGCTTCCATCATTGATAACCACTCTTGGTGTACCATGCCGAGAGAAAATATATTCCTTCACAAACTCACAAAAAACTTGAGAATCATTAGTAGGGGTGGCTTTAGCTTCCACCCATTTCGAAACATAATCCACAACAAGAAGTATATAAAAATTTTCCTTCGAATTAACAAAAGGGCACACAAAATTAATTCCCCACACATCAAAAATATCTAGGATTGAGTGCCATTAGATTTTGAGCACCTAGCTTGCTAGTTCGTTGACATCTATCACAAGATTTGCAAAAATTATAGGCATCCTCAAATAGAGTGGGCCAATAAAAGCCACTCTCAAGGACCTTGAGAGAAGTACGTTTAGAACCAAAGTGGACACCACATGCATAAGTATGACAAAACGTAAGGATAGATTGAAATTCATAATTAGGTATGCACCAGCGGATGATTTGATCAGCACCGTATTTCCACAAGTAGGGCCCATCCCACATATACTGCTTAGCTATTTTCTTAAGCTTAAGATTTTGAAAATTAGACATTGTACTAGGTACTTTCCTAGTAACAAAGTAGTTCACTATATCCGCGAACTGATAGACGCATTTATGTGTCTATTTTCATCTCGATTTTCTATATTGTTAGTACCCATTTTTGTACTTATTATGGTGTTTGTGTTTGTTTGTATGATTTTGTGCGGCAATCGAAGAAGAGAAAAACATTGAAATCAGATTCAAATCATTTGTACATCAAGTAAACGATGGTCCTGTAATGTTGGTGGTTAATGCATGGAGTAGCCGGGATACAACAAAAAAAAAAGACATAATTGCTTGTTTTGTTGGAAAAGATCTAACAATGCAGAAAACGGTGACGGAAAAATTGACCCGTATACGAGGCGATTATGCAACTATTGTACAACATCCCTCTAACCTGATCCCTCCAATATTTATGATAGATGATTTTGGATGTTGCTCTGAGTGAAACTATTATATGCAGAAATTAATAGGTTTAAACAGACAAGATGCCTGTCGTGGAGGTTTTTGGTCTTCACGAATTTAGTTGTCAAATCAAACACGCCGGTGCCACTGTAGTACAGTGGTAAAGTCACTGGGTGATGATACCAGTGACCTGAGCTCAAAACTCGCCAGCACCAAAATTCTTTACCGATCAAAAAAAAAAAATCAAATCAAACACGAAGATAGATTTCCTAAAAGCTCAAAATATTACTAAATGGTGTAATTGCAGGGCGAGATGTGGATGAATTGTTGTTTGGGTTCTTTGACAGGCAGGGTAAGCATGTGGATGCATTTACTCTCGGCCAAGAGAGGGGGGTATGGGTATAAAAATTTCAAGATTTCATGTCAACTAAATATTGTAACTAACATAACTAACTGTTGGGGTATCATTAGTGTTTTTAAGGGGTATATAAAGGAACACCATTTGTGTATTTGCAGATATTTTTAGGAAATAAACATTTTTGCCAAATTCGGCTCGAAAAGCTGCTAAATGAACCCCCGGAGGATATCTGCTGAAGGCACCCCCCAAATGGATAAGGGGCACCTCACTGTTAAGGGGCACTCATTGGATAAGGGCCACCCAACCGCTATTCGTACCCCTACTCCGGTTAGGGGTGACCTTTCTTATTCAATTCAAATTTGAACATGGCGGGAGAAGAACCAACAAGATGCATGAATTTCAGGGAGAAGTTTCAGCAAGTTTTAGTCGGATTTTCTCGATCAATTGGATTGGATTGGGCCTGTTTGGATCAAACATGGAAGGAAGTTTAATGATTTACGTAAAAAATGAAGGTTTGATGGATTTCTCGAGAAACAGAGGGAAGAATATAACGGTATTGGTCGTACCCCTTGGATCCGATTTGAGAGAGTTTTGTCGGAACTTTTGGGTGGGTTTGGATATTGGCATGGAGTTGTTGCGACAAGACAAGGGAAATACATCTTCTAAGAATCGTGAAAAAAGGGAAGATTGTGTTGATTTTCTAAAACAGGGAATAATATTATCTCGGGTTCCTAATTTGGTTTCTGGTGTTATATATGGAACTTACGTGGATATTTTTAGAAGAAAAGATCTTCCAGGATTCGTATAGAGAGTTTGAAGCAGAAGAAAATCCACGTATGATGACAAAGGAGGAAAGAAGTCGCGGAACTTCCGGTGAAAGAAAGGGAGGATAAACTAAGATATTTTGGGAGATTTAATCGAGTTGTGGCCTATATAAGAGGTGGAAGAGTCTTAGGAAAGAGTTATCGAGAGTTTGGGGTTAAGCAGAGGAGACGTCGGAGCTGCAGGAGAAGTTGCAGAAAATCTTCTCTGCTGGCGAAGAAGACGAGTTGAAGAACATTGGATCTCAACTCAGTCGTTGATCCAGAGAAAAGTCGCAGAAAAGTATCGGTTTATTTGCAAAAGATTTTTTGTGACTATATTATTCTTCCAGCATCTATTCCTTTGTAACAGTGGATTCTGTAACAGCCAAAAAGCGTTGTGAATCTCTGTTTTATTATATTTCTTCAATAAAAACACCTATTGAGCCATGATTTATTATTTTGAGCGTGTTTTCACCATGAAGAGCTAAACCCCAACACTGGGATAACGGAGGAAGCCTAATATCATACGTGGGTAATTTTAATTAATTCTTTTTATGACTTTTGCACTAATTAAAATTGAATTATTATTTTGATTAATTAGTTGTCATCTCATTTGATGGGTCATGCTTGCTTAGATGTTTTGATGGCCCATGCTTAGGATTTACAACTAATATTTTGAGAATCTGCCTTGGCAAAAATAAGAGTCCATGTATTTATTTATTGAGCTATAATTGTTAAAAGAACTAATATTTGAACCTTATGTTATTAGTTTGGCGGAATCATGTGTTCCAGTTTCTCCCGATATTTTTCTCTTTTTTTATTTATTAGAATTAATATTTAATCTAGAATCGAGTCTACACAAGTCTGAGTGAACGACAACTTTATTTACCATTATCTACAAATACATCAATTTTTTTGGCGCCGCCGTACGCGGACTTGTTTTTAGGTTAGGTTTTAGATTTTATTTTTTTAGGTTTATTTTATTTTTTATTATTATTTTAATTGTTATATTTTACTATGGGTATTTTTGTTTTTGGTATGCAGGTTTTGCTGGAAACTAAACGTGGAAAGTTGGACTTGGCTAAAAGAGCAGAAAATCCCAAACCTTTATTATTATTATCTTTTTAGATTTTATTTATTTTTGTTAGTTTTTATTTTTGGAAATTTTATATTTTGTTTGCTTGTTTTTATATAATTTTTTTATATAAAAATAGAAACACAAACACGAAAGAACACGTGCACTTCATATTGCATCGTCTGGCAACGATTAGTAGGAAAACATGTGGTTTAGTACAGTGAACCCTCTGGGCATTATCATCCGAAACACCACAAGCCTTAGCCTCGTACCTTTGACCAGTCTCTGACTATAGGTATATTTTGCTAAAGGTAACCCAATCCTACCCAAAATAGTGAACCCCGGCATTTGCATTTGCACGTGCACAGAAAATGTCGAACTTGTATTATAATAGCCAATACAATGAATATCCAACTGATTACCAAAATGGACATTATTCTTTTTATGACCATAGTGTGAATATTGGTTGGGAGCATCAACCTTTTTAAGGTTATGGCTCATACCATGGTGAGCCCAATTACTATCCACATGCCAATCGGTCGTACGAGCAAAATTCCTCTCTACTAGAGCCCGCACGTAAGTTAGCTGAGTCGTCACATAAGTTACTTGAGTCGACACGCGTAGTTCAGCTGAGATAAATAACTTAGTTATGGACGAAAGAACCGCAACCATGAGTGAACCTTCTTTCTTAGATACAATCAGGAAATCATGTGGGTCGATTCAAAAACGTTTGTTAGAGGCGCATGATGCTCGAAATAATCTTAATTTCCAATATAGCATTTCCAATAATACCCTTGAAATTGAGGATAGTTATTTGCACGACGAGGTTAGAATTGGTAACACTACCTGTTTAGATGAGGTTCAACCATTTTCATGTTATTATAATGATGATTCTGATAAGGATAGTGTTGATGAAGAATCTTATATTAGAAATCAAGAATTTGTTACTCCAAATGAACTTTATGATGATAGTATTATTTTTTGTTCAAATCCCGATAATTTTAATGATTATTTACCTATTCAAAAGGACGAGGATTTGACTAGAGATACAACTTCTTTAGATGATGTAATATTTCGTTTTGATTACGAATCCAATGATGGTTTAGAGGAACGGGTTTATTTTGAGTCTAGCGATTTAGATACAGTAGTATTAAACAAAGAAAATTAACTCATAGAGATGAGTGAGGATGAGCCTGACTTAGAAGAATCAATCGACCATTTTCAGGAATCTGATGACCTAGAAATTAGGGAGGTCGTGACTAGTCTTTCTATAGACACTGAAGACTCTAAGTTTGGGGGTGATTATCATTTTCCATGTGCTTTAACTCTTATAAAGGTCTATCACTTGGGACTTGTCATACGTGCCTCAACCATTTTAAAAGATTATCTTCATACACGTTTTCTTGAACCTAGTGATGTCCATAATGAAGTTCAGTTGTTAGAAACCCATCTTATGGTTGATGTGGTTTATCCAGGCTATGATACCCAGATTGACTTTTTTTTCCCACCAAAAACTTTTCAACCAATTGTGGGAATGTATGAGTTTCAAATGTGTCAGTTATTAAGTTCTGAAACTAAACCTAAATACTTTAAGCGAATAGAAATGACACATTTACTTAAGAATGACCACCACTTTCACTGTGGTCAACTGTGTGAGTCAAATATAATTGACTTAGAGGATCCTCAATTATTCAGGTTATTATTATGTGCTTCAAAAATTTTCCAGAACTTAGAACCTGATCTTTCGGATCTTACATATGAGGAGGTGCAGCCCATGAAAATATTTTATTTAGACCCCTTTATAGAACCTGAACATGAACCACAACTAGATGTAGTTGTCTTAAACAGGAAACTAGGCAAGGGTGTGTTATGTTTATTCACTTTCTTAGTTTGTTGCAGTTTCCTTTTGTCTGTGATAACACTTTTTGATGCAGACGACCCACAGTTGTTCCGGTTATTGCTATATGATTCGAGGTGATTAATACTTTCTTATGTCTGGCTGAAGATGTTAAACTCAGTACTTATTGGGAGGTAACCCATGCTCATATGACATGGTAATATCTTTCCTTATCTCTTTTGCTTCAAATGGTAACAGTTTCTCCTTGATCATGATTTTAATTTTATCTTAAGAACATTGAGGATAATGTTTGATTTAAGTTTGGAGGTATGGGAGAAACTTTTTAGTTGCAATAATTAAACTCCAGAACCTAGAAATTTATGCCTATTAAGGACGGCACTAACCAATCTAAGTGGATGGAAGCATCTTGGTTGTAGGAGTTGAGGAACCAATCTGAGTAGATGGAACCATCTAAATAGAGTATATTCATAAAAGCACAGAGCTCAGGTGTTAGAAATAACATGGTAGTTTCGCCATATCTCGTTGAGTCCTTTTCACCTTCTATTTTTATTTTATTATCTTTTTAAAATATGTGTCTTTAAGAGATTTGGTGGGGCACACGCATTGAGTTGTTACTGTAGGACCAGAATATCGCAACTCCAATACTTCGCGAGATTAATAAACGACTGCGTCGCGAAGGAGTCGCATGGAGGTAAATAAATGACGTAATAGATGACGACAGTTATAACATGAGGAAAGTATGAAGGCTTGGCGAGATTTAAGAGTGTCGCGAAGGCAAGCAGTTGTACATTCGCGAGCATTCGCGAGACACTTCCGAAAATAAGGGACAGTATAGATGTCATCCACTATGTAAATACCCTATATAAAGGGTCGAGTAAGTCTGTTGTGGGAGA
This sequence comes from Papaver armeniacum, assembly GCA_023531295.1. Lineage (NCBI taxonomy): Eukaryota > Viridiplantae > Streptophyta > Magnoliopsida > Ranunculales > Papaveraceae > Papaver > Papaver armeniacum. Next base: position 87,610 of record JAJJWW010019364.1, read on the forward strand.
GGTCTTCTTGAATTGTGAAACAAGTCATTAGGAGAGAGAAAGTAAAGTGTGATTGTAATTTTCTTTAGTTTTGTTCTACATCTCTTTGTAAATCTTTCAAGAAAACAATTAATAAAACACATCATTGTTCATCTTCCAATGGACTGATTAAATAGATTTGAGTGAGGGGTGTAGTGTGGGAAATCCTGCAACTACATATGCACTAGAAACAGGGATTGAAGAAGATCAACCTTGTGAATTGGAAGAATTAGGGATAACAAGAAAGAAATCTTGAATAATTTTTAACAAGTTACTAAAATTAAGAAATGGCTAGGAGAAAGAATACATCAGAACAACCAACAATCATAAGGAGAAGTGGAAGATTAGTGGGAGAAAGAAGAAATGAAGTAGGTGAACCATCAAGGATAAATGCAAGAAATGGAGAAGAAGATCCAATTCAACCACCAATTCAACCATCAACTCAACCACCAATTCAACCATCAACTCAACCACCAATTCAACCAGCACTAAACAGAGTAATCGATTATGATAGAGTGAGCGTGCATACATGGAGATCAGATTCTACGGAAGAAAGAGAAGAAGTACAACAATTGATGAATAATAGACAGGAAGAGAGAAATCGAGAAGAGATGGGAGAAACAATTCGTGGAAATGAAGAAATTGCGGCATTAGAAGCGCTGAGACAGACAATACACGAAGAAAGGCGGTTAGAAGCAGAAGAACGTGCGAATCTAACAAGGCAAAACCACGAGTTGAGGATGGAAAATAGGAGGCTGCAAAATAGAAGATCAAGAAGTAGTAACAGATCGAGATCAGGATCGACTAGAGAAAATGGGAGAAGAACATTCCCTGCGGAGAACATTAATGAAGAAAATTTGGAAAGAGAGTTAAATCATGGCGAAGGAGGTCGCGAAGAGAGAGAACTAATAGAAAATCGTTATATTTTGGTAAACAACCACGATGATGGAAATCAAGAAGATAGGCAGCCTCGAGAACAGAATAACCCAATTAATGAAGAAAATCAGGAGGAAAGAAGAAGAGCACTACATGGGAGAGAAACACAAAGGAAACAAAAGGAAATTGAAGATGATATTGAAAAGCATTACATTGAGCAAGCACGTCTAGCCCGCGAGAGAGAGAGAGATTGAGAGCAGAAATGGAAAATCGGGAATTAGAAGAAGCGATCCGGCAGAATAACCATGATAATCGAGAGAGGAGGCGTGAGCGAAATCGCAACGATGGAGATATTAACGAAAAATACGAAAGAGTACAAAAAAGTAGACACGAACGAAGAAGGAGAGAAGCAGAATTAAAGAGACCGATCGATTCAAATTCTGAGGCAAATGAACAAATTCTGCGAGAATTGGCGAGAGATGAGAGGAATATTGAACAACGAGAAGAGAAGGAGGAGGGAGAAGGCGGTTAGATGAAGCTATCGCGGAGGTGCGAAAAATCCTTTTACATTAGAAGTGCAGTTAGGAGGAATACCCCCAAAATGCAACTTACCAGCGCTAACTAGCATTTTTGATGGATCAACTTGTGCAGTACAACACATCAAGGCTTATGTGAGATGTATGTTACAATGGGAAAACCATGACGCTATATTATGCAAATACTTCGCGTCAAGTTTAACAGGAGAAGCTTTAAAATGGTTTGAGGGTTTACCAAGGAATACGATCACATCATTCAATCATTTACAGGCTATATTCTTGGGGGCGTATATAAGTAACAACTCTTCGCGACCTGGCATTGAAGATGTATTTGGATTAAAACAAAGAGTTGGCGAGAGTTTAAGACATTTAACTGTCAGATGGAAGACGATGTGCAGCGAGATGGCCGGCAGGGTAGATGAAAGATACCTCATACTGTCATTTATAAATGCTATGTTCGCAACCAATCTATTATATGTTCAGGTTTTCAGAGTTAAGAATACAATTACAATGACTGAATTACGAGAGCTCCAGGAGGAATATATTGCTTTAGAAGAAAGACATAACGAGATGGAATCTTACCCAGTGGCAAACACAAATTCTAATGTTGCGAATGGAAGTTTATTACCTCAACTAATACACACAGTGGCGAGCACATCGCAAGGTCAACAAGAAAGAAAAGCAGTTGATATAGAACCAAAGTTAGTAGCTATGGGAAGTCGCGATCAGGAAGAGTTTGAAAGAGAAAGAAATTTCTACAACCGTGGCGGAAACAATAAAATTCAAAGACTTGATCAACCACAAGAAGCCTATGGAGGTCAAAGGTATAATTCGCAAGAGACTTATGGAGGCCAGAGGCAGAATTATCATAGAGGACAGCGAAGTCGCAGAGTAGTGTGGGAGGAAATTAAAATGCCGCCATTGAACGCCAGTGTAGAAAAAATATGGGAAGCAATACTTTTGATGGAAAACATTCCTGCACCATGGAACATGGGAAGTGAACCACCACCTGGAGATAGAAGTCACGAGTTCTGTTCTTACCATCGCTTTCATGGGCACCTAACAAATGACTGCAGAAACATCAAGAGAATTATCCTAAGAATGATTGATCAAGGAAAGCTAAATCACTTTTTAAAAGAAGAAGAGAAAGTTCAACATTTGCCACCCCCCACCGGCAAAGGGAAAAGAAACATTTGTTATAGAAGTTGGGGCAAAGGCTAAAAATTTGTTTTGCAACTCCATTGTACACTCATACCGCACTATTGAAGATTTTCATGACAATGTACTTAGTAGAGTTTTCGCGAGAGATGCTGATGATAAAGAAGTGATGAATGTTGCGAAGACATCGCAGCTAAAAGAGTGGCAACTACAGATTATTTCTTTCTCGGCTGAAGAAGTACCCAAAGGAAGAGAAATACATGATAGCCCACTGGTTGTGAAGCTGGAAATTAATCCAAAACCCATTGATGGCGAAGATGATGAAGCGGAAAATTGTTGGGCAATCAATAGAATATTGATTGATCTTCGCGATTCGATCAACATTCTTTTCTACCATACTTACAAAACTATGGGAGGAAGAGATGAAGACTTGATCCCTTCAACATACAAAATATATGGTTTCAACGGTACCGCGAACAAGCCCAAAGGAGAAGTGCACATGAGGATACCCTTGCAGGGGTTATCGACTGATATTTTGTTTTGCGTAGTTGATGTGGAATCTCCCTACAATGCATTGATTGGAAGACCATGGCTTCATCAAATTCTGGGCATAGCATCGACATACCATCAGTGCATAAAATTTCCACATCCTAGCGGTGTCGGAATTATAAAAGGAGATTGGATAGAGGGGCAAAAGTGTTATGAGGTGGATGTAGAAAGTTGCGAAGAGAGAACAACAAAAAAGAAAGGTTGGAGGAAGAATGTACAGGATGAACAAAGAAAACAAAGACTAATGGTAGATGCCATAGAAACAAAAGAAGAAGAGATGCTGCGAAGTGACTGCACAAAAGCAACTGAATATCATGATGCAAAGGAGACATTGAAATGGTGGACTAATGCGGAAGCAGAAGGAAGTAAGAATAAAAGGTGTAAAAAATGAATAATTGCGAGAAAAGATAACAATTTAGTGATGAAAGCATGATAAGGATAAGAAGCAGAGATGATGGTTGCGGAAAAATTGTGCGAGAATCTCGCCATGAAGAATGTATACAAATCTATTGAATAATGGAACTGAGATTGTGCGATAACTTCGCAGACAAATGATTGAATAAATTTATAAAATGAATGAGTGAGTGAATGGGACAAACCTTTATGGCGTACATCCTAGTTCGCGAATGATATTTCGCAAGAGGCAAATGTAAGACCTAAAGTACGTCATATAATGGGGTATCTCTTAACATGGCTCAGGTGGAAGGTTACACCGCTCTCCCGAAACTGGGTCATGGAGATTTGGGGCCCATGAAAGCCTATCCGGGGAGATACCTTGGATTTCCAACTATATATATAAGGTTATACCCTGGTTGGACGCCCGAGGGTCTCTTCCAAGGAGTCGAGTGTATGACCAAGGCGCCGAGGTACACGGTTGAGTCAAGAGTGCGGGGAGCATGGAACTTCCTTACCACTCTTGACAAGTCTTGGCACATCTGCACTCGCCCGAAGAAAACTCCACTTAGGGTGCGTCTCGTAACCATAAACCATATAGGTATAAGGGATAAGAGGCTGCGAAAACAACTGGTTGTTGTTAAGACCGGATGGGAGGAGCTAGTCTTGTATGGCCGATGTACGCCTCCTTGAAGGGGCAACCAGGGGGAGAAGATAAGGCGGCACCCTCCATTAGGGAGCCGATAAGTGTCAAAAGACGCAAATATCATGAGGCTTTATTCTCGCAAGAGAATTTAGGCTTGTCATATTTGTGCAATGATCTGCAGAGCCAATAATACTAACGCGAGGGTAAGACGAGATCAATGGGTTTTTACATGAAAATGTAAGAACGTCCTGCGATTTCGTCGCAAAGACGACAATGTGCCGGATTTTATGGTCGCAAGAACATTTAAACCTGCCATATTGTCGCAAATATAATGTCCTACAGAGGCAAAAATACTAAAAAATGATAAGACAAGGTCAATGGGTCATTATATGAAAGTGTAAAGACGGCCTGCGATCTTGTCGCAATGAGGGGTGGCAAAATAAGACCTTTACTTAGGAAGGCATAATAAGACCACACAAATAATGATAAGGCAAGATCAATAGATTTCTTAATCCATGAAGATATCTTGCGATCTTGTCGCGGAGATAGTGTTTCAAGTCAAAAAAAAAAAAAAAAAAAAAAAAAAAAAATGATGATGATGATATATATATTTATATCTCGCGAGAATGGTTATATTTAACTCGCAAAGTCGATTATATCTTATGGACAGAGGCAAATGTGAAGTTATAATTATAAAGAAGGGTTGTTTGATTAATATATCTGAACAAAGGAAGCAAAAGTTGAAGTTTACATTCAATAGTCAAAGATATATGTATACAAATATTACAAGAAATCAAAGAAGAAAGAGAAGTTATTTCTTTGCTGGTTCTTCTTCTTCATCTGATTCTTTGGTTCCATCACTCTCGCCGTCAGATTCTCCTTCTTCATTAGCTTCACTATCAGAAACATCTGAGACAGGCAAGTTCTCGGGAACTTCTTCAGCGAGAAAGGGATATGAATGAAGAGGGATGTTGTGATCCTTACAAACTATTTCCATAGCTTGATTGCGAAAACGAACAGCATCATTATTAAAATTCGCCACTGTAGTTTGGAATTGCTGCTTCAATTTAGAATATCTATTCTCGCGAAGAGAGAGATCCTTTGCGAGACGTTCTTTTTCGATTTCAAGCTCTCCAATCCTTGTCTGAAATCTCTTTTCAGATTCTGAAAACATGAGGAAATGAATTAATGTTATTAATACAAAAGGAAAAATAACAGAAAAGTAAAGAAGTATAACAAACAACCTTCTCTTTCAAAGATCATATCCTTGATTAAGGTAGTTTGCTCGGTGCGAAGACTAACATCAACACCTAAGTTATTTCTAGCGTTATCTAAAACCTTCGCAGCCCAGGCAAATTCATCATCATTATTTATGACAAAAAGTGAACGAATTTGGTCTTCTCGCTCGCTAAGCATGGTATTCTGACGAAGGAGTTCATCTCGCTCAACTTGCACATCAAGGATAGATTTTTGAAATTTTGCTAATGCCTGTGCACCTCTGTTAGTAATGCGATCTTTCTCATCTATGAGATCACTAATTTTCTTCTTTAAAGTTTTGGTTTTCTTCTTGGAGTCAACGTACTTTCGTTTAAAAAGATTAGCCAAATTTAAACTAGATCTATGCTCGATTTTTAAGAGATGATGTTTGGATTGAAGATCCTTTAATGAAAGAAGGTTAGCATCATTTGAAGAACTACTTAGAGATTCATTGAGGCGAGCAAGGAGGACATCATCATCCATAGGCTCGGGAAATGAATGGAGAAGAATGGACTCTTCAGAGAGATTATATATGTCTGCGAAAATAGTAAGTTAGGCAAAGAAAAGTAAATGGTAAAATAAAAGAAATATGAGGAATAAAGATTGATATACCATAAAGCTGTTGATTTGCGCTTTCAAGAGTAGATACTCTATTCTGTTGAGAAGTAAGCTCAGCCTCCAGTTGTTTAATTCGTTCATCCTTATCGCGAGACGACGCATCCCCAATTTCTAGTTCTCGAATTCTCTTGTTCAATTGCAAATTCTTCTTTTCAAGGTTGTTGCGTCTTCTCTCAAGGTCTGAGGCAGCAGCAAAAGCAGCTCTCCCAGACTATAAAAGAAAATAGAGAAATAATTAAAGATAAGAGCGGAGTCACGAAGAGGTAAAGAGGTGTGAACATACCAAAGCATTGAGAGCATTTAAAAGGCTGGGTGTTATTGTTCGAGAAACTCCGCGAAAAGACTCAATATCCTCCAACAATGGGGCATCACAGATCTTAGCGATAGTTTCGCAAGTAGCAGACAAGTTGCTATCGCCAAAACCTTGCATAGAATCGGTAAAAACATTAGACAAAAGCGCCATAGCAGAAGTATCTGAATGACTTCCCTTAGCAGAAGAGGTTCCAATCTCGTTTTCATCTTCCGAATTCTCGCTAGTTTGGGAGTTAGAATATGAAGGAGGTTGGAGTCTCCGTCTTTTGGAGGACGGAGCGGAAGATTTGTCCTTGCGAGAAATGGCTTTATTCTTGCCTTTAGCCTTCGCAGCTGCAGTTTCTCCATCATTGATCTTTGCGGTTTCAACTTCTTCAACACCAATCTTCACACACGAATAAAGATAAGAAACAGAGGCAACAATATTGTTTAAAATAACAAAAGAAAATGTTTCTTACTTCATCCGTGAGTGATCGAAGTATCGCCAGGATATTTGGCTGAGGATCCTCTTTGTATTTCTTTCTCATTCTGATGATCTAAAAATTTTCTAAAAAGTTAATGAAGGAAAGAAATGGAAGACATAGCGAAGCAAATCTAAAATGAATGATATGTATATACCTCTTTTGTCTTCTCAGGCCACTTAAACTCCCAAGGATGATAATTCGTGAGATTGGCTGGGAGTGCATGTGAGCCTGCGATATAAGGTCCACTCAGAAGGAGAGGTACAACCCACCACTTTTCATCTTTGGAGTAGCGAGGGATATTATTTTTACCCGAATGCCAGTCAATGTCCTGCATAAGCAATTTGTCAGCATCAACGTTATCATTTTTCTTCAATCGAACACCCCAGCGAGATTTATCGTTTCTCATAGTTATGACTGAATAATTTGCAAAGAAATTATCCACAGTATACTTCTCGGCAACTATTGGTAAATTCGCAAATTGAGGATCTCTAACATTGTCGGGATATAAAGATCCTTTACCGGCACCACGAGAGGCGAATTCAAGCATCAGGCGAATACAATCGCCGTTCAATTGATAAATAGCCCGCGAGAATTTCTCGTGAGCAAGAATCTCATAAAATAATGGCATTTCGGGATTATATAAAGGAATGGGGAGCCCTGCGAGGAGTTGACCTAGCGAGACTATAATTTTCTGATCATCAAATTGATGATCAGAAAACAATTTTGCAGAAAGCATAGATGAGGATTCTTGATGTGGAATGGTAGATAAAGTGAAACCCTTTTCCTGTAATTTCTTTTGAACATCAGTAAAATGAGGAGCGTATGTACGACCAAGTGAAGCCATTATCAGAGTATAGGAATGAAGGAAGAATTGAAGAATTGAAAAGGAAGCAAGAGATGTGAAGCGCAAATTGCGGAAGGAGAAAGGTGAAGAAAAGTTGCAGAGGGAAAATAAAAAGAGAAGAAGAGAAAGAGGAGAAAACTATATATAGAGAAGAGAGTTCTCGAGAAAGCAAATGCATTTAATGTGAGAAGGGACGTGAATGGTTAAGAATAATCGGTTGAAAGAGACGTGTCAAGAAAAGAGTGGAAGAAGAAACACCTGTAATAAATTCCGTACATAAACAAAACGAGTGAAAATGAACAATCGCAAGGTAAAGATAAGCAGTTGCGGCACTTTAAAATATTGGTTCTCATGACATTGTCTTCTTCGCAGAAGAAGACATGAGAAGAGGCAAGATGTAGGACCAGAATATCGCAACTCCAATACTTCGCGAGATTAATAAACGACTGCGTCGCGAAGGAGTCGCATGGAGGTAAATAAATGACGTAATAGATGACGACAGTTAGAACATGAGGAAAGTATGAAGGCTTGGCGAGATTTAAGAGTGTCGCGAAGGCAAGCAGTTGTACATTCGCGAGCATTCGCGAGACACTTCCGAAAATAAGGGAAAGTATAGCTGTCATCCACTATGTAAATACCCTATATAAAGGGTCGAGTAAGTCTGTTGTGGGAGAGGTCTTCTTGAATTGTGAAACAAGTCATTAGGAGAGAGAAAGTAAAGTGTGATTGTAATTTTCTTTAGTTTTGTTCTACATCTCTTTGTAAATCTTTCAAGAAAACAATTAATAAAACACATCATTGTTCATCTTCCAATGGACTGATTAAATAGATTTGAGTGAGGGGTGTAGTGTGGGAAATCCTGCAACTACAGTTACTACCACTGGGATGAGATTGAGTGATTGAGTTACTAAAAAAAAAAAAAAAAAAACCAGACCGATCAGACCAATCGGAATAAATATTAACACTTGGATAGCAATATGTGTGTGTTCTCCCTGTCTCCGTTGCCTAAACAAGCGTGGAACGCAGGATCCACGGGAATTACCATGTAATATGCTGTCAAGAAGCGTGCACTTGGATCCGCAAGATCTAATCATGTTGTTAGTTCTTAAAAAAAACGTTAATGTTCAATAAAATCGACCACTGGTTCCCTTGTATATGCTAGCTGAGTTGATCTAAAATTAGGATTATCGATCATTGGTTCCCTTGTATATGCCAGTTGTGTTGATATTAGTCAGAACAGTATCTTAGTCCATCAGGATAGGTTCATCCTGGCAGTGGCCTTCAGACAGATATGGGAAACACCGTTCACCTTAGTCAACATCAAAACCATCCACGTTTTTCTCTGTATCCATCGTCTTAATATATTCATGTGATTTGTTGATTCCAGATATTGATGTCCATAGTGCGACTATCTGAGTAGAGCTCTGTCACTTATATATGAATTTTAGTATGTGAGTGCAAACTCGAGTACAACAATTGAAATTTCGCATCAGGGTACTTCCTCCTGTAGTCAATGAGAGTATACAAACCAAGGAGGTTTTTTAGTGCTATATTCCAAGGTTCTACGTAGATAGCTAGGGTTCTGGAGTGATGGTTTTGTGGGTACACTTCTGGTAAACCCTCCCGAGACTATAACTCGGCCATTAGGGCCACCTAGGGGTTTAAAGGCTTATTGCACATGCTAAGTGCAACCGCGATGCTTGCGATAGTGATTTAGGATTTTATTTTTTTAGATTTGATTTGCTCGGGACTAGAAAATAATAAGTTTGGGGGTATTTGATAGACGCATTTATGTGTCTATTTTCATCTCGGTTTTCTATATTGTTAGTACCCATTTTTGTACTTATTATGGTGTTTTGTGTATTTGCAGATAATTTTAGGAAATAAATATTTTTGGAAAATTTGGCTCGAAAAGATGCTAAAGGCACCTCCGGAGGACATCTGCTAAAGGCACCCCCTAAATGGATAAGGGGCACCTTACTGTTAAGGGGCACTCATTGGATAAGGGCCACCCAACTGCTATTCGTACCCCTACTCAGGTTAGGGGGAGACCTTTCTTATTCAACTCAAATTTGGACATGGCGGGAGAAGAACCAGCAAGCTGCATGAATTTCAGAGAGAAGTTTCAACAAGTTTTAGTCGGATTTTCTCGATTAATTGGATTGGATTGGGCATGTTTGGATCAAACAGGGAAGGAAGTTTAATGATTCACGTAAAAAAGGAAGGTTTGATGGATTTTTAGAGAAACAGAGGGAAGAATATCACGGGATTGGTCGTACCCCCTGGATCGGATTTGAGAGAGTTTTGTCGGAACTTTTGGGTGGGTTTGGATTTGCATGGAGTTGTTGCGACAAGACAGGGGAAATACATATTCTAAGAATCGTGAAAAAAGGGAAGATTGTGTTGATTTTCTAAAACAGGGAAAAATATTATCTCGGGTTCCTGATTTGGTTTCTGGTGTTATATATGGAACTTACGTGGATATTTTCAGAAGAAAAGATCTTCTAGGATTCGTATAGAGAGTTTGAATCAGAAGAAAATCCGCGTAGGATAATAAAGGAGGAAAGAAGTCACAGAACTTCCGGTGAAATAAAGGGAGGATAAACGAAGATATTTTGGGAGATTTAATCGAGTTGTGGACTATATAAGAGGTTGAAGAGTCTTAGGAAAGAGTTATCGAGAGTTTGGGGTTAAGCATAGGAGACGTCGGAGCTGCAAGAGAAGTTGCAGAAAATCTTCTCTGCTGGTGAAGAAGACGAGCTGAAGAACATTGGATCGCTCAACTCGGTCGTTAGGTGTCTAAAACACCTTAATATTTATCTATTGTTTATGCTTTCTTTGCTAAGTTTTCTTGTAAAATATGTATCTTATGTTTGCTTTTGAGTATTTAGGTACTTTGGAGTCATTTGGAATAAAAGAAGAAGAAACAGCGCAAAAGTCTCATCTCATGTGCAACTTCTCTTGGAGACGGATTATTTCTCACTATTTGCTTCTATTTCTCCATCTCTGTCTGAAAAGTATGTCGGCTTTAGTGATGCAAACTTATCTGTCTGAAAAGCATATTTGCTTTAGTGATGAAGAGACATTGAAGAGAAGAAGTGAATCTGAGAAATAAGAGACGGTTGCTGTTGGTGGAAGGATTCGAAGAAAAGCGTCAATTCTCATATGCAAGCACTATCGGGAGCATAGGAGGAACAAGGGGACTATTGTTCTTTGGCAGCCCTTATCCAAGTCACTGGATGCCAATATCCAAATCCGTCATGGAGACAGACCCTATGAGGTCAAGTGCTTCTCAGACAACCGGTTGTCTTTCATTACCACTCACCTCGAATTCAGAGAGTGCGGCACCGAAATTCAGAGAAAGAAAGGAGTTGAGAAGATCAAAGAGGAAATGTTCCTATGATGATTGACTAATGATTCTACAGATAGGGTTTGTGGTTGAATTTGGCTCTGAAGCAGCTAGGAGGTGCAGTTGTTGAAGATCTGAGAAGAAAGATTACAGGATTTTGAGTTGAAACAAGAAATTAAGCCATGAATTTGTTGGAGGAGGTGATTAATGGGTCGATGGAGAAATCGAGAAGATGGATCTGTTGATGTTCAGTTTATATGGAAGAGAAGTCATGTAAGAACATGAGTTGTTGCTGTTGATATCTAGGGTTTCATGGAGATGAAGATTTGGAAGCTGATTCAGAGTTTAAAAGATGAGTTGCGGATTTAATTGAAATTGTCTTCTTTGCTCAAAATAGGAATAAAGAGGGCTTGAGCTGATATGAAGAAGGAGCAATGAATATTGAGATCCAGATGAGGTTGGTAGTGAATATGAGTTTGAGCAGTGGAAGATGATGCTGCTGAATCAAGAGTTTATCAAGTATCAGAAGATGGGTTTTGGTCGAATTTACATCTGAATGGAGGTGAACTGAGTTACAGTAAGGAGCATTGAGATTACAGGGGTTGTTCCTGCAACTGAAACTGGAGTTCAGGTGGAGGAAATGGATCTCTGGTGCTAGGTTTTGGAGGTATTCGAGTAGCAGCTGTTGAATGGAAGAATGGTTTTACTGAGCTAGTGGTATTGTTGAATCTTCGCAATTGGAGCTGCTGTTATTGCTGGTATTGAAAGTTGCTGCTGCAATGGTGATAGAGGTGGAGGGACTGATGGACTTGACCTGGATTAGCAGTGCCGAAATGGAGCTGTAGAGCAATTGCAGGTGGATAGATAACAAGCTTGTAACCTGCAGGAGGGTTGTGTTGGGGACATTAGAGAAGATGGCCGGAGTTCATGGGGAGTTTTGATGCAAGGGTGGAGTTTGCAACAGATTTGAGTGCCAGAAAAGAGGAAGTGCAATTGACATGTTCCGAGCAGGAGTAGAGGAAACTGAAGATGATGCTGCTACCACTGAGTCTTGTAACTGAATTCCAGCGAATTTGGTGAATTGTTTTACAGGGTTGAGCTGAATTCGTTAACAGAGGCGGGGTCATTCGAATTGGAGGAGAATGGGTTGAGTTCTGAGCTGAAATATGAAGTTGTTGTGATGCTGTGTAGTAGGTTGCAATGGTTGTGGAACTGGAGCGAAATGCTGGTGCTTGTGCTGGTGAGTCTATGATAATTGATGCTGCAGTTGAAGAAGCTATGTTGCAATTGAGAGTTCAGTGCAGTTGAAGCTGCAGTTAGAGATGGAATTGTGGAGTTAGATGTATGTTAGGACTGATATTGCATTTGTAGGATGTGAAGCGACTATGTCGCAGGGAAGACAATGAATCGCAGGCTCAAGATGCACTGGATGTATTACAGCTTGAAGCTGGGAAGGCAAGAGGGGCAGCATAAGTTAGTCATGTTTAATGATGATGCAACATTGGCTTGGCCTTTGCAGAATGGCAGAGACAATGGCCTGCCAACTCAGTCCATTCAGACAAGTTGACAGCTGACTCAGGTCTGATTAGACCTAGCTGACAACACTGAATTGATTCATTGACTCGGTGTGACTCAGCTGATTTTCCGAGTTGAATCGTTTGACTCCAGTTGACCAATGATTGGTTTGACATTGCCAGTCATCTGAGTTATCTTGCGGTCACTTTCCGGCCGAGTTCCGTCCAACTTCCGGCACCTCAACCAGTTTTCCGGCGACCACTTTTGGAGCAGATTTTCACATGAGGTTTTCTCACACTTGGGCTTATGGTGGACACATTGGATATGGGCTTTTGAGACTTGACCTAGTTTTGGAAGGAGGAAAAGCTATAAAAGAAAAGTCTTCTACACTTTTATGGAGATATCACGTATTCTTCTTGGAGTTTGGCAGAGAGCCGGAGCTAGGGTTTGCTTTCATTTAATATTTTCATCTTCTTTACTTTATTTCCATTATTATTTGATGATGAACTCCAATATTATGAGTAACTAAAACTCTCTTTGATTAAGGGCGATTTCGAAGCCCGAAATATAAATCTATATTTGATATGAAATAACTTGTTCTCTTGCATTCATTAATGTTATTGATTGATTTCTACCATGCTAATATTGTCTATGGATTATTTGTTAAGGGTTTAAGTTCGAAATTGAATCATTAATTCTTAATCTATTTGCTAGTTTAGATTTTCTTCGACCCGTAATTGTCTAGAGAAGATAAACACATGTAGTAATATGTGGGTATTGATGATGGGACTTTGTTAAGTACCCATGTGTAGAAATCAACACTAGTAGGTGATTCATGCTTTTGAGTTCATCACTAGGAGCAACCTTATCTCACATAACTTAGAGCACTTGTTTAAGTCAAACCTAGTAAGCGTACCTCTAGGAAACTTGGCAAGTAGGAACCGGGTAGTCGAGCGCTTCCGTATCCGGTGAGCTAGGAGATAATAACGGAATAGTTGAGCGTACTAATTATTCTAGGGTTGTTAGTAACATGATAATGTGAAGAACATAGCTATTTATGAATTTGGTTTGTATTCCGTGGTCTAGAATGAACCTTTAATCAATTACATCTCATATTTGAATACATTTTACAATTTTCAGCATTTCTACAAAAAATCATCTTTACTAAGAGTATTTGCATAACAACTTGAACTTCATACCTCCCTTGGGACGATCCTACTTACATTATACTACTTGCTAGTTAAAGAGAAGTAGAGAAATTTATTTTTGCGAGTTTGACACCTCGTCAAAATTGGCGCCTTCGCCGGGAGGCAAAGTGGCAAGTTTAGTTGTTATTTTTATTCTTAGTTGTTATTTTTGCTTTTGGTTACGATTTCAGTTTACTTATTCAATCTCTTAGAATCTGATTTTCAGGTACTATTTCTTTGGTGAATGAGTGGAGAGGGCAGACCAAGTCCAATTGGTATACGTCTTCGTTCGGGCACTTTACTTAAGGATTTCATTCGAGCAGTCAACACTCCACTTCCTCAAAGTTCTACACCAAGTGAATTCTCGGACTCGGACGAAGAGGAAGACAACACAATGGGAGGTCGACCACCTGCTCCAAGAACACTCAAGGAGCTCACTTCTCCAAACCTAGATCAGCAGCCTTTATGTATTCAGCTGAATGGAACCATTGAGTTGAAACCACAATTGATTAACTTGCTGCCCAAATTCAGAGGATTAGCGGGAGAAGATCCTAATCGTCACTTGCAACAATTCCATCATGTTGTGACTAGTATGAAGCAAGCAACTGCAGATGCGGATATGGCTATGATGACAGCTTTTCCTTTCTCTCTTTTAGATATCATGCAGAGAGTGGTTCTTTTGCTTACCCGCTAGAAGCATAACCACATGGAATGGAATGAAGAAATTGTTCCTTGAGAAGTATTTTCCAGCATCAAAAGCAGCTGTGATTCGCAAGGAGATTTGTGGTATTAGACAAGTATCGGGAGAGACTCTCCATGAGTATTGGGAGCGCTACAAGAAGCTTTTAGCTAGTTGTCCACACCACCAAATCAGTGATCAACTTGTGATTCAATATTTCTACGAGGGGTTGCTTTCTAATGATAGAAATTTGATCGATGCCGCAAGTGGTGGTGCACTTACCAACAAGACCATTGCGGAAGCTACAAGTTTGTTGGAGAATATGGCTGCGAACACTCAACAATTCTACACTCAAGATGAATCAAGCGATAAGGAAGGTGAATGAAGTTGGCAATTCTTCACACATGGAACAAAGGATGGGCAACATGGAGAGAATGATGACTCAAATAGCTGCAGCTGTCATACCATCATCATATACCGAAGATGTTGAGCAAGCAAGTGCTATGTACCAAAATCAAAGAAAGGCCGAGGTACGATCCGTACTCCAACACATACAACCCAGGTTGGCGTGATCATCCGAATTTCAGCTATGCCAACAAGCAAGCTGCTGCAAATCCTACTTTCAATCAACAAGGAGGATATCAATTCATGCAAAGACCACCACAAGAAACTCAAGGCACGAGTATAGATGACAAGTTGAATCTCATTCTCAACACAATGGTGCAAGATAAGCAAAAGGCAGCAATGGATATGAAGGACATCCGAACACAAATGGGTCAATTAGCTAATGCCGTGAGCAAATTGGAAGCACAAGCAGAGGGAAAACTTCCTTCGCAACCAATAAATCACAAGGAGAATGCCAATGCTATTGAGTTACGAAGTGGGAAGCAATTAGAGAAACCGGAAACATCAGGTGTCCCATGAACCTGATTTGGAGAAAGAAGAGGGTGAAATAGCCCCTAAAAAGGCTGACCCAAGTAACAAATTCTAACTCTAAAACTCATGTTTCTACTTATGTTACTTCTCCGCCTTTTCCTAGCAGGTTTGCAAAGTCGAACAAGGAGACATTGTACCAAGAGCTTTTGGAAATCTTTAAGAAGATTGAAGTGAACATTCCACTCATTGAGGCGATAAGGCAAGTTCCACGTTGGGCAAAGTTCTTGAAGGAAATGTGCACTAACAAACACAAATTGACCTAAGTAACGAGGTAATGAGTGTGGGGGAGAATGCTTCGGCATATCTTCAAAAGAAACTCCCACCTAAGTTGAAAGACCCCGGTAGTTTCACCATACCATGTACTATTGGTAAAATCAGGTTTGAACGTGCTATGTTAGATTTAGGAGCATCCATTAATGTTATGCCTGCCTCCGTTTATGAATCATTGAATCTTGGACCTCTTAAGAATACCGGTATTGTTATACAACTTGCCGATAGGTCTAATTCTTACCCGAAAGGGGTTATTGAAGATGTTTTGGTGCAGGTTAATCAACTCATATTTCCAGCTGATTTCTATGTTCTTGACATGATGGATGAAGATTCACCATCGTCTACTCCCTTGCTGTTGGGTAGACCGTTCATGAGAACCGCTAGAACAAAAATAGATGTTTTTAAAGGCGCCTTAACTATGGAATTTGATGACGAAGTCATAAGTTTCAATATCTTTGAGGCTATGAGATATCCTAGTGATGTGCATTCCTGTTTTTCAATTGATATTATTGATTCTCTAGCTCAACAGATTTTTGAGTTGAATGGTGAAGATGCTTTAGAAAACACCATAGTGGAAGGTTTAGGTTATGGGAAATATAAAGACCTTGAAAGTGAATTGTCTATTTGTGATGAGCTTAAAGAGGCTGTTTTAGCTCTTAACTCATTAAAAGAAGTTCCACAAAAGTATAATGCGTCTTATGTTTCTTTGCCGCTTACTAATGAGAAACTTTTACCATCGATTGTGCAGGAACCTATTCTTGAGTTGAAACCTCTTCCGGATCACCTCAAATACATATATTTGGGTGATAAGGAAGAGTTTCCAGTGATCATTGCCAAAGGCCTTACCAAAGTGCAAGAGGAGAAACTTGTTCGAGTGCTAAGAGAATACAAGTCTGCCATTGGGTGGACCATTGCCGATATCAAAGGAATCAGTCCTTCCACATGTATGCACCGAATACTTCTTGAGGAGGGGGCAAAACCAACAAGAGAAGCTCAACGTCGCTTGAACCCTCCGATGATGGAATTAGTCAAGAAAGAAATCCTGAAGTTGTTGGATGTCGGGGTTATCTATCCCATATCCGATAGCAAATGGGTGAGCCCGGTTCAAGTCGTTCCAAAGAAGTCCGGAATCACGGTGGTGAAAAACGAAGATAATGACTTGGTTCCAACTAGAATTCAGACCGGTTGGAGAGTTTGCATTGACTACCGAAAGCTCAACTCTACCACCCGAAAGGACCATTTTCCCTTACCATTTATTGATCAAATGCTTGAAAGATTGGCTGGACATTCTTATTATTGCTTTCTTGACGGTTTTTCAGGTTATAACCAGATTGTAATAGCTCCAGAAGATCAAGAAAAGACAACATTTACTTGCCCTTTTGGCACTTTTGCGTATAGACGTATGCCATTTGGCTTGTGCAATGCTCCAGCCACTTTTCAACGTTGTATGGTAAGTATATTTTCAGATTATGTGGAAAGCATCATAGAAGTGTTTATGGATGATTTTAGCGTGTATGGTGATTCTTTTGACAATTGCTTAGATAACCTTACACTTATTCTTAAACGATGCGTAGAAACTAATCTTGTGCTTAATTGGGAAAAATGTCACTTTATGGTCAATCATGGGATTGTGCTAGGTCATGTTATATCCTCTAAGGGGTTAGAAGTTGACAAGGCTAAGATAGATTTGATTCGGAACTTACAATACCCCACAAATGTGAGGGAGGTTCGCTCTTTTCTTGGTCATGCAGGTTTTTATAGGAGATTCATCAAGGATTTCTCCAAGATTGCAATGCCCCTGTGTAGACTCTTGCAAAAAGATGTGGCCTTTGATTGTGACAAGGAATGCAAGGAAGCTTTCGACACCTTGAAAGAGTTTTTGACTACCGCACCAATCATCAAACCACCGGACTGGAGCAAGCCATTTGAGTTGATGTGCGATGCAAGTGATTATGCCGTTGGAGCCGTGTTGGGACAGCGAGATGGCAAAGTTCCATATGCCATTTATTATGCTTCTAGAACTCTCAACGGAGCACAAATCAACTACTCCACTACTTAAAAGGAGCTTTTGGCCATAGTGTTTGCACTCGAGAAGTTTAGATCTTATTTAGTGGGTACAAAGGTGGTTGTTTTCCGACCATGCCGCACTTCGATACTTGCTAACAAAGAAGGATGCTAAGCCAAGGCTCATAAGGTGGATTCTTCTTCTTCAAGAGTTCAACATGCAAATCAAGGACAAGAAGGGTAGTGAGAATACTCAGAGCGGATCATCTAAGCAGATTGGTTGTGTCCGAAGAAGCGATTCCTTTGCATGATAGCTTCCCGGATGAGCAACTCTTTGCGGTTGGTGGCACAACTCCATGGTACGCCGATATTGTTAACTTCTTGGTGACGGGACAAGTACCTAGTTCCATGTCTACATTCCAAAAACACAAGCTCAAGAAGATTGCCAAGCAATATATATGGGATGAACCTTATTTGTGGAAGCATTGCTCGATCAAATGATCCGCAAAGTGCGTACTAGAATCCGAGTTCCAATCAATTCTGAATTTTTGTCACTCATATGCTTGTGGTGGCCATTTCGGAGCCAAGAGGACAGCCCTCAAGGTTCTCGAAAGTGGTTTTTATTGGCCTACATTGTTTAAGGATGCATATCTATGTTGTAAGGCTTGTGATAGGTGTCAAAGGACAGGCAACCTTGGTGCTAGAAACCAAATGCCGCAAACACCAATTCTCATTTGTTGAGATTTTTGATGTTTGGGGTATCGATTTTATGGGGCCTTTTGTGAATTCTAATGGGAAATTTTTTATACTTCTTGCTGTAGATTATGTTTCTAAGTGGGTGGAAGCTAAAGCCACTCCTACCAATGATTCTCATATTGTTTGTGAGTTTGTGAAGGAACATATCTTTTCTAGGTTTGGAACACCTCGAGTGATGATTAGTGATGGAGGTTCGCACTTCAAGAGATCTTTTCACGCTCTTCTAAAGAAGTATAACATTTCTCATAAAGTTGGAACACCGTATCATCCACAAACGAGCGGTCAAGCTGAAATTTCCAACCGGGAGATTAAGTCCATCTTAGAGAAGACGGTGAACGTTACAAGGAAGGATTGGAGTTATAGACTCAATGACGCTTTGTGGGCGTATAGGACAGCTTATAAGACACCCATCGGTATGTCTCCTTTTAGGCTTGTCTATGGTAAACCTTGCCATCTTCCCGTCGAACTTGAACACAAAGCTTATTGGGCTATCAAGGTATGTAATATGGAATTAGATGCAGCTGGTGAACATAGGAAACTTCAGCTCAATGAGTTAGAAGAGATACGAAATGATGCATATGAAAGTTCACGCATTTATAAAGAAAAGACCAAGGCTTTCCATGATAAAATGATTTCCCGAAAGAGTTTTGAAGTAGGGCAGAAAGTACTTTTATTCCATTCTCGTCTTAAATTGTTTCCGGGTAAACTTAGGTCCAGATGGGTTGGACCATTTGTTGTTACTAATGTGTTTGCGCATGGTGCAGTTGAAATCACTAGTCCCAAAACAGGGCTGGTTTCCAAGGTCAACGGCCATCGTTTGAAACCATACTATGAGCAGTTTGTGACGGAGAATCAGGATATGATCACATTGAGTGACCCACTCCCTCTGGAGGAGTAATTGGAGCTGAACGTCGGGCTGACGACGTTAAACCAAGCGCTAAGTGGGAGGCAACCCACCGGTTTTGTATCTTTACCTTTATCTCTTTATTTTTTTCAGCATTTTATCTTTTATTTTTCTTTGTTTTTGCATTTCGTTTGCTGAATTTCCCACCTTGAACTTTCTTTGGACGATTCAATTTTACATTGAGGACAATGTAAAGTTTAAGTGTGGGGGAGCATTTATATGTTTGTATGGTTTGTTTTAGTTTGTTTTATGCCTTTTAAAAAAAAAAAAAAATCAGAAAAATAGAAAAAACAAAGAAAAAAATGTGTGCTTTTTGAACTCCGAAATCTAGAAACTTGTTCCTTTAGGTTGACACCATTAGTGGATGGAACCATTTTGAATGCAGGAGTTGAGGGACCAATTAACTAAAGGGACGAACATAGCTCAGAAATCACAAATAACATGATAGTCGTTACCATATCTCGGAATATCACCATATCGCATTCTATTTTTATTTTATTTTCCATATTTATCTATTGTTCTCTAAGTGTTTTGGTGGGTCACTAAACATCGACGTGTTATTACTGCTAGGATGAAATAGAGTGATTGAGTTGCTAGAAAAAGAAAAAGAAAAAAAAAGAAAAAGAAAAAGAAGAGACCACCAATTAGACCAAACGGAATAAGAATGACACTTGGGAATAGCAGTATGTGTGAAACGTAGTCCCTGTCTCCGTCGCCTAAACAAGCGTGGAATGCAGGATCCAAGGCAACTATCACGTACTTGCTGACAAGAAGCATGTGCTTGGATCCAAAAGATCTAATCATGCCGTCTAAAAAAAAAAAAAAAAAAGTGAAAAAGAAAAGAAAAAGAAAAAGAAAATATTATCATTGTTGAATAAAGTCACTCCTGGTTCCCTTGTATATGCCAGTGAGTTGATGTAGAAATAAGTTTGTTGACCACTGGTTCCCTTGTATATGCCAGTGTGTTAACACTAGAATTGACCAGTAGCTCAATCCAATAGGATGGATAGGTTCATCTTGGTAGTGACCTTCAGACAGATATGGGAAACATCGAACACTTGTGAACATTCGCCAACATCTACATCTATATCCATCTTCTTAATCTTTTCATTGTGATTGTGGTTTGTTAGTTTCCGAGTGTTGTGGTTTGTTCGACTATCTAATTAGAGCTTTATTTACTTATATATGAACTGAATTTGTGCAAGGTACCTCCTCCTGTAGTCATTTTGGATTCGTTCATTGATTTGTCACAAATAGATGGAGTTGGAAATATAGGTTTTGTAGGCAGACCTCTTGTAAACCTTCACGAGACTAAAACTCGTCCACTAGGGACACCTAGGGGTTTAAAGGCCTGTTATTCATGCTTAGAGTAACCGTTGCCTCGACGAGACGGAGTTGTATGTATGTTTTAAAATTATTTTGTTTAATTTGCTCGAGGACTAGCAAAGTCTAAGTCTGGGGGAATTTGATAGGTGTCTAAAACACCTTAATATTTATCTATTGTTTATGCTTTCTTTGCTAAGTTTTCTTGTAAAATATGTATCTTATGTTTGCTTTTGAGTATTTAGGTACTTTGGAGTCATTTGGAATAAAAGAAGAAGAAACAGCGCAAAAGCTCATCTCATGTGCAACTTCTCTTGGAGACGGATTATTTCTCACTATTTGCTTTTATTTCTCATCTCTGTCTGAAAAGTATGTCGGCTTTAGTGATGCAAACTTATCTGTCTGAAAAGCATGACTGCTTTAGTGATGAAGAGACATTGAAGAGAAGAAGTGAATCTGAGAAATAAGAGACGGTTGCTGTTGGTGGAAGGATTCGAAGAAAAGCATCAATTCTCATATGCAAGCACTATCGGGAGCATAGGAGGAACAAGGGGACTATTGTTCTTTGGCAGCCCTTATCCAAGTCACTGGATGCCAATATCCAGTCCGTACAGACAGACCCTATGAGGTCAAGTGCTTCTCAGACAACCGGTTGTCTTTCATTACCACTCACCTCGAATTCAGAGAGTGCGGCACCGAAATTCAGAGAAAGAAAGGAGTTGAGAAGATCAAAGAGGAAATGTTCCTATGATGATTGACTAATGATTCTACAGATAGGGTTTGTGGTTGAATTTGGCTCAAGCAGCCTAGGAGGTGCAGTTGTTGAAGATCTGAGAAGAAAGATTACAGGATTTTGAGTTGAAACAAGAAATTAAGCCATGAATTTGTTGGAGGAGGTGATTAATGGGTCGATGGAGAAATCGAGAAGATGGATCTGTTGATGTTCAGTTTATATGGAAGAGAAGTCATGTAAGAACATGAGTTGTTGCTGTTGATATCTAGGGTTTCATGGAGATGAAGATTTGGAAGCTGATTCAGAGTTTAAAAGATGAGTTGCGGACGAATTGAAATTGCTGCTGCTGTTCAAAATAGGAATAAAGAGGGCTTGAGCTGATATGAAGAAGGAGCAATGAATATTGAGATCCAGATGAGGTTGGTAGTGAATATGAGTTTGAGCAGTGGAAGATGATGCTGCTGAATCAAGAGTTTATCAAGTATCAGAAGATGGGTTTTGGTCGAATTTACATCTGAATGGAGGTGAACTGAGTTCTGATAAGGAGCATTGAGATTACGGGGGTTGTTCCCGCAACTGGCTGGAGTTGGGTGGAGGAAATGGATCTCTGGTGCTAGGTTTTGGAGGTATTCGAGTAGCGTACTGTTGAATGGAAGAATGGTTTTACCGAGCTAGTGGTATTGTTGAATCTTCGCAATTGGAGCTGCTGTTATTGCTGGTATTGAAAGTTCTTCTTAATGGTGATAGAGGTGGAGGGACTGATGGACTTGACTGGATTAACGGTGCCGAAATGGAGTCAGTAGAGCAATTGCGGGTGGATAGATAACAAGCTTGTAACCTGCAGGAGGGTTGTGTTGGGGACATTAGAGAAGATGGCCGGAGTTCATGGGGAGTTTTGATGCAAGGGTGGAGTTTGCAACAGATTTGAGTGCCATAAAAGAGGAAGTGCAATTGACATGTTCCGAGCAGGAGTAGAGGAAACTGAAGATGATGCTGCTACCAC
This sequence comes from Papaver armeniacum, assembly GCA_023531295.1. Classification (NCBI taxonomy): domain Eukaryota; kingdom Viridiplantae; phylum Streptophyta; class Magnoliopsida; order Ranunculales; family Papaveraceae; genus Papaver; species Papaver armeniacum. The sequence continues at coordinate 109,940 of JAJJWW010019364.1, forward strand.
TGAGTCTTGTAACTGAATTCCAGCGAATTTGGTGAATTGTTTTACAGGGTTGAGCTGAATTCGTTAACAGAGGCGGGGTCATTCGAATTGGAGGAGAATGGGTTGAGTTACGATTTGAAATATGAAGTTGTTGTGATCTTTGTGTAGTAGGTTGCAATGGTTGTGGAGGCTGGAGCGAAATCTTTGGTGCTTGTCTTGGTGAGTCTATGATAATTGATGCTGTGATTGAAGAAGCTATGTTGCAATTGAGAGTTCAGTGCAGTTGAAGCTGCAGTTAGAGATGGAATTGTGGAGTTAGATGTATGTTAGGACTGATATTGCATTTGTAGGATGTGAAGCGACTATGTCGCAGGGAAGACAATGAATCGCAGGCTCAAGATGCACTGGATGTATTACAGCTTGAAGCTGGGAAGGCAAGAGGGGCAGCATAAGTTAGTCATGTTTAATGATGATGCAACATTGGCTTGGCCTTTGCAGAATGGCAGAGACAATGGCCTGCCAATTCAGTCCATTCAGACCTAGCTGACAACACTGAATTGATTCATTGACTCGGTGTGACTCAGCTGATTTTCCGAGTTGAATCGTTTGACTCCAGTTGACCAATGATTGGTTTGACATTGCCAGTCATCTGAGTTATCTTCCGGTCACTTTCCGGCCGAAGTTAGTCCAACTTCCGGCACCTCAACCAGTTTTCCGGCGACCACTTTTGGAGCAGATTTTCACATGAGGTTTTCTCACACTTGGGCTTATGGTGGACACATTGGATATGGGCTTTTGAGACTTGACCTAGTTTTGGAAGGAGGAAAAGCTATAAAAGAAAAGTCTTCTACACTTTTATGGAGATATCACGTATTCTTCTTGGAGTTTGGCAGAGAGCCGGAGCTAGGGTTTGCTTTCATTTAATATTTTCATATTCTTTACTTTATTTCCATTATTATTTGATGATGAACTCCAATATTATGAGTAACTAAAACTCTCTTTGATTAAGGGCGATTTCGAAGCCCGAAATATAAATCTATATTTGATATGAAATAACTTGTTCTCTTGCATTCATTAATGTTATTGATTGATTTCTACCATGCTAATATTGTCTATGGATTATTTGTTAAGGGTTTAAGTTCGAAATTGAATCATTAATTCTTAATCTATTTGCTAGTTTAGATTTTCTTCGACCCGTAATTGTCTAGAGAAGATAAACACAAGTAGTAATATGTGGGTATTGATGATGGGACTTTGTTAAGTACCCATGTGTAGAAATCAACACTAGTAGGTGATTCATGCTTTTGAGTTCATCACTAGGAGCAACCTTATCTCACAGAACTTAGAGCACTTGTTTAAGTCAAACCTAGTAAGCGTACCTCTAGGAAACTTGGCAAGTAGGAACCGGTAGTCGAGCGCTTCCGTATCCGGTGAGCTAGGAGATAATAACGGAATAGTTGAGCGTACTAATTATTCTAGGGTTGTTAGTAACATGATAATGTGAAGAACATAGCTATTTATCAATTTGGTTTGTATTCCGTGGTCTAGAATGAACCTTTAATCAATTACATCTCATATTTGAATACATTTTACAATTTTCAGCATTTCTACAAAAAAATCATCTTTACTAAGAGTATTTGCATAACAACTTGAACTTCATACCTCCCTTGGGACGATCCTACTTACATTATACTACTTGCTAGTTAAAGAGAAGTAGAGAAATTTATTTTTGCGAGTTTGACACCTCGTCATTGATCCAGAGGAGAGTCGCAGAAAAGTATCGTTGTTCTAGCAGTTACAGTTTTCTTGCAAAAGACCTTTTGTGATTATATTATTCTTCCAGCAGCTATTCCTTTGTAACAGTGGATTCTGTAACAGCCAAAAAGCGTTGCGAATCTCTGTTTTATTGTATTTCTTCAATAAAAACACCTATTGAGCCATGAGTTATTATTTTGAGCGTGTTTTCACCATGAAGAGCTAAACCCCAACACTGGGATGACGGAGGAAGCCTAATATCATACGTGGGTAATTTTAATTAATTCTTTTTATGACTCTTGCACTAATTAAAATTGAATTATGATTTTGATTAATTAGTTGTCATCTCATTTGATGGGTCATGCTTGCTTAGATGTTTTGATGTCCCATGCTTAGGATTTACAACTAATATTTTGAGAATCTGCCTTGGCAAAAATAAGAGTCCGTGTCTTTATTTATTGAGCTATAATTGTTAAAAGAATTAATATTTGAACCTTATGTTATGAGTTTGGCGGAATCATGAGTCCTAGTTTCTCCCGATATTGTTATCTCTTTTTGTATATATTTATTAGAATTAATATTTGATCTAGAATCGAGTCTACACAAGTCTGAGTGAACGACAACTCTATTTACCACTATCTACAAATACATCACATACCAAGGTGTTGAATCTTCCATTGAGAAAAGTTGTTCGTCCAGAAAACGATCTTGTAAAGGAAGTTCTTCTTCAGAAACAACAAGTATACTAAGATGAACAAATAAAGATTCTCAACACCTCTCTTGTCTTTGATATTTATATCAAATTCTTGCAACAATAGTATCCACCGTATAAGTCTTGGCTTAGCTTCTTTCTTCTTTATTATGTACCTAAGTGCTGCGTGATCGAAATATACAACCACTTTTGGACCCACCAAATATGATATAAATATTTTTAGTGCAAACAATATAGCCAATAATTCTTTCTCGGTGGTAGTTTTCAATAATTCTTATAATCTATCAAAGACATCCTTGCACTCCTTGTTGAAGTAAAAATAAACCTTTTTTGCAATAATTTGTACATCGACATTGAGATTTTGGAGAAATCTTTGATACGTCGCCTGTAAAAACCTGCATGACCAAGAAACAAGCGAATCTCCCTCACCGAAGTGGGATATTGTAAGTTTATTATTAAGTCTATCTTTGTTTTGTCAACTTAGAGCCCTCGAGAGGACACAATGTGACCGATCACTATTCCATGGTGTTAGAGAATTACTCGGTCGAACTCACAAGTGTTGCTATCTCAAGATTGTTTTCAAATTCAGTTGTCAAAACTATATCTTGATTTCTAGTCTACAATTAGTTAAGTCTAGGAGTAGGATAGAAGATGTAGTTGAGAAACAGACATCACGTCAGTCATCATTGCGTTCTACCGTTTGAAGGCGAAGATCAACCGAAGTTTTTGGATAACTTCTTCAACAAAAGGTAAGTGAAGACTGAACCACCTATTTTTCAAGTTATATTCATGAAAACGTGGGGGTATAACAACCACACCCAATATTTCATTCGGAAATCTGTATGGACTAATTCAAAGAGCTTTATATTTTTCTCAATACAATCAGTAAATCAACTAGATATAAATCTGTGAGACTGATTGATATGAGAATAACTCGGATGGTACCAAAGACCAATGGCCGAGTGTCAATCAAGTTTTATCCAACAATCAAGGTCGGATTTATCAACTGATTGAACTACGCACAACCTGTGATATTTCAATTATATAGACAAATATAATGCGGAAAATAAATAACACAGACACCGAAAATTTTGTTAACGAGGAAACCTCAAATGCAGAAAAACCCAGGGACCTAGTTCAGATTTGAACACCACATTGTATTAAGCCGCTACAGACTCTAGCCTACTACAAGTTAACTTCGGACTGGAATGTAGTTGATCCCTAACCAAGTCTCGCACCGATTAAGGTACAGTCGCGTTCCTTACACCTCTTGGATCCCAGCAGGTCTCTGCGCACTTGATTTCCTTAGCTGATCTCACCCACAACTAAGAGTTGCTACGACCCAAAGTCGAAGATTTATAAACAAATTTGTCTCCCACAAATATGTCTATCTTTTATTATTTTTGTTCCGTCTTTTGATACAAATATCAAGGTGAACAAGAACCAACTAATAATCCGGTCTTATACTCCCAAAGAGTAGCCTAGAAATATTAGTCACCTCATAATAACCTACCTGATTAACAGAAGAAGTTATTGCGGAATCACAAGAGTCTGATACGAAGAACTATTGTCATTACTTTTTATATCTTACCTATCGGAAGTAATTCTCGAGTAAATTTTAGAGAACATAAAAATCAATACGATAGAACAAGTAAGATCAGAATACATAATTACAGATAAAATAGTAGGATCTGGCTTCACGAATCCCAAATGAAGTCTTCAAGTCGTTAACCTGGTTTTGGAAAACCTAGGTTAAAGGAGAATCGACTCTAGTTTACAACTAGGATACACGAGCGTGTCGGGATTAGGTTTCCCAGCTGCTAGAGTTCTCCCTTATATAGTCTTTAAAATCAGGGTTTCTTACAATCAAAGCTAAGAAATCTTAGTAACAAAGCAATTGATATTCACCGTTAGATGAACTACTGATTTAAGATTCAAGCTAAGTCTGCTTAGAAACTAAGCAATCAACCTCCACCGTTAGATGTTATTAGCTTGATATACACAAATGAAATATACCTATATTTAGATATGGATGAACCGTACCCAAACGCATGTATACCTTGTTGGCTCAATAACATTTAACTGAAGTTGGCCATATTAACACTTATAACTTAGCCATATTCATCTGACACTTCTAGATCAAATACGATAATCAATCAATCATGATAGATAATCAATTGAATCTAAATATGTTCAAGAGAGTTGTTCAAATGTTCATAATCTCATAGAAATATGTATATGAACCATTTGAAACAAAAATCGATTTGGTTTTTAATTGTTCAAAGTACTTATACAAGAACCAATTCATGAACATAATGCCACGGTTTGTAAAACTAGTTGTTTATGGGTGAAAACTATTCCTGTCGGATTTGGTAATTTGGGGTGTGTGGATGAGGAATGAATCCAAACCCTAAACAAATGCACTGCGTGGTGAGTGCTTGTAGATTCGGAAATCAATCTGTGCAAGTCCGGCCTAAACCAAGAAATGGTCGTTTCAGACTTGTTTCGGTCACAAAGTGAAGGAGATGGGGTTGATCTTAGGGAGGGAAGCGAAGAAGGTGTTGAGATTGTGAAGGTGTTGGCTTGCTTATGACTTGTAATAGAAAGCTGAACCGGCTTACAGGATGCAAGCTATCAGTTCCGGTGTTTTGTATTAACACTTGGTTTATGTTTCTTGTCTGGACTTGCTCTTGTTTTCTCCTGTTTGGAAAATAGGGAGGAGAATCTATTTATACAAGTCATTTGATCCTTATTCACGTCTCTCGTGGGAAGTGGAGGAAGTGGAGTGATGGAGTTGTGGAGGTGTGTGTTGGTGTTACACGACCAGTCTTGCCCACTTCTCCTGCCATCTCTAACCGTCCATAACTTCCTAACACGTTTTTGTGATGGCGCGTTGCACGCTGCACGCTGTAAACCGCCAGACCCATACCCCAGTATGTATCCCCCAGTTTGCGACATGATTGATATCTGGAATGTGTGAATCGTGGATCCACGAAAGGTAGCATGTAATGCTGAATTGAATAACTGTGTTATTCAGGAAGTCGATACTTGTGAAGTATCATGTGTATTTTATGCTGGTACTACATCATGGTGTGGTAAAGTGATGGGTGGTGACGCCTCACTGACCAATTAACTCCTGACCATGGTTGTATAACCAAGCTGGTGAAGTTGGACGGACGAGATGATATTTGAGACACTCATCTGCGACCGTTAATGAATTAGGGTTTTTGAAGAGGTGCGCAAGCATCACTTTTCAGCTTGGTCGAAACCAAGCATGGGAAGGTTTTAGGAAAGGACCGACCGGGCATGCGTGTAGACAACATACCGGTGTACACGTCCATATCTCACCGTCCCATGAAGGTGCAATCTAGGCCGCTCAATTTGACCGGCAAAAGAGGAGTGGTGGAGATCGATTTTGTAATAGGAATTTGGTACCACAAAAAGCCGCGCACCATGCTCACTTCCGGCGTGCGTTCCAAGATGACCTAACTTGGTCGGTCTTGGCCGACCGGTCTGGCGTGTAAGTGGTAGGCTGGTGTTCACGCCTACACCTGACTATCCCATGAAAACGTGATCTCGAACCACTCAAATCGTCCGGCGAAGTTGAGCGGTCGAGATTAGTTTGCGGTTTGGGAGGTGTGACCACGCTAGTTTGAGCGCGTCTTGGAATAACCGGACATGATGTGCCTTGGCCGATCGGGTGAGGGGATAGATGGGTCCACGGTGGTCATCTTTGGTATGACCGGACCCTTTAACCGATCTTGGACCCTCCATTCGTGTCGGAGAAGATGGACGCTCGTGATGCTCAAAACCCTAATTTTGGGTTTCAAGGCCGTGCGTCAATGCTTGATTCGGTGCACGAATTGAGATAACCAACCATAGTTGGTCCTGACCGATTGGTCGAGGTATGCGAGCGGCCCACGGTGATTGTGTTGACATGCTCTGGGCCCTTTGAATCTACATCTACACCCTCCATCTATACCTGCGAAGATGGATGGTTGAGACTGTTTTGCGACACATGTAATATGCCGCAAACCCTATTTTTAGGGTTTTCCGCCCATACTGATATGGTTTGGACGTTTTGGCAAGCTAGGCCAATTTTGGAGGGAGGCCGACCATACGTGGTCCGCGTTGGTTCGGCAGTGGTTATTCCATACCTGCTTGGGGGTGATGGAATTGATCTGGGTCATCCAATCATGCTTGTGGAGTTGGATGACTGTGATCATATCCGGACTGATACGGTCAGTCCGGATGCTCAATCGGGCTAGTATAACACACCGAGAGGGGCTCAATCGGGCTAGTATAACACACCGAGAGTCAGCCTGTACGGGTATTTCGTACATGGTTTCATTATAATGCTTGGAGGTTCGTGTTGCTCTGTAAGAGCAACACTCAGTCGTCATGTCGCACTGATAATGAGTACAGGAAATACAAGGCTGATTGCGCATTAATTAATAATGCTAGAAATTCACAGGGTATATGGGATTGTTACTACATGCTCCAACCTAGATGAATTTCGTGTATTCATAGAATGGGATTGTTGCCACATGCTCCATTCTAGGTGAATTAAGTGAGGGAGTATCCAACACTTATTGATGGCCTTATCTTTTACAAGATGTCAGCGCATAGTTTTCTGGCTTTTACAATTTTAACCTTAAATGAAATTCCACCATCAACATTAAGTCCCCTGCCTAGCACATAATGGTTACACTATTGTGGGGTAGGCATGAGATGGTGACAAATTTTGTACATTGAAATGACCAAGCTAAGGAGAATGTATATTTACTAGGATAAGGCCGACATCGTCGGGCGTTGCCCTGGAACTGGTTGGTCCTGATCGAAGTTGTGAAGGAAATAGGACTTGATCTGGTGAGTCGCTTTGGTTCCCCTTGTGTATATCCGAGCTTGGTCCCTTCCTTGGGTCAGGTGTACTCCCTTTCATCACACACAGCTTTCCTCAGATGTATCTGATAAGCATCGTTGATTGTTATCCCAAATTGGTAGCCTTTATAGGTGGTAAGTAAAGACTTCTTTTCTCTTGGGATTCTTTCGACTTGCGAGATTATAAAGAATCATCTCACACAGTCATTTATTCTATATCTCAGGTACTGCTCCGCACTTATCTGATCTCCTGATTGACTGATCGATCGATTGATTGATGATTTTTTTTTTTGTGCTCATAACCTCTTCTCCTTTGCAGTTTATCATGGAAGCGGTGGACGATAATTCTGTCGCTTCTCCAGAAAGAAGCTTCGAAGTTAACAAGCCCGAAACCCATGCGCATGAAGAAGTAATGGCTAAGATTGATCTTCCACTTCGTGAAGTCGGCCGTGCTATACAGGGGATGTCTATCCTGCACCTGCGTATTGCCAGGGGACACATCTGTGCGCTTTCGGCTGCGATTGACATGGAGGAGCGGTGGAGGCGCGAGGAAGCGTTGCAAGTACTGGTAAGCGCAAGGGCGGAGAGATATGCAGCGCGGTTGAAGAGGCGGAGGGTTGAGCATAAACATCCTATGAATGAAGATAAGTGTGATTACCCAATCCAGGACGGCGTGATAATTCTTGACTCCGACACGGAGGAACCTGAACATCTGAAAGCAATTGGTACGACTCCTAATGTTGATGCGCTCTTTAATGCTCCCGCTGATGATGTTGGGATGGAGTGTGCTGCTGCGGAGATGTCTGATACAGAAGTTGAGGTAGATTCAAAGGGAGGAGCATCAACAGGTGATGGGCGAAGCGTAACCCGACGGTGCGCAAAGCGATGTCGATCCTCTTGACGACTAAACCTCTTTTCTTCTTTTTCCGCTTTCCAAGTATATTCCGTACATTTGAACATCTTCCTTGTACTCAGTGGCAGCCGAGTTCAAGGTTTTCTTCCATTTGATTGTTTGAATAAAGGTTTTTTTTTTATAACCCTTTGTCAAGACTGCAACTGATCCTTCTCAGGCGCAAGGGTGCGCCTTTACACATAACTCTTTGTGATAAAAGAAATAATGCCATAATGAAATATCCAAGGACATGTGTTCCTGATGCAAGATCTTCCTGTCCTTGCTGGGGCAGATGGCTCAAATCATTTTCCTTTTGTGCACACGTCATGTTTCCTTCTTCTCATGAGATGTTTGCCTAAGGTTTCCTTCCTTGCCCTAATGGGTTGATTTAGGCTGACTCATGACTTTTTGTTTTTTAGGGGTAGAGAGGTTCTCAGGTGGAAATAATGCTTCAATTAAATTGAAAATTGAAAATTGAAAGTCCTAACTATGAATGCAAGTATTGCAATCATTTTCTGGGGAATTACAAGTATGACATGAAATTGTAAAAGGAAACACGCTGGAAAAAATAGCACAAAGCATTTTAAAGGGTGGAGGATCTTTGGAAAGTGGTAGCACAAAGACATCTTAAGTTCGGTAGGGTTTGAGCCATTTTGAGTGAATTGTTATGCCTTCTAGTTTATCAGCGTTGATGAGCTTGCAGTAGCCGCCTAGGATAACATCTGCTACCAGGTATGGTTCATCTTCTCTTTCGGTGGGTGAGTCAGGTGGAGTGGTCATTTTCACCGTCATGCTCCCAACCTTGAATGTAGTCGTCTTCGTCACTAGGTCTCCAATTCCAAATGGGTTTGGGCGTGCAGATACTTGGACCTTGGCCTTATCGTCTTTGACCAAGACAGCCTCTACGCTCTTGATAAAACATTTGAAAGGGCCGGCTTCCTATTCACATCTCCTAGCCGGGGTTGGTTTGTTGGTTGGAGCCAGTCCCCAGGACTTGTCAGAATGAGGGGCGGTAGGTTGCAAAGAGAGTTGCGCGATGAGACTTACTTGAGATCGGAACCTTTCAATATATGCTGACAGGCTCTCTACGGGAAGTCGTGTCACGTTGGAAAGTTGCTGGTGCGGCTGATAGGTGTAGAATACACCGTATTTTCTATGTAAAGTTTATGCTTTCTTTGCTATTTTTCTTGTGAATTATGTATCTTATATTCGCTTTTGAGTTTCATAGGTGTTTCGGAGTCATATGGAGCAAAAGAAGGAGAAAATAGCTATTTGGAGCGGAAAGGCAAAAAGGTCAACTCGAGACAATATTTGGAGCATGCTAGGTTGCACAAGAGGAGTTAAGTTTGGGAATTTAAGCTATCGGTCTCCTAAAGCGACGGTTGAGAGAGTTGGTTACCCCTTATGCGAGACTTGGGTGGATATAACTACCTTTATTCATATGCCCTAAATTGAGCGGCTCATTCATTCCTCTCAATCAGTTTTACCATCACCTGAATCGAATGAAAAAGAGAAAGGGCGGCTCTGTTAGAACAAAAGAGGAGTTGCCGCTGTAAGTGGAGAAGAGATGAGTTTATGGTTGTCGTTGTGCCTGTCGCCGATGTTATTACTGCCGTCCAGGATCCGTCAAGAGCTCTTGCACCACAGCTAAGAAGAAGAAGGAAGAAATTGAGATGTTGAAAACATGGAGTCTGTTGGGTGTGTGTGTGGTGATTGTAGAGATTGCGAGGTCGAAATGGGTTTGTGTGAAATATGTGATTGATTACAGGGGAAGAGGCAAAGGGTCGTAGAAATCATGTATGTATTGGCAAAGCAGAACGCACATTGAGTGTTCGACAAAAGTCCCTGAACGGACAGAATTTGCAGAGGATCGAGAGTAGGACAGAGAAGCTATGCCGTCTTTGTTGATGGCTACGGAGCGAGATATTGGTAAAGTGCAAATGGACTTGAACCAATTGCTCGAGAAGATGGGTCTTGTGGCCTACAAGGGGAGCATTGGTGGCCCGAGAAGATGGGTCTTGTGGTTTGTCAATGGTGAGTGCAGTAGCTGACTACAATGGAGCATTGGTGGAGGAATTGAGGTGTTTCGAACATGGTGGTCTCGCATAGAAAGGATGGGTTTGCTTCACAACTGATTCCGGGGAGATCAAGTGGAGTTTGTATCTTTCAAGTTGCATTCATGGATCAAATGGAGGTTGAGAAAGAAGTGCTAGAACCGGGTGATAGATGCTACGGAATGAATAGAAATTGGTTGCATGTTGGATTGCGGGTGCATTGCAGCATGAAGTCGTTGTTGTGGTAGGCGGCGGTGATGGCAAGGGAATGTGTGGTTGTTTATTTAGTGGAGTTGGCATTGTGGTTCTGGTGATAGTTGCAGTTGAGCATGGTGAAGCTGGCAATAGATCAGGCCAATGTAGAGACTGAGGCTGTGCAGGGAAGGTGGAGTTGAAGCTTAAGGGAGCAGTTCTGGTAATATTGGTAAGAAGAGCTGTACAGAGATGGTGGAAGGGATCATGGAAGCAATTAAGGGTTCAGTTTGGCAGTGGTGGATACAGGGAATTGTTGCAGGTGCGACGAACTGATGCTTGCATCAGTTGTGGCTGTGTGGAGTTGAAGTCAGGGGTTGAGAGCAGTTTGGCCAGTGAAGTATGGCCTGAGGTGGTCTTGGTTGCAGCTTGGTGGTGACAGGGTACTAGCTTGAGAACCTGAGATGTTAGTGAGGGAATGGCTAAAGGTGTTAAAGGAAATGCTGTGTGTGAGTGGAAATGATGCTGGAGTTGAAGCAATGGCTTGAGCCAGGGTGCTGTTGCAGAGAAGGGAGGAAATGAGCTGAGTGGCAGGTTGCAATTTGGTTATGAAGAAGCAGATGAAGATTGAATTACACAGGGGAGAATTTGCAGGCTAGGGAATGGTTTTGAAGCTGCAGCCGCAGTGCGAAAACGGAGCGAAATTGGTAAGCCGGTGAGCATAGTTCCAGGTTATCGGATTTTGGAACCGTAAGTGGGAATCACAATGATTCGGTGAATCACGAAGGGGGTATGAGTCGATGCAAGAATCGACGGCCGGACATATGAGCTACGCATCACGCTTTTGGGCGCGTTTTCGCAAGAAATGAGGAATTGGTTTAGATGGTATTTTGTGATTGTTTGAATTGCAGAGATATGGAGATAAGCTGCTGGGAGTGTGCACTCGCTGGTGACAGTTTCCGATGACAAAAGGTGGCCTGAGATATTTTTCCGGTGACGGATTCCGACCGGCGACCGGCGATGACGTCAGCAAATCCGGCGACCAGTTTTGGACCCAAAATTCCAGAGACATATTTCTCACACATGGGCTTGGTGGACCAACTTGGAGACGGGTTTTGAGAAGAATTAACCTAATTTTGGGAAAGTATCCTTATGGGGAGAAAAGCATATAAATAGAACTTTTTCTCTAAACCTAGGGATATCTCCATTAGGGAGACTTCTACTTGTTGCCTAGGGTTTCACATGATAGGTTCTTCTAAACTTTCTATGATGATTTCCAAAAACACAAGTAACTAAGTTTTTATTATTGGTTGAAGATGTAGTTGGATTTTGCAACCAAGTTATGATTTTTATGAATTAGTTTTCTCTCAATATTATCGTTCACTTTCTACGGGTTACAATAATTGCATGATTGATGGATTGCAATATGATTGAATGTTTGTTTAGTCGAGTCTAGAATTGATTGAACTCACATCCATATCTATAGCTATTTTAGGGTTTTCATCGATCGATAACCTTGAATACGAGTAGCATGATATGATTAGGGTTTGTAGTGATACATCCTCGTAATCATATGTAGAAGTTGACCTTTGTTCGGAATTGTTTTGTAATGTATTACAATTGCATTGATTATCCTATTTCTGAAACTTAATGCTCCTAGGAATTGAACTTGATTAGCGCAAGGCGTTAGGTTATTCTTTAGGTAGATTTCACATATGCAGCCCTAATGTGTGTGTTGATAACTTTGGAAATTACGGAGTATTCTTGCAATAAGGTATTCTATGGCTTTTGATGATAGCGAGATTAAATACGAATTCTATTCATATATTCATAAACTTGTTTACAATTGAAGATGAAACCTTTATCCAATATTTTCCCATCCTTGATTTGCGTACTTTAATTGCTTTTTGTTTATTTTTTATTTACACAATCGTAAATTCTTAGGGTTACTTATAAGATATCAAAACATATTGACAACCTAGACCTCTCTCGTGGGATCGATCCTTTCTTGCCCTTGCTATATTTATATTTTGAGTAGTAAGAAAGTGTAATTATATTTGTGTCGCCTTTACTGCCTGATCAAATTTTGCGCGCTACCTGGGAATATGTCGACACTTGTGTAGATTACTCAAGCATTGATCTTAATAATGATCAAGAGCCTATTCAAAGGGTGGAGCTTGAGGATGATGCATTTTTGAGTGTTCTAAAAAAGTTTCTTATGATAAAATTTGGATCCGCAAAAGAGTATGTGCCTTACAACAAAGAGGAGTGTGTTGAGAATGAGACCGTTATGACCACTATTGTGGAAGACCCAATTGAGCTTGCATATGATTGTAATGATGATGTTTATGTCGACACTTTGGTTAAGGCAGAAACGGACGAAGAATGGTTGCAAGGTTTAATAGAGGACCATGATATAAAAGAGGTGAATAATTCACTTGAATTTTTCAAGGATGAAGAGGATTCCGTAATACAAGAGATTGTGCAAGGTTTATCTAACCCTTTGCCTATTGTTTCTTCTCCTTTACCTCTTATTGGTTTGAATGTATGTGCTTCGAGAATATTGTTGAATGACTTTGTTTCTCGTTTTCCGCCATTAGAGAAACTTGATTCTCATACTATGCAGGTTATGGAACCAGAAACCGTGGAGGTACCCGACTTCTATATTCTTTATACACTTCCAAGTGTGGACAAGAATAAGTGTGGGGGAAGCTTTTATCGGTTCATAGCTTCACTTTTGCTTTATATTACTAATATTTGTGTGAAGTTAGTGTTTGCAAAACAGGTTCTATGGACGGATCCCCAACTTTTCAGGTTATTGGTATATGGGGAATGAATCTTGCAAGGATATAGTCGGGCCGTCGACTTTAAAACAAGCGCTAAGTGGGAGGCAACCCACCGGTTTTGTATCTCTTATCCTTTTGCATTTTATTTTTGTTTCGTTTATTTATTTTTTTTACTGTTTTTATATCATATTTGCATCCCTATGTTTAATTTCATTGAGTCCGTAATCTATCTTAGAAGAGAATTATGACGAATACCTTTTCGTCAGAAAATTTCAGACTGCGCGTAGTTCAGTTCAGAGACCATAACTGTCAGCCCGTTTATCCAAACACTGTGAAATTTTGACACTGTGTAGAAAACACGTAGGTGAACAACTTTTGTGAAATGGAGTTTTTCCAAATTCCTTACCAATTTGTACAGTTTTTGCGTTTTATCTGCTGTTACGTCAGAATTCAGAACTTTCGGTTTTACACATTGAGGACAATGTGAAGTTTAAGTGTGGGGGAGCATTTATATGTTTGTATAGTTTGTTTTTGACACCATTAGTGGATGGAACCATTTTGAATGCAGGAGTTGAGGAACCAATTAACTAAAAGGGAAGAATATAGCTCAGAAATCACAAATTAATATGATAGTTGTTACCATATCTCGGAATATCACCATATCGCATTCTATTTTTATTTTTCCATATTTATCTATTGTTCTCTAAGTGCTTTGGTGGGTCACTAAAAATCGACGTGTTATTACTGCTAGGATGAAATAGAGTGATTGAGTTACTAAAAAAAAAAAAAAAAAAAAATTGAAAAAAAAAATAAAAAAAAATGAAAAAATATATGAAAAAAAAAAGGACCGATCAATTAGACCAAAACGGAATAAAAAGACACTTGGGAATAGCAGTATGTGTGAAACGTAGTCCCTGTCTCCGTCGCCTAAACAAGCGTGGAATGCAGGATCCAAGGCAACTATCATGTACTTGCTGACAAGAAGCATGCGCTTGGATCCAAAAGATCTAATCATGCCTTCTAAAAAAAAAAAAAAAAAAAAAAAAAAAAAAACAAAAGAGAAATTGGATCCAGTTTGATCCAATCTTATATAAAAGAAAAAAAAAAATTATTATTGTGTTGAATAAAGTCACTCTTGGTTCCCTTGTATATGCCAATTGATTTGATGTAGCATTCAAAGACTTTCGTAGCTCAATCTAATAGGATTAGGTTCATCTTAGCATTGACCTTGAGGCAGATATGGGAAACATCGAACACTTGTGAATATTCGCCAACATCTACATCTATATTCATCTTCTTAATCTTTTCATTGTGATTGTGGTTTGTTAGTTTCCGAGTATTGTGGCTTGTTCAACTATCTAATTAGAGTTTATTTACTAATATATGAATTGAATTTGCAAGGTACCTCCTCCTGTAGTCAATTTGGATTCGTTCATTGATTTGTCACGAATAGACGGAGTTTGAAATATAGGTTTTGTAGGTATATCTCTAGTAAACCTTCACGAGACTATAACTCGTCCACTAGGGACACCTAGGGGTTTAAAGGCTTGTTATTTATGCTAAAAGTGACCGTAGCCTCGACGACACGGAGCTGTTGTATTTTATAGTTTAATTTGATTTGCTCGAGGACTAGCAAAGTCTAAGTGTGGAGGAATTTGATAGGTGTAGAATACACCGTATTTTCTATGTAGAGTTTATGCTTTCTTTGCTATTTTTCTTGTGAATTATGTATCTTATATTCGCTTTTGAGTTTCATAGGTGTTTCGGAGTCATATGGAGCAAAAGAAGGAGAAAATAGCTATTTGGAGCGGAAAAGGCAAAAAGGTCAACTCGCAGACAATATTTGGAGCATGCTAGGTTGCACAAGAGGAGTTAAGCTGGAATTTAAGCTGTCAGTCTCCTAAAACTGACAGTTGAGAGAGTTGGTTACCCCTTATCTGCCAGACTTGGGTGGATATAACTACCTTTATTCATATGCCCTAAATTGAGCGGCTCATTCATTCCTCTCAATCAGTTTTACCATCACCTGAATCGAATGAAAAAGAGAAAGGGCGGCTCTGTTAGAACAAAAGAGGAGTTGCCGCTGTAAGTGGAGAAGAGATGAGTTTATGGTTGTCGTTGTGCCTGTCGCCGATGTTATTACTGCCGTCCAGGATCCGTCAAGAGCTCTTGCACCACAGCTAAGAAGAAGAAGGAAGAAATTGAGATGTTGAAAACATGGAGTCTGTTGGGTGTGTGTGTGGTGATTGTAGCAGTTGCAGGCTGAAATGGGTTTGTGTGAAATATGTGATTGATTACAGGGGAAGAGGCAAAGGGTCGTAGAAATCATGTATGTATTGGCAGCAGAACGCACATTGAGTGTTCGACAAAAGTCCTGAACGGACAGAATTTGGCAGAGGATCGAGAGTAGGACAGAGAAGCTATGCCGTGCTGTTGATGGCTACGGAGCAGATATTGGTAAAGTGCAGCTGGACTTGAACCAATTGCCTGAGAAGATGGGTCTTGTGGCCTACAAGGGAGCATTGGTGGCCTGAGAAGATGGGTCTTGTGGTTTGTCAATGGTGAGTGCAGAGCTGACTACAAGGGAGCATTGGTGGAGGAATTGAGGTGTTTCTGAACATGGTGGTCTCGCATAGAAAGGATGGGTTTGCTTCACAGCTGGATTCCAGGGGAGACTGAAGTGGAGTTTGTATGCTGAAGTTGCAGCTGCGGATCAAATGGAGGTTGAGAAAGAAGTGCTAGAACTGGTGATAGATGCTACGGAATGAATAGAAATTGGTTGCAGCTGGATTGCAGGTGCATTGCAGGCATGAAGCTGTTGTTGTGGTAGGCAGGCAGTGATGGCAAGGGAATGTGTGGTTGTTTATTTAGTGGAGTTGGCATTGTGGTTCTGGTGATAGTTGCAGTTGAGCATGGTGAAGCTGGCAATAGATCAGACCAATGTAGAGACTGAGGCTGTGCAGGGAAGGTGGAGTTGAAGCTTAAGGGAAAGTTCAGTAATATTGGTAAGAAGAGCACACGAGAGATGGTGGAAGGGATCATGGCAGCAATTAAGGGTTCGGCTTTGGCGGTGGTGGATACAGGAATTGTTGTAGAAAGTGCGACGAACTGATGCTTGCATCAGTTGTGGCTGTGTGGAGTTGAAGTCAGGGGTTGAGAGCAGTTTGGCCAGTGAAGTATGGCCTGAGGTGGTCTTGGTTGCAGCTTGGTGGTGACAGGGTACTAGCTTGAGAACCTGAGATGTTAGTGAGGGAATGGCTAAAGGTGTTAAAGGAAATGCTGTGTGTGAGTGGAAATGATGCTGGAGTTGAAGCAATGGCTTGAGCCAGGGTGCTGTTGCAGAGAAGGGAGGAAATGAGCTGAGTGGCAGGTTGCAGCTGGTTATGAAGAAGCAGATGAAGATTGAATTACACAGGGGAGAATTTGCAGGCCAGGGAATGGTTTTGAAGCTGCAGCCGCAGTGCGAAAACGGAGCGAAATTGGTAAGCCGGTGAGCATAGTTCCGGTTATCGGATTTTGGAACCGTAAGTGGGAATCACAATGATTCAGTGAATCACGAAGGGGGTATGAGTCAGATTCAAGAATCGACGGCCGGACATATGAGCTACGCATCACGCTTTTGGGCGCGTTTTCGCAAGAAATGAGGAATTGGTTTAGATGGTATTTTGTGATTGTTTGAATTGCAGAGATATGGAGATAAGCTGCTGGGAGTGTGCACTCGCTGGTGACAGTTTCCGATGACAAAAGGTGGCCTGAGATATTTTTCCGGTGACGGATTCCGACCGGCGACCGGCGATGACGTCAGCAAATCCGGCGACCAGTTTTGGACCCAAAATTCCAGAGACATATTTCTCACACATGGGCTTGGTGGACCAACTTGGAGACGGGTTTTGAGAAGAATTAACCTAATTTTGGGAAAGTATCCTTATGGGGAGAAAAGCATATAAATAGAACTTTTTCTCTAAACCTAGGGATATCTCCATTAGGGAGACTTCTACTTGTTGCCTAGGGTTTCACATGATAGGTTCTTCTAAACTTTCTATGATGATTTCCAAAAACACAAGTAACTAAGTTTTTATTATTGGTTGAAGATGTAGTTGGATTTTGCAACCAAGTTATGATTTTTATGAATTAGTTTTCTCTCAATATTATCGTTCACTTTCTACGGGTTACAATAATTGCATGATTGATGGATTGCAATATGATTGAATGTTTGTTTAGTCGAGTCTAGAATTGATTGAACTCACATCCATATCTATAGCTATTTTAGGGTTTTCATCGATCGATAACCTTGAATATTTAGTAGCATGATATGATTAGGGTTTGTAGTGATACATCCTCGTAATCATATGTAGAAGTTGACCTTTGTTCAATTGTTTGCGCAATGTATTACAATTGCATTGATTAGCCTATTTCAAACTTAATGCTCCTAGGAATTGAACTTGATTAGCGCAAGGCGTTAGGTTATTCTTTAGGTAGATTTCACATATGCAGCCCTAATGTGTGTGTTGATAACTTTGGAAATTACGGAGTATTCTTGCAATAAGGTATTCTATGGCTTTTGATGATAGCGAGATTAAATACGAATTCTATTCATATATTCATAAACTTGTTTACAATTGAAGATGAAACCTTTATCCAATATTTTCCCATCCTTGATTTGCGTACTTTAATTGCTTTTTGTTTATTTTTTATTTACACAATCAGAAATTCTTCCGGGTTACTTATAAGATACCGAAACATATTGACAACCTAGACCTCTCTGTGGGATCGATCCTTTCTTGCCCTTGCTATATTTATATTTTGAGTAGTAAGAAAGTGTAATTATATTTGTGTCGCCTACGACAGCGATCAAATTTTGGCGCCGCTGCCGGGGAATATGTCGACACTTGTGTAGATTACTCAAGCATTGATCTTAATAATGATCAAGAGCCTATTCAAAGGGTGGAGCTTGAGGATGATGCATTTTTGAGTGTTCTAAAAAAGTTTCTTATGATAAAATTTGGATCCGCAAAAGAGTATGTGCCTTACAACAAAGAGGAGTGTGTTGAGAATGAGACCGTTATGACCACTATTGTGGAAGACCCAATTGAGCTTGCATATGATTGTAATGATGATGTTTATGTCGACACTTTGGTTAAGGCGAAACGGACGAAGAATGGTTGCAAGGTTTAATAGAGGACCATGATATAAAAGAGGTGAATAATTCACTTGAATTTTTCAAGGATGAAGAGGATTCCGTAATACAAGAGATTGTGCAAGGTTTATCTAACCCTTTGCCTATTGTTTCTTCTCCTTTACCTCTTATTGGTTTGAATGTATGTGCTTCGAGAATATTGTTGAATGACTTTGTTTCTCGTTTTCCGCCATTAGAGAAACTTGATTCTCATACTATGCAGTTATGGAACCAGAAACCGTGGAGGTACCCGACTTCTATATTCTTTATACACTTCCAAGTGTGGACAAGAATAAGTGTGGGGAAGCTTTTATCGGTTCATAGCTTCACTTTTGCTTTATATTACTAATATTTGTGTGAAGTTAGTGTTTGCAAAACAGGTTCTATGGACGGATCCCCAACTTTTCAGGTTATTGGTATATGGGGAATGAATCTTGCAAGGATATAGTCGGGCCGTCGACTTTAAAACAAGCGCTAAGTGGGAGGCAACCCACCGGTTTTGTATCTCTTATCCTTTTGCATTTTATTTTTGTTTCGTTTATTTATTTTTTTTACTGTTTTTATATCATATTTGCATCCCTATGTTTAATTTCATTGAGTCCGTAATCTATCTTAGAAGAGAATTATGACGAATACCTTTTCGTCAGAAAATTTCAGACTGCGCGTAGTTCAGTTCAGAGACCATAACTGTCAGCCCGTTTATCCAAACACTGTGAAATTTTGACACTGTGTAGAAAACACGTAGGTGAACAACTTTTGTGAAATGGAGTTTTTCCAAATTCCTTACCAATTTGTACAGTTTTTGCGTTTTATCTGCTGTTACGTCAGAATTCAGAACTTTCGGTTTTACACATTGAGGACAATGTGAAGTTTAAGTGTGGGGGAGCATTTATATGTTTGTATAGTTTGTTTTTGACACCATTAGTGGATGGAACCATTTTGAATGCAGGAGTTGAGGAACCAATTAACTAAAAGGGAAGAATATAGCTCAGAAATCACAAATTAATATGATAGTTGTTACCATATCTCGGAATATCACCATATCGCATTCTATTTTTATTTTTCCATATTTATCTATTGTTCTCTAAGTGCTTTGGTGGGTCACTAAAAATCGACGTGTTATTACTGCTAGGATGAAATAGAGTGATTGAGTTACTAAAAAAAAAAAAAAAAAAAAAAAAAAAAAAATTGAAAAAAAAAGAAGAAAAAATATATGAAAAAAAAGGACCGATCAATTAGACCAAAACGGAATAAAAAGACACTTGGGAATAGCAGTATGTGTGAAACGTAGTCCCTGTCTCCGTCGCCTAAACAAGCGTGGAATGCAGGATCCAAGGCAACTATCATGTACTTGCTGACAAGAAGCATGCGCTTGGATCCAAAAGATCTAATCATGCCGTCTAAAAAAAAAAAAAAAAAAAAAAAAAAAAAAAAAAAAAGAGAAATTGGATCCAGTTTGATCCAATCTTATATAAAAGAAAAAAAAAATTATTATTGTGTTGAATAAAGTCACTCTTGGTTCCCTTGTATATGCCAATTGATTTGATGTAGCATTCAAAGCACTCGTAGCTCAATCTAATAGGATTAGGTTCATCTTAGCGGTGACCTTGCATGTATATGGGAAACATCGAACACTTGTGAATATTCGCCAACATCTACATCTATATTCATCTTCTTAATCTTTTCATTGTGATTGTGGTTTGTTAGTTTCCGAGTATTGTGGCTTGTTCAACTATCTAATTAGAGTTTATTTACTAATATATGAATTGAATTTGCAAGGTACCTCCTCCTGTAGTCAATTTGGATTCGTTCATTGATTTGTCACGACAGACGGAGTTTGAAATATAGGTTTTGTAGGTATATCTCTAGTAAACCTTCACGAGACTATAACTCGTCCACTAGGGACACCTAGGGGTTTAAAGGCTTGTTATTTATGCTAAAAGTGACCGTAGCCTCGACGACACGGAGTTGTTGTATTTTATAGTTTAATTTGATTTGCTCGAGGACTAGCAAAGTCTAAGTGTGGGGGAATTTGATAGGTGTAGAATACACCGTATTTTCTATGTAGAGTTTATGCTTTCTTTGCTATTTTTCTTGTGAATTATGTATCTTATATTCGCTTTTGAGTTTCATAGGTGTTTCGGAGTCATATGGAGCAAAAGAAGGAGAAAATAGCTATTTGGAGCGGAAAAGGCAAAAAGGTCAACTCGCAGACAATATTTGGAGCATGCTAGGTTGCACAAGAGGAGTTAAGTCTGGAATTTAAGTTGTCGGCCTCCTAAAACTGACAGTTGAGAGAGTTGGTTACCCCTTATCTGCCAGACTTGGGTGGATATAACTACCTTTATTCATATGCCCTAAATTGAGCGGCTCATTCATTCCTCTCAATCAGTTTTACCATCACCTGAATCGAATGAAAAAGAGAAAGGGCGGCTCTGTTAGAACAAAAGAGGAGTTGTCATTTGTAAGTGGAGAAGAGATGAGTTTATGGTTGTCGTTGTGCCTGCGGGGATGTTATTACCGCCGTCCAGATCCGTCAAGAGCTCTTGCACCACAAGCTAAGAAGAAGAAGGAAGAAATTGAGATGTTGAAAACATGGAGTCTGTTGGGTGTGTGTGTGGTGATTGTAGCGATTCAGTTGAAATGTGTTTGTGTGAAATATGTGATTGATTACAGGGGAAGAGGCAAAGGGTCGTAGAAATCATGTATGTATTGGCAGCGTAACGCACATTGAGTGTTCGACAAAAGTCCCGAACGGATTTAATTTGCGCAGAGGATCGAGAGTAGAGACGAGAGAAGCTATGTCGTCTTGTTGATGGCTACGGAGCGAGATATTGGTAAAGTGCAGCTGGACTTGAACCAATTGCACCGAGAAGATGGGTCTTGTGGCCTACAAGGGAGCATTGGTGGCCCGAGAAGATGGGTCTTGTGGTTTGTCAATGGTGAGTGCAGAGTCGACTACAAGGGAGCATTGGTGGAGGAATTGAGGTGTTTCGAACATGGTGGTCTCGCATAGAAAGGATGGGTTTGCTTCACAACTGGATTCCGGGAGACCGAAGTGGAGTTTGTATGTCAAGTTGTACCATGCGGATCAAATGGAGGTTGAGAAAGAAGTGCTAGAACCGGTGATAGATGCTACGAATGAATAGAAATTGGTTGCACTGGATTGCGGAGTGCATTGCGGCATGAAGCTGTTGTTGTGGTAGGCAGGAAGTGATGGCAAGGGAATGTGTGGTTGTTTATTTAGTGGAGTTGGCATTGTGGTTCTGGTGATAGTTGCAGTTGAGCATGGTGAAGCTGGCAATAGATCAGGCCAATGTAGAGACTGAGGCTGTGCAGGGAAGGTGGAGTTGAAGCTTAAGGGAGCAGTTCTGGTAATATTGGTAAGAAGAGCTGTACAGAGATGGTGGAAGGGATCATGGCAGCAATTAAGGGTCTGGTTGGCGGTGGTGGATACAGGAATTGTTGCGAGGTGCACGAACCGATGCTTGCATCGATTGTGGGTGTGGAGTTGAAGTCGGGGTTGAGAGCAGTTTGGCTGGTGAAGTATGGCTGAGGTGGTCTTGGTTGCAGCTTGGTGGTGACAGGGTACTAGCTTGAGAACCTGAGATGTTAGTGAGGGAATGGCTAAAGGTGTTAAAGGAAATGCTGTGTGTGAGTGGAAATGATGCTGGAGTTGAAGCAATGGCTTGAGCCAGGGTGCTGTTGCAGAGAAGGGAGGAAATGAGCTGAGTGGCAGGTTGCAGCTGGTTATGAAGAAGCAGATGAAGATTGAATTACACAGGGGAGAATTTGCAGGCCAGGGAATGGTTTTGAAGCTGCAGCCGCAGTGCGAAAACGGAGCGAAATTGGTAAGCCGGTGAGCATAGTTCCGGTTATCGGATTTTGGAACCGTAAGTGGGAATCACAATGATTCAGTGAATCACGAAGGGGGTATGAGTCGGATGCAAGAATCGACGGCCGGACATATGAGCTACGCATCACGCTTTTGGGCGCGTTTTCGCAAGAAATGAGGAATTGGTTTAGATGGTATTTTGTGATTGTTTGAATTGCGAGATATGGAGATAAGCCGGGAGTGTGCACTCGCTGGTGACAGTTTCCGATGACAAAAGGTGGCTCGAGATATTTTTCCGTGACGTGATTCCGACGGCGACCGGCGATGACGTCAGCAAATCCGGCGACAGTTTTGGACCCAAAATTCCGTAGAGACATATTTCTCACACATGGGCTTGGTGGACCAACTTGGAGACGGGTTTTGAGAAGAATTAACATAATTTTGGGAAAGTATCCTTATGGGGAGAAAAGCATATAAATAGAACTTTTTCTCTAAACCTAGGATATCTCCATTAGGGAGACTTCTACTTGTTGCCTAGGGTTTCACATGATAGGTTCTTCTAAACTTTCTATGATGATTTCCAAAAACACAAGTAACTAAGTTTTTATTATTGGTTGAAGATGTAGTTGGATTTTGCAACCAAGTTATGATTTTTATGAATTAGTTTTCTCTCAATATTATCGTTCACTTTCTACTGGTTACAATAATTGCATGATTGATGGATTGCAATATGATTGAATGTTTGTTTAGTCGAGTCTAGAATTGATTGAACTCACATCCATATCTATAGCTATTTTAGGTTTTCATCGAGCGATAACCTTGAATACGAGTAGCATGATATGATTAGGGTTTGTAGTGATACATCCTCGTAATCATATGTAGAAGTTGACCTTTGTTCGAATTGTTTTGCGCAATGTATTACAATTGCATTGATTAGCCTATTTCGAAACTTAATGCTCCTAGAATTGAACTTGATTAGCGCAAGGCGTTAGGTTATTCTTTAGGTAGATTTCACATATGCCCTAATGTGTGTGTTGATAACTTTGGAAATTACGGAGTATTCTTGCAATAAGGTATTCTATGGCTTTTGATGATAGCGAGATTAAATACGAATTCTATTCATATATTCATAAACTTGTTTACAATTGAAGATGAAACCTTTATCCAATATTTTCCCATCCTTGATTTGCGTACTTTAATTGCTTTTTGTTTATTTTTTATTTACACAATCAGAAATTCTTCCGGGTTACTTATAAGATACCGAAACATATTGACAACCTAGACCTCTATGTGGGATCGATCCTTTCTTGCCCTTGCTATATTTATATTTTGAGTAGTAAGAAAGTGTAATTATATTTGTGTCGCCTACGACAGCGATCAGCGGCACCAGATAGCCATCAGGTCCAGAAGGCGTGTTGGAGATTCTTTCAGGTATCGAAACCGGTAGAGGACAGCTTTCTAGTATTGCTTTGTTGTCATGCATCCAAGAGCGTCCTAGAATCATTTCGTAGTTGGGATGATCTTTGACTATGTAGAACTTTGTTTGTGTCGAGGCATTACCCAATTTAACTTCAAGATCAATATATCCATATGCATCTCTGAGTTCTCCTTCTGAATCTTTAACCACAGTTGGGTGACGAGTAGCTTCCTGCTTTGAAATCTTGGCCGCACTCAAGGTCCTGACAGTAATGATGTTAAATTCGGAAGCCGTATCAATCAACGCGCTATCGAACTCAACGTCTCTCAAACGAGTGACAGTTAGGAGTCCCCAGTCTCCTTTGCCCACGTCCTTCGTGAAAGACTCGGGGTTCCCTGGATCGCTTCGGATACAAACGTCGCCCGACACAACGTGGTTGAGGGTCAGTAAATATGTCTTGACGCTGTCCTTTGGAGAAGTACAAGATTTCACACAAGTGCTCCATCATATATTGTACGGTCTTGCGAACGTAATCCCCGTAAATCATGCGGTTCTACGATAGGGAGAGGGTCTCTACGAACACCTTCGTTTCCAAGCGGAGTTCTCCTGTCTCTATCTTTTCCCGAATATTTGTTTCAACTGTTACAATCTTTGGTCGGATGATGAACGAATCTGTGGTAGCAACAATATTTGGGATCTGCCATGTCTTTCTCAGTTGGAGGACGCCTGATAGGAGGCAGCTTGACGGCATCGTCTTGGATCCATGCTTCCAAGAGTTCTATCACTTCATTCATGGGGAAAGGAAAAACTCGTATCTTCGGTGTCTTGTGCAGGAGATTTGTCCGCTCCTTTCCGAGACGAAGTCTTGTGTGCCGGGGATGTCCGCTTGGTTTGTTGTTCCGTCACTGGAGCTTTCCTTTTTTCTCCTCCGCCCACTACACTCACAGAAGGACCAGTGTTGTATTTCTTGTTCGTGAGGCGCCTGCTCCTCGACTTTCACGTGAATCTTCACTTCGAACAACTCGGTTCTTTCTAGCAATCTCGGTGCGTTGTTCCGAACGTTTGGCAGCTTCATGGAGTTCAGAGAACGTTTGAAAGCCCATATTCTCTAACAGAGCGCGGTATATGGGTATCATCCCGTTGATGCACAACTCCACCAATTGTCGTTTGGTGACATTCGGGTCGTGACAATCCAGCGCTTGGGTTCTGAACCTTTTGATGAAGTCGTTAGGATGCTCGTTGTTCCGCTGGAGAATTCTTCCTAGATCTGAAAAGGTGATTTGTTCAGACACGAAGAAATACTTTCGTCAGAAAGCACTGACCATCTCGCTCCAATTGGATATGCTGTTAGGCGCGATGTTGTTGTACCAGGTGTACGCCCTCCCCGTAAGTGATTTTGAGAATTCTTTCAGGCGCAGAACATGATTGTATTCATGTTCCCCCAAGGATTCCAAGAATCGAGAGACGTGTTCACGAGCATTACCGATGCGTCGTAGATGGAGAACCGGGAGAGGTGTAACCTCTTGGAAAAGGAATTCGTTGTACATCTTGAGGGTACGGTGGGCTGATGTTGGTGTACATCCGTTCTGGGTCTCCTTTTCTCGATTTTGGAGAAGTCGTTCCAGATCCTCACGTGTAATGAAGTTGGAAGGCTGGTCCCTCTCCCTTTGGCGCTCAGGAGCAACACGAGTTTCTTCATTCATGTGGGTCCGAGTGGAAACGCCTGCTCCGGGTGTATTGAATGCATCTCTTGCCGACTCCAAGGGTTGTCGAGAATCTTGCGGCAATCGTTCGGTCAAAGTCTTAAGGAAAGTGAGTACCTCTTTCTGAGTTGCGGACATATCCGTTTGAGTCTTAGCAAGAACTTCCTGTTTCTCCATCAAGTCTGCAATGGTAATAGACGGTGTCCCTCCTCTTGTGCCTCCAGCTCCTCGTCCTGATGAAGGAGTGAAAGTTGTTGCTCTGGTAACTACCGGAGGTGTTACACTTGAGGAGATGCCGGGATTTGCGGCTGCTCTGGCTCTGGTGATGGGAGGAGTTACACCTATTGGAATATCTCCTGCTCCGCTAGCGTTGGTGATAGAAGTGACGGCTCCACGAGATGTATTGACCACGGTAGCTCCACTGACAGGTACATCGACACCGGGAGTGTTATCTACACTAGCTCCATCAGAATTGATTGCTGATCCAGACCTGAGTTCCACCATCTTGAAATGAATTGCTGATTGAATTGGTTCTAAGATCTACCCTTATTGAAATTGATAAAATTGAATCGGATTTAGAAGAAATTGACTTTACAACCGAGATATTAACCTCCCGCTGTGGTCGCCAATTGATTATGGGTGAAAACTATTCCTGTCGGATTTGGTAATTTGGGGTGTGTGGATGAGGAATGAATCTAAACCCTAAACAAATGCACTGCGCGGTGAGTGCTTGTAGATTCGGAAATCAAATCGTGCAAGTCCGGCCTAAACCAAGAAATGGCCGTTCCAGACTTGTTTCGGTCACAAAGTGAAGGAGATAGGGTTGATCTTAGGGAGGGAAGCGAAGAAGGTGTTGAGATTGTGAAGGTGTTGGCTTGCTTATGACTTGTAACAGAAAGCTGAACCGGCTTACAGGATGCAAGCTATCAGTTCCGGTGTTTTGTATTAACACTTGGTTTCTGTTTCTTGTCTGGACTTGCTCTTGTTTTCTCCTGTTTGGAAAATAGGGAGGAGAATCTATTTATACAAGTCATTTGAGCCTTATTCACGTCTCTCGTGGGAAGTGGAGGAAGTGGAGTGATGGAGTAGTGGAGGTGTGTGTTGGTGTTACACGGCCAGTCTTGCCCACTTCTCCTGCCATCTCTAACCGTCCATAACTTCCTAACACGTTCTTGTGATGGCGCGTTGCACGCTACACGCTGTAAACCGCCAGACCGATACCCCAGTATGTATCCCCCAGTTTGCGACATGATTGATGTCTGGAATGTGTGAATCGTGGATCCACGAAAGGTAGCATGTAATGCTGAATTGAATAACTGCGTTATTCAGGAAGTCGATACTTGTGAAGTATCATGTGTATTTTATGCAGGTACTACATCATGGTGTGGTAAAGTGATGGGTGGTGACGCCTCACTGACCAATTAACTCCTGACCAGGGTTGTATAACCAAGCTGGTGAAGTTGGACGGACGAGATGATCTTTGAGACACTCATCTGCGACCGTTAATGAATTAGGGTTTTTGAAGAGGTGCGCAAGCATCACTTTTCAGCTTGGTCGAAACCAAGCATGGGAAGGTTTTTGGAAAGGACCGACCGGGCATGCGTGTAGACAACATACCGGTGTACACGTCCATATCTCACCGTCCCATGAAGGTGCAATCTAGGCCGCTCAATTTGACCGGCAAAGAGGAGTGGTGGAGATAGATTTTGTAATAGGAATTTGGTACCGCAAAAAGCCGTGCACCATGCTCACTTCCGGCGTGCGTTCCAAGATGACCTAACTTGGTCGGTCTTGTCCGACCGGTCTGGCGTGTAAGTGGTAGGCTGGTGTTCACGCCTACACCTGACTATCCCATGAAAACGTGATCTGAACCACTCAAATCGTCCGGCGAAGTTGAGCGGTCGAGATTAGTTTGCGGTTTGGGAGGTGTGACCACGCTAGTTTGAGCGCGTCTTGGAATAACCAGGCATGATGTGCCTTGGCCGATCGGGTGAGGGGATAGATGGGTCCACGGTGGTCATGCTGGTATGACCGGACCTGCTTAATCTGATCTTGGACCCTCCATTCGTGTCGGAGAAGATGGACGCTCGTGATGCTCAAAACCCTAATTTTGGGTTTCAAGGCCGTAAGGCCAATGCTTGATTCGGTGCACGAATTAAGATAACCAACCATAGTTGGTCCCGACCGATTGGTCGGTATGCAGGCGGGCCCACGGTGATTGTGTTGACATGCTCCGGGCCCTTTGAATCTACATCTACACCCTCCATCTATACCTGCGAAGATGGATGGTTGAGACTGTTTTGCGACACATGTAATATGCCGCAAACCCTATTTTTAGGGTTTTCCGCCCATACTGCTATGGTTTGGACGTTTTGGCAAGCTAGGCCAATTCGGAGGGAGACCGACCATGCGGGGTCCGCGTTGGTTCGCGCAGTGGTTATTCCATACCGCTGGGGGTGATGGAATTGATCCGGGTCATCCAATCATGCTTGTGGAGTTGGATGATCGTGATCATATCCGGATCGATACGGTCAGTCCAGGATGCTCAATCGGGCTAGTATAACACACCGAGAGGGGCTCAATCGGGCTAGTATAACACACCGAGAGTCGGCACATACGGGTATTTCGTACATGGTTTCATTATAATGCTTGAGGTTCGTGTTGCTCCGTAAGAGCAACACTCGATCGTCATGCCGCATTGATAATGAGTACGGGAAATACAAAGGCTGATTGCGCATTAATTAATAATGCTAGAAATTCACAGGGTATATGGGATTGTTGCTACATGCTCCAACCTGGATGAATTTCGTGTATTCATATAATGGGATTGTTGCCACATGCTCCATTCTAGGTGAATTAAGTGAGGGAGTATCCAACACTTATTGATGGCCTTATCTTTTACAAGATGTCAGCGCATAGTTTTCTGGCTTTTACAATTTTAACCTTAAATGAAATTCCACTATCAACACTAGTTCACATACCTTAATCATTAAAGTTCCAGGGGACTTTAGTTCGCAAACGAACTCTCGAGTTCATTAGTATGAAAATCACACTTTACCGATTGTATAACTTGACCATTTTGTGTTCGCAAACCGAGTACACGAGCAACAATTCTGGACTTTGGCTTTGTCCAACCGTTCGCAAACAAGGTACGCGAACAACAGTTCGGAATTGACCTTTGTCTAGCCGTTCGCAAACGAGTGCACGCGAACAACATTCCGGACCTTTTCACGGGTAAACCGATTCGCAAACAATAGTTCAGGACTCGAACTAGACTTCCATAGTGCACATACAAAGTATACATACTCTGATATATCCAGGTATTGGTAGTCGTTCTAAACTCTCATTTAATCATTGAAACATTCTTAGAAGACAATAATGGTAATGTTACACATACCACTAGCTTCAAGCAATTTTCAAGTGATTAATCGATCAATACGAAACTTCCT
Organism: Papaver armeniacum; assembly: GCA_023531295.1. Lineage (NCBI taxonomy): Eukaryota > Viridiplantae > Streptophyta > Magnoliopsida > Ranunculales > Papaveraceae > Papaver > Papaver armeniacum. The sequence goes on from JAJJWW010019364.1 coordinate 138,771, forward strand.
AAGTTAACATCAAATGACTGTCTCACACAAATCATGTAAGATGTTCAAGGTAATTTTCACATGATCATCTTTGACTTAATATTTGTTTCCAACAAATAAATTGTTTTCAACTAAACTCATCAAGTATACGATGAACTTAGCTAAAGCTAAAAGCTTCCAACATATATTTCGAGAAATAGATAAGCGAGATAAACTCGACTCGAAATATCAAATGTGTATAATGTAAAAGTCTATATAGCTGTACGACTTAGTCTCTTTAGAATATATAGTAGAATATACTTCTAAGTGATGGACAAGTTTAAGTTTCCACATACCTTTTGTTGATGAAATTCCTCCAAGATCTTCCGTAGATCTTCTTCTTCAATTGGTGAACGTCGTTGTAGATGGTGGGTTTTTGACAAGGGAGAAAATTGTAATTTTGCTTCTGCCAGAAGTACAAATAAATGTGTATCAGCTTCTGACCTGGTATCAGAATTATGAACTCATATTGTTATGTCATCTCCTCAAAGAAAATTAAGAGTGCATATCTCACTAATGGCCACAATGGCCCTCAGTATGCTTACAGGATTTTAGAGCTTCACTCGGCTGAACTCTCATTATCTTATGTATAGCCATAGAAATTATCATGTATTAATTGGCATATGCTGATGATACAATTTATAAGTATTCAGAATAGACAATTGCTCTACTTTGAATAAAAGTATCACCAGAGGCATATTTAGAATATTACCTCGAGTCGCATAACTTCACACAGATTCCTCAAGTATGTTACGCATGTGATGTAATTTTGAAAGTTGTTGTAAAGTGGTAAGAAAGTTGTAGTTCTCTCGGACTCGATGAGATTTGATTTCAGACTTAATAATAGAAAATATATATACAAAAGGTTGTCACGGTATCGAGAGGTACTGAGACTCAAGATTCCACCAATTCTTATATTCATGTGGTTCAACTAATAATTCTAGACATTCATAGCTCAAGTAATTGACTCTAATTTATTGCCGAAAGTAGATTTTGAAAGTAGTGATTGTATATCTAAAGCATGAGACATCAAAACACTTAAGAAAGCATGACCCATCAATTGAAATCACAATCACTCAATAAAAATCATATATCAATTAAAAATCAATGCAATAAGTCATAAAAGAAATAATAGAATTACCACACGCGTGAAGAATGGCTTCCTCCGTTGTCCCAGTATTGGGGTTTAGCTCCTCATGTTATTCATGTGCTCAAAATAGGTGTTCATAGCTCAAAAGGGTGAAAAACAAGAGAAAACTAATAAAGCATCGAGTTTGTAACAGATATAATTGTTACAGAACCCACTGTTACAGAACTCAGTGTTATAGGGAAACTCTAACAGATGTATTTGTTGGAAAAATTGTTACAAATTTGAATGAATATGTGACGGTTTTTTCTGTTTTCTTCTTCCTGGTTCTGCAGCTTCTTCTCTGCTGATGATAATCTTCTCTGCAACCCTACTCTATGGCTCTGTTCTACCCCCAAAGTCTCCCGATTTTTTCCTTCTGTGTATGCAGCAGCCTATATATACTTCACATAACCAATAATATCTCGAGAAATCTCTTCCAAGAATATCTTTTTTTTCTTCGACGGAAATTAACGGGATTTCTTATTTCCTTTTATCTTCACACGTATTCTCTAGATATAAAACTCCTTCCTAAACTGGATAGAGCCAAATTGGGGAAGATATCCTCTCTGTTGTACGTCGCTTCCAAAAATAAAAGCTAACAGAATCTTAACAATATTTCCGGCCCCTGTATACTTCAAATCGACAATTTGGGCATATTTACTCGAACCAAATGCCCATATTAACTCTGTTAAGGCCTAACAAGTTCATCCAAATGCAAATCCACAAAACAATCCAATAAAAACTCGTCCGGAAATCATCAGATAAACCTGGAGTATTCACCTCTCTATGTTTTCTCAAAACTTCCTTATTCTCTGATTCCAAAACCCTTAGCAGCACTATTTGATAAAAACAGGCCCAAACTAACTTGGTCCAAAGAAAACCCATGAGAAAATCTCGTCTAAATCCAACTCTGGGAGTTCGCAGGTGAATATGATTCTTCCCGCTTCTGTGTAGCTTGACCTTGATGATACAACCCAATCTAATCGATCCAATCAACCATACAATCCCTGTTTTGCTGAAACAAATCCATCCCAACCAAATTCCGTGTTTGAATCTCATTTAAGCTCTTCCAAAAATCTTCCCAGAATATCGCAGACAAACTGAACAATTTCCCGCCAAATCTTAATTCAAACTGTGATGAAGAAGGGGTCCCCCTATCATCTGATGGGGAGCGAATAGCACTTTAGGTGCAAATAGTAGATTGGGGTGCAAATAGCGATCGGTTGCCCCTTATCAACTATGTGCCCCTTATCCATTTGAGAGTCCGAATAGTAGTTGTCCTCCGGGTGCAACTTTTCGAGCCAAATTCGCCGCAAAAGCTTATTTTTCCCAAAAACACCTACGAAGACATAAAAAGCCATAATAAATACGAAATCGAGCACTAACAATAAATGCAATTGAGATTATATCAGACACAAAAATGTGTCTATCAAATACCCCCAAACTTATTATTTGCTAGTCCTCGAGCAAATCAAATCTAAAAAATAAAATCCTAACTCATTGTCGCAGGCATCGCCGGTTGCATTTAGCGTATGCAACAACCCTTTAAACCCCTAGGTGGCCCTAGTGGCCGAGTTATAGTCTCGGGAGGGCTTACAAGAGATATACCCACAAAACCTTTATACTCCAGACCCTAACTATCTACGCAGAACCTTAGAAGGCACTAAAGAATCTCCTTGGTTGGCATACTTATTGACTACAGGAGGAAGTACCCTAATGAGAAATTCCAATTGTTGTACACGAGTTTGCACTCAAGCATACTAAAATTCATGTATAAGTCACAGAGCTCTACTCAGATATTTTCTGGACATCATAATCGGAGTCAACCAATCACATGGATAGATTAAGAAGATGTATGTAGAGAAAAACGTAGATGGTTTTGATGTTGACTAAGGTGAACGGTGTTTCCCATATCTGTCTGAAGGCCACTGCCAAAATAAACCTATCCTAATGGACTGAGATACTGGTCTGGACTAATATCAACACACTGGCATATACAAGGGAACCGGTGGTCGATAATCCTAACTCTAGATCAACTCGTCTGGCATATACAAGGGAACCAACGGTCGATTTCATTGAACACTTTATTCCGGTTGGTCTGGTGGTCTGGCCTTTTTTTTTTTTTTTTCAACTTCTTTTTTTTTCAACTTTTTTTTTTGGTATCTCAATCACTCTATTTCACCCTAGCAGTGGTAACAACTTGATTCGTGAGCCCCACCTAATCACTTAGAGAAATATATTTTAAACAAAATAAAAATAGAAGTGAAAAGGATTCAACGAGATATGGCGAAACTACCATGTTTTTTCTTTAATTCTAACACATGAGCTATGTGCTTTTATGAATAGACTCTTTAGATGTTTCCATCTAATCAGATTGGTTCCTCAACTCCTACAACCAAAATGCTTCCATCCACTTAGATTGGTTAGTGCCATCCTTAATAAGCATAAATTTCTAGGCTCTAGAGTTTAATAATGCAACTAAAAAGTTTCTCCCATACCCCCAAACTTAAATCTAACATTGTCCTCAATGTTATAAAGATGAAATTAAAAGCATGAACAAGGAGAAACTGTTACCATTTGAAGCAAAAGAGTTAAGGAAAGATATTACCGTGTTGCATGTGCATGGGTTACCTCCTAAGAAGTGCTAAGTTTAAAGTCTTCAGCCAGACTAAGAAAGGATTAGTCACCTTATAAAATTATAAAGTAATAGCCGAAATAACTGTGGATCATTGGCATCAAAAAGTGTTACCACGAGACAAAAAAAAATTTGCAACAAACCAAGAAAGTGAATAAACACAGCACACCCTTGCCTAGTTTCCTGTTTAAGACAACTACATCTAGTTTTGGTTAAGGTTCAGGTTCAATAAAGGGGTCTAAATAAAATATTTTCATGGGTTGCACCTCCTCATAAGTAAGATCCGAAAGATCAGGTTCTAAGGTCTGGAAAAATTTAGAAGCACATAATAATAACCTAAATAACTGCGGATCCTTAAAGTCAATCAGGTTTGACTCACACAATTGACCACGATGAAAGTGGTGGTCAATCTTAAGCAAATGTGTCATTTCTATTCTCCTAAAGTACTTAGGTTTAGTCTCAAAACTTAATAATTGACACATCTGAAACATATACGTTCCCACAATTGGTTGAAAAATATTTGGTGGGAAAACAAAATCAATCATGGTATCATAGCCTGGGTAAACCACATCAACCAGAGGATGGGTTTCTAACAACTAAACTTCTTCCTGGACATTATTAGGTTCTGGAGAACTAGTATGAAGGAAATCTGGCACAATGGTTGAGGCACATATATCAAGTCCCAATTGAGGGATCTCTACAAGAGCTAAAGGTAAAGCACGGGGAGAATGATAATCACCCCCAAACTTAGAGTTTTGGGTGTCTCTAGATAGACTATCTACAATTTCCTAATTTCTAGATCATCGGAATCCTGAAAAATGGTCAATTGCTTCTTCTAAGTTATAATCGGAAGGTGCATCCTCACTCATCATATTTGAAAGCTCTAAGAGTTCATCTGCTTTGTCTAAGACTAATGTTTCTAAATTGCTAGACTCTAAAACAATGTTCTCAGAATAAACTCGTTCCTCAAAACTATCATCGTCTTCGTAAAAAGGAAGTACTACATCGTCTAAAACGTGGGTATCTGTAGTCAAATCCTCGTCCTTTTGAATAGGTGAATAATTATTAAAATTATTTGGATTCGAACTAGAAATAACATTATCATTATAAAGCTCAGTTGGAGTAATAAATTCCTGATCAATATGCCTATATGTATACGATTCTTCATCAACACTATCCTCATCATAATCATCATTATAATAACATGAAAATGGTCGAACCCCATCTAAACAAGTAGTGTTTCCAATTTTATCCTCGTCATCTTGATTATGCAAATAACTATCCTCATTTTCAAGGGTATTATTGGAAACACTGTATTGGAAATCAAGATTATTTCGAGCAATTCTTTTGTTCGTCTCAACTATCATCTTGAGGGATTCCTCTATAGAAAGTTCTTTCTTCATAAACTAAGTTATTCATCTTAGATATCTTACGTGTCGACTCCTCTAATTTCTTGAGGGACTCTTCTAAAGGAGAAATATAAGAATTTTGCTCGTATGACCGGTGCGTGTGTGGATAGTAATTTGGCTCATCATGGTATGAGCCATAACCTTGAAAAGCCTGATGTTCCCAACCACTATTCACACTATGGTCAAAGTAGTAACGTCCTTTTTGAAACTCAGTCGGACATTCGTTGTATTGGCTATTGTAATACCAGTTCGACATTCTATTGCAGGGGTGTGAGTTGTCACACAAAATAAAACCCACTGACAGGGGATTCATGGGTGGATAGAGTCTTACCTCCCGTACCAGACGGGCGATGAACCGTTGAAGTCGACTCGTGCCACCGACTCCTATGTCGCTGTACGAACCCGAGGGGCCGAGACAAGATCGTGAATCGCTCGTCCTTCCTCGCAAACAATTTATATTTAATTTCAACCCTTCCTTAGGGTTTTAAAAATAATGTCCAATCCAAAAAATAAAGTCCAAAAAGTGTCCAAAAAGAATAAGAAAAATTACAAAAATACAACCCTATATACAGTTTCTAAAAATAAAACAAAATAGCTATATACAAAATCTTCTTCTTCACTCCTTTTAAATTCCTCTTTTCTTTCCTTCTTTGGAAGATGCTTTCCTTTTATAGCACTTTTTCTTTCCTTGTAGCTTCGCTCCAAATCTGAAAAGAATCGAAAAATACCAAAGGCGTAAAAGAGAACAAAAATATAAAAAATAAAAATAGAAATAACTCTAAAACCTAAAACCTAAATACAAGTCCGCGTCGGCGCCAAAAATTGATGTAATTTTGAAAGTTGTTTTAAAGTGGTAAGAAAGTTGTCGTTCACTCGGACTCGATGAGATTTGATTTCAGACTTAATAATAGAAAATATATATACAAAAGGTTGTCACGGTATCGAGAGGTACTGACACTCAGGATTCCACCAATTCTTATATTCATGTGGTTCAACTAATAATTCTAGACATTCATAGCTCAAGTAATTGACTCTAATTTATTGCCGAAAGTAGATTTTGAAAGTAGTGATTGTATATCTAAAGCATGAGACATCAAAACACTTAAGAAAGCATGACCCATCAATTGAAATCACAATCACTCAATAAAAATCATATATCAATTAAAAATCAATGCAATAAGTCATAAAAGAAATAATAGAATTACCACACGCGTGAAGAATGGCTTCCTCCGTTGTCCCCAAGATTGGGGTTAGCTCCTCATGTTATTCATGTGCTCAAAATAGGTGTTCATAGCTCAAAAGGGTGAAAAACAAGAGAAAACTAATAAAGCAAATGAGTTTTAACAGATATAATTGTTACGTAACCCACTGTTACGTAACCAAAGGTTACAGAGAAACTCTAATGAGATGTATTTGTTGGAAAAATTGTTACAAATTTGAAGGAATATGTGACGGTTTTTTCGTCTTCTTTTCCGGGTTCTTGCCTTCTTCTCTCGCCGATGAGAATCTTCTCGCAACCCTACTCTATGGCTCTGTTCTGCCCCCCAAAGTCTCCCGATTTTTTCCTTCTGTGTATGCAGCAGCCTATATATACTTCACAGAACCAATAATATCTCGAGAAATCTCTTCCAAGAATATCTTTTTTTTCTTCGACAGAAATTAACGGGATTTCTTCTTTCCTTTTATCTTCACACGTCTTCTCTAGATATAAAACTCCTTCCTAAACTGGATAGAGCCAAATTGGGGAAGATATCCTCTCTTTTGTACGTCGCTTCCAAAAATAAAAGCTAACTGTGAATCTTAACAATATTTCCGCCCCCGTATACTTCAAATCGACAATTTGGGCATATTTACTCGAACCAAATGCCCATATTAACTCTGTTAAGGCCTAACAAGTTCATCCAAATGCAAATCCACGAAACAATCCAATAAAAACTCGTCCGGAAATCATCAGATAAACCTGGAGTATTCACCTCTCTATGTTTTCTCGAAACTTCCTTATTCTCTGATTCCAAAACCCTTAGCAGCACTATTTGATAAAAACAGGCCCAAACTAACTTGGTCCAAAGAAAACCCATGAGAAAATCTCGTCTAAATCCAACTCAGGGAGTTCGCAGGTGAATATGATTCTTCCCGCTTCTGTGTAGCTTGACCTTGATGATACAACCCAATCTAATCGATCCAATCAACCATACAATCCCTGTTTTGCTGAAACAAATCCATCCCAACCAAATTTCGTGTTTGAATCTCATTTAATCTCTTCCAAAAATCTTCCCAGAATATCGCAGACAAACTGAACAATTTCCCGCCAAATCTTAATTCAAACGGTGATGAAGAAGGGGTCCCCCTATCATCTGATGGGGATCGAATAGCACTTTAGGTGCAAATAGTAGATTGGGGTGCAAATAGCGATGGGTTGCCCCTTATCAACTGTGTGCCCCTTATCCATTTGAGAGTCCGAATAGTAGTTGTCCTCCGGGTGCAACTTTTCGAGCCAAATTCGCCGCAAAAGCTTAATTTTCCCAAAAACACCTACAAAGACATAAAAAGCCATAATAAATACGAAATCGAGCACTAACAATAAATGCAATTGAGATTATATCAGACACAAAAATGTGTCTATCAAATACCCCCAAACTTATTATTTGCTAGTCCTCGAGCAAATCAAATCTAAAAATAAAATCCTAACTCACTGTCGCAGGCATCGTCGGTTGCATTTAGCGTATGCAACAAGCCTTTAAACCCCTAGGTGGCCCTAGTGGCCGAGTTATAGTCTCGGGAGGGCTTACAAGAGATATACCCACAAAACCTTTATACTCCAGACCCTAACTATCTACGCAGAACCTTGGAAGGCACTAAAGAATCTCCTTGGTTGGCATACTTATTGAGTACAGGAGGAAGTACCCTGATGCGAAATTCCAATTGTTGTACACGAGTTTGCACTCAAGCATACTAAAATTCATGTATAAGTCACAGAGCTCTACTCAGATATTTTCTGGACATCATAATCGGAGTCAACCAATCACATGGATAGATTAAGAAGATGTATGTAGAGAAAAACGTAGATGGTTTTGATGTTGACTAAGGTGAACGGTGTTTCCCATATCTGTCTGAAGGCCACTGCCAAAATAAACCTATCCTAATGGTGAGATACTGTCCGGACTAATATCAACACACCGGCATATACAAGGGAACCGGTGGTCGATAATCCTAACTCTAGATCAACTCGTCGGCATATACAAGGGAACCAACGGTCGATTTCATTGAACACTTTATTAGGTTGGTCCGTGGTGGCTTTTTTTTTTTTTTTTCAACTTTTTTTTTTGGTATCTCAATCACTCTATTTCACCCTAGCAGTGGTAACAACTTGATTTGTGAGCCCCACCTAATCACTTAGAGAAATATATTTTAAACAAAATAAAAATAGAAGTGAAAAGGATTCAACGAGATATGGCGAAACTACCATGTTTTTTCTTTAATTCTAACACATGAGCTATGTGCTTTTATGAATAGACTCTTTAGATGATTCCATCTAATCGATTGGTTCCTCAACTCCTACAACCAAAATGCTTCCATCCACTTAGATTGGTTAGTGCCATCCTTAATAAGCATAAATTTCTAGGCTCTAGAGTTTAATAATGCAACTAAAAAGTTTCTCCCATACCCCAAACTTAAATCTAACATTGTCCTCAATGTTCTAAAGATGAAATTAAAAGCATGAACAAGGAGAAACTGTTACCATTTGAAGCAAAAGAGTTAAGGAAAGATATTACCGTGTTGCATGTGCATGGGTTACCTCCTAAGAAGTGCTAAGTTTAAAGTCTTCAGCCAGACTAAGAAAGGATTAGTCACCTTATAAAATCATAAAGTAATAGCCGAAATAACTGTGGATCATCGGCATCAAAAAGTGTTACCACAGACAAAAAAAAAAATTTGCAACAAACCAAGAAAGTGAATAAACACAACACACCCTTGCCTAGTTTCCTGTTTAAGACAACTACATCTAGTTTTGGTTAAGGTTCAGGTTCAATAAAGGGGTCTAAATAAAATATTTTCATGGGTTGCACCTCCTCATAAGTAAGATCCGAAAGATCGGGTTCTAAGGTCCGGAAAATTTAGAAGCCACATAATAATAACCTAAATAATCATGGATCCTTAAAGTCAATCGGGTTTGACTCACACAATTGACCACGATGAAAGTGGTGGTCAATCTTAAGCAAATGTGTCATTTCTATTCTCCTAAAGTACTTAGGTTTAGTCTCAAAACTTAATAATTGACACATCTGAAACATATACGTTCCCACAATTGGTTGAAAAATATTTGGTGGGAAAACAAAATCAATCATGGTATCATAGCCTGGGTAAACCACATCAACCAGAGGATGGGTTTCTAACAACTAAACTTCTTCCTGGACATTATTAGGTTCTGGAGAACTAGTATGAAGGAAATCTGGCACAATGGTTGAGGCACATATATCAAGTCCCAAGTGAGGGATCTCTACAAGAGCTAAAGGTAAAGCACGGGGAGAATGATAATCACCCCCAAACTTAGAGTTTTGGGTGTCTCTAGATAGACTATCTACAATTTCCTAATTTCTAGATCATCGGAATCCTGAAAAATGGTCAATTGCTTCTTCTAAGTTATAATCGGAAGGTGCATCCTCACTCATCATATTTGAAAGCTCTAAGAGTTCATCTGCTTTGTCTAAGACTAATGTTTCTAAATCGTTAGACTCTAAAACAATGTTCTCAGAATAAACTCGTTCCTCAAAACTATCATCGTCTTCGTAAAAAGGAAGTACTACATCGTTTAAAACGTGGGTATCTGTAGTCAAATCCTCGTCCTTTTGAATTGGTGAATAATTATTAAAATTATTTGGATTCGAACTAGAAATAACATTATCATTATAAAGCTCAGTTGGAGTAATAAATTCCTGATCACTATGCCTATATGTATACGATTCTTCATCAACACTATCCTCATCATAATCATCATTATAATAACATGAAAATGGTCGAACCCCATCTAAACAAGTAGTGTTTCCAATTTTATCCTCGTCATCTTGATTATGCAAATAACTATCCTCATTTTCAAGGGTATTATTGGAAACACTGTATTGGAAATGAAGATTATTTCGAGCAATTCTTTTGTTCGTCTCAACTATCATCTTGAGGGATTCCTCTATAGAAAGTTCTTTCGTCATAAACTAAGTTATTCATCTTAGATATCTTACGTGTCGACTCCTCTAATTTCTTGAGGGACTCTTCTAAAGGAGAAATATAAGAATTTTGCTCGTATGACCGGTGCGTGTGTGGATAGTAATTTGGCTCATCATGGTATGAGCCATAACCTTGAAAAGACTGATGTTCCCAACCACTATTCACACTATGGTCAAAGTAGTAACGTCCTTTTTGAAACTCAGTCGGACATTCGTTGTATTGGCTATTGTAATACCAGTTCGACATTCTATTGCAGGGGTGTGAGTTGTCACACAAAATAAAACCCATCGACGGGGATTCATGGGTGGATAGAGTCTTACCTCCCGTACTGCACGGGCAATGAACCGTTGAAGTCGACTCGTGCCACCGACTCTATGTCAGTGTACGAACCCGAGGGGCCGAGACAGTATCGTAACTGTCGTCCTTCCCTGCAAACAATTTATATTTAATTTCAACCCTTCCTTAGGGTTTTAAAAATAATGTCCAATCCAAAAAAATAAAGTCCAAAAAGTGTCCAAAAAGAATAAGAAAATTACAAAAATACAACCCTATATACGCTTTCTAAAAATAAAACAAAATAGCTATATACAAAATCTTCTTCTTCACTCCTTTTGAATTCCTCTTTTCTTTCCTTCTTTGGAAGATGCTTTCCTTTTATAGCACTTTTTCTTTCCTTGTTGCTTCGCTCCAAATCTGAAAAGAATCCAAAAATACCAAAGGCGTAAAAGAGAACAAAAAATATAAAAAATAAAAATAGAAATAACTCTAAAACCTAAAACCTAAATACAAGTCCGCGTCGGCGGCGCCAAAAATTGATGTAATATTTAAAGTTGTTGTAAAGTGGTAAGAAAGTTGTCGTTCACTCGGACTCGATGAGATTTGATTTCAGACTTAATAATAGAAAATATATATACAAAAGGTTGTCACGGTATCGAGAGGTACTGAGACTCAGAATTCCACCAATTCTTATATTCATGTGGTTCAACTAATAATTCTAGACAATCATAGCTCAAGTAATTGACTCTAATTTATTGCCGAAAGTAGATTTTGAAAGTAGTGATTGTATATCTAAAGCATGAGACATCAAAACACTTAAGAAAGCATGACCCATCAATTGAAATCACAATCACTCAATAAAAATCATATATCAATTAAAAATCAATGCAATAAGTCATAAAAGAAATAATAGAGTTACCACACACGTGAAGAATGGATTCCTCCGTTGTCCCAGTATTGGGGTTTAGCTCCTCATGTTATTCATGTGCTCAAAATAGGTTTTCATAGCTCAAAAGGGTGAAAAACAAGAGAAAACTAATAAAGCAGCGAGTTTTTAACAGATATAATTGTTACAGAACCCACTGTTACAGAACCCAGTGTTACAGAGAAACTCTAACAGATGTATTTGTTGGAAAAATTGTTACAAATTTGAAGGAATATGTGACGGTTTTTTCTGTCTTCTTCTTCCTGGTTCTTCAGCTTCTTCTCTGCTGATGAGAATCTTCTCTGCAACCCTACTCTATGGCTCTGTTCTGCCCCCAAAGTCTCCCGATTTTTTCCTTCTGTGTATGCAGCAGCCTATATATACTTCACAGAACCAATAATATCTCGAGAAATCTCTTCCAAGAAGATCTTTTTTTTCTTTGACAGAAATTAACGGGATTTCTTATTTCCTTTTATCTTCACACGTCTTCTATAGATATAAAACTCCTTCTTAAACTGGATATAGCCAAATTGGGGAAGATATCCTCTCTGTTGTACGTCGCTTCCAAAATAAAAGCTAACGTAATCTTAACAATATTTTCGGCCCCGTATACTTCAAATTGACAATTTGGGCATATTTACTCGAACCAAATGCCCATATTAACTCGTTAAGGCCTAACAAGTTCATCCAAATGCAAATCCATGAAACAATCCAATAGAAACTCGGCCCGTAAATCATCACATAAACCCGGAGTATTCACCTCTCTCTGTTTTCTCGAAACTTCCTTATTCTCTGATTCCAAAACCCTTAGCAGCACTATTTGATAAAACAGGCCCAAACTAACTTGGTCATGAGAAAATCCATGAGAAAATCTCGTCTAAATCCAACTCAGGGAGTTCGCAGGTGAATATGATTCTTCCCGCTTCTGTGTAGCTTGACCTTGATGATACAGCCCAGTCTAATCGATCCAATCAACCATACAATCCATGTTTTGCTGAAACAAATCCATCCCAACCAAATTCCGTGTTTGAATCTCATTTAAGCTCTTCCAAAACTCTTCCTAGAATATCGCAGACGAACTGAACAATTTCCCGCCAAATCTTAATTCAAACGGTGATGAAAAAGGGGTCCCCCTATCGTCTGATGGGGTGCGAATAGCACTTTGGGTGCAAATAGTAGATTGGGGTGCAAATAGCAATGGGTTGCCCCTTATCATCTGTGTGCCCCTTATCCATTTGAGAGTCCGAATAGTAGTTGTCCTCCGGGTGCAACTTTTCGAGCCAAATTCGCCGCAAAAGCTTATTTTTCCCAAAAACACCTACAAAGACATTAAAAGCCATAATAAATACGTAAATCGAGCACTAACAATAGATGCAATTGAGATTATATCAGACACAAAAATGTGTCTATCAGCATGCTACAAACGGAGTGCTAGCGCCAAACATGGCCGCACTACATAATCAGGTCGTGGCCATTAAATTCCCCAGTTAGCCAACTGGCTAGCCAGGCCACGGCTTTCTTATCTCTTGGCCTGCCATGTCTTTGGCCACGGCATCCCTAGCTAGTAAACTATCCAAGTCCGTAGCCACGGCCTCCTAGTCTAGCCCAACCGACCATGGCCACCTTGTCTTGGTCACGGTATCTTCACCCCTTAGCCTGGCCATTGGCCACGGCTATCTTATCCTTCGGCCTGGCCATGTCTTTGGCCACGGCATCCCTTTCCATTGGCAAGTCAGGGTACCTTTCCCTCCGGCCTAGACATGTTCCGCCTAGCTAGCCATATGGCTACGGCCCCCTTAGCTCCCTAGCTTGCCAGCTAGTCAGGCCACGGTCCGCTATCTCCCAGCCTTGGCATATCTAGTGGATGCGGCCACCTCATCCCTAGCATAGCTAGTCACTACCCCCCCTTGGCTCCTAGTTTGGCCTAGCATAGCCTCTTAGCTAGTCAGGCCACGGCATCCCTATCTCTCGGTTTTTCTTGGCCCACGGCTACCTTGCCCTAAACCTAACCTAGCCGATCACCCTGCTTCTTAATCATGACCTCCCTGTCTGACAGCCTGGCTAACCATGGCCACAGTCTCCTTGCTAGCCAGCCTAGCTTGGCATAACCATGCAATGTCCTCCTAGTCTCTTAGCCCAGCCAAGCTAGTAGACGCGGCCACCTTGTCTTCAGGCCCGGCCTAGCCATGTCTCACCTAGACAATCCATATGGCTACGGCCTCCTTGCCTCTCCACGAAATTGCACCAAGCCTATCACTCATGTCCATGCCGACTTTGCTGGCTATCGACTAGGTCACGACCCGTGTCACGGCTTAGCTAGAAATTAATATGGTGCGCTATGTTAGCTAATTATAATGACATCTTATGGCAAACTCATTATTAGTCACACGTTACCTTGGAGACGAGTTGTCCCTTCAAGCTACGTCACTTCGACAAAGTCTGGCTAGCTTAGGTTATTACTCAGTCAAGTATCGTGACAATCTAGAAAATACTAGAAACAAGTCTATGAATCCACTAATTCCTACGAGAAATCAAACATGTTACATGGAGGAATTATTTATGGGTATTGGTCTGGTGGTTTACAGCAATCGTGCGGCATGGCAACATCCCATGATAAGGAAGTTACAAGTAGTGGCAAGCAGTTAAAGGAAGTGGCTAAGTAATGGAGTGATGTTTTACGGTTTCCAGAAACTTCTGGCATAATTATACCGTTATCTCCACTCTTCTCATCTCTCCATCTCTCCATAATCTCCACTACTTACGAGGAAATAGTGGGTGTTTCCTAAGCTATAAATAGACAGCTTTGTCTATTCAGAAGACAGAACAAGCTTATCATTTTTCAAGCCTTTCTTCTTCCATAGCTCAATAACCTCACACCAATTCAATTCAATCACCACTGATTTCCTCAAACTTTCTTCGCTTTCCCTCCCCTAAGATCAACCCATTTATTTCTATTTGTAACTGAAGCAAAACGTGAACGACCAATATGTTGGTTTAGGGCTCGTTTTATATGATTTTGATTTCCAAATCTAAAGAAAGTATTACAGCAATACATTATTTTGCCTAGGAGCGATTTTTGGGTATTAACAATTGGCGACCACAGTGGGAGATCAATCTCTCGGTCACAAAAATTAGTTCTTCTACCATTCGAAAAGAAAGGTAGATCTTAGGTCAGTCATCAACCAAAATTTATTTTAATCACCGACCCCAATTTACCAGTTCCTCCAAGGTCATGAATGTTCGAAGTTCAACCACCATGGAAGACATAGTAAAGATGCTAAAAGATGCCGTCGCAAATCAAGCCGATATCATCAAGTTACAAAATGAGACGTTTTGTTTCTTAAAGATTATTGCAAACCGGCTGTGGCAAGAACCAACAAATATCTGCTTGGGGAATGTCACCAATTCTGGGGATAACATACAAAATATTGAATCCTTGTCCGAAATTTGTGCCTCCGGTAACAACAACGCAGACAAAGCACATAACCATATCGAACGAGAGCAGAAAGGGAACGACCAATGGAGTCTAGCCAATGATAAGGATCTGGAGCAGTTTTCTAAAGTTAAAGGAAGAGATACGTCAAGGGTATCACAATATTTGCATGACAAAGGTAAGGAACCGGCTTATTGATAGGTGTAGAATACACCGTATTTACTATCTAGAGTTTATGCTTTCTTTGCGAGTTTTCATGTAAATTATGTGTCTTATGTGTACTTTTGAGTTAAATAGGTACTTTGGAGTCATTTGGAGCAAAAAGAAGGAGAAATCGTCAACTTGGGGCGAAACGCGAAAAGGTCAATTCACAGCGAATGATCCATGGAGCCGGCTTAGGTCGCAAGAATGAATGAACTTATCCGTTTTCCGAGATCGACAAGCCAAATAGTAATTTGATAGCCTTTATCCGGGTTCTGGGTGCCTATAGATCTTTTGGTTATTACCTAGCCTTGAATGTCAGATGTTCTAAAACTATCACATTCTCGATCTGCTTTACTTCTCAAATTCAGAGAAGAAGAAAATATCCATGGCGGCTCCTGTTAGTGTTCAGAGAAATCGAAGATGGATGAAGGAAGGTGGCTATAAGAGAAGATCGAATTCCGTGTCAATTTAAGAAGGAGATGATGTTGTTGTCTCTGTTCAATCGGTTTTGTAAAAGGGGATCTCAAAACTAATTCATAGAAGCGGATGAGATGGAAGAAATGAAATTGGGTTTAATTCGACGAGACGATTCATAAGAATGGATTAATGGGTTCGTTGGTTGTGATGAATTAATGGGTTTGGATCGATTTAAGGTATTTTGTGGAAGATGAACTCGAGAATGAATCTGTGATGGGAATTATAATCGAGGGTTCTGGACTGAGTTTATTTTGAAGCTGTTGGAGAAATGGGTTGTAGCTAATTGTTCTTTGTGATGGAATTAAGATTGATTGAAGTGGAGATTCATGGGCATTCTGAGATTGAGAGAGTAAAGAATATGGGGGTTTTGCAGTGGTTGTGTTATAGAAAGCAACTACAGGAAAATGGTGAATTATCATGGGTCTGTGGTGTTTGAACTTAAATATTATGAAATAGGTGCAAGACCTTGCTGATGTTGCTCAGCTGCTGGGTTTTGAGATGAAGACCTAATAATGTTGCTGCTTCAATGAAACAGAGATGGATTGTTTTACAAGGGTTTGAAGCTTGAATCTGAGAGAATGATTGGTTGCCTGTGTTGGTGTTGGATTCAGACCAATGAAGATGAGATGAAGTTGAAGGTGGGTTGAATGGTTGAATCAACAAGAGACTGGTGTAGCTTTGACTGACAGGTGATCCTGAGCTGAAATGGAAGGCTCTGGCAGGCTAGGGGATTGCAGGTCTCAGGTGCAAGACCTTGCTGCTGTTGGATCTGTAATGGAGTTGAGGGACTGGGTCTTTGTGAATTAAACTCGATTATAGGAGGAATGGCAGGTGGATAAGCAAGTCTTTGGTTGGCCTCGGTTGTGGTCGAGTGCAATGATAAAATGGTTGTGGGTTGAGCCAGAGTTGGAGATGGAGCTACAAAGAATTGATGATGTGCCAAGCTGCCAGGGATGAACTCAGGGAAGTGGTGGATGTGACTGAGATTGCAGGTGGCAATGATGAGGATTATGAAGCTGCAGATGGTCGAGTTTGAGTCATGGAATGTATGGAATTGCAGGGTTGGTTCTGTGCATGAAGCGAAGCTGCGGAGGCTAATTGCAGGTGGTCTGGTGTTGTTGGTGATGTGCATCTGTTGCAATGCAGGAACAAGGTTAAAGAAAATTGATAGCCAGTGATGCTGGTGCAATGGAGGTTTTGCTGGTGGTTATTGCAGGTGCAGCTGTGATTGTGAATTGATGAATGGGATTACAGTTGGTGGCAATGGGCTGTTGGTTGAGTGTGGTTTGAACTGAGACAGAAATGGCATTGAGCAGGCATTATGAAGTTGAAGCT